>JAOPSE010000009.1:141025178-141411327 GCA_029449295.1 Zea luxurians | reverse complement strand
TGTTGGAGGCCAACAAGGAAGGCCATCCTTGCCTTCTATCGAGTGGCGCACCGACAGTCACTGTAAACGGTCCGGTGCCGATCTCCTTCCTTTTCTGGCGTAGACGACCGTTGAAGCTTTGGGCCAGTTGGCGCACCGGACACTCCAGTGTACACCGGACAGTCCGATGCCCCCTACCGACTGTTGGTGCGGGCCACGCGTCGCGACCGACCGTTGCGCTGGCGACCGTTGGTTCACCGGACAGTCCGGTGCACCATCGGACAGTCTGGTGAATTATAGCCGTACGCCGCTGAACTTTTCCCAAGAGCGGCCTTTTCACCGGAGTCCAGCCTAGCGCACCGGACTGTCCGGTGTGCCAGAGTGAGCTAAGCTTTGGCTACACACAGCCAGTCTTTTGCAATCCTTTTCTTTTCTTCTTTTCTTTGTTTCTAACACTTAGATAACTTCATTAGTATTCAAAAGCAAATGTACTAAGTCTATAAACATACCTCATGTCTTGATTTGCACTTTTTCAATCTTTGGCACATTTAGAACTTAGAGAATATGTATTGGGCACTTAATCACCAAAACATAATAGAAATGGCCCAAAGGCACATTTCCCTTTCAATCTCCCCCTTTTTGGTGATTTATGCCAACACAACCAAAAGCAACCAAAAGAAGTGCAATATCAATGCAATTGAATACCAAATTGTTTTTGACTATAATTTGGCATATTTGGATCGCTCTTTGCCACCACTTGGTTTGTTTTTGCAAATCAAATTCATTTTCCTTATCTCTAAGTCAAACTCACTTGTTTGGGCATAAAGAGAGATAATCCAAGAGTGAAATTGATCAAGTGCCAAAAACTCCCCCTTTTCCCATAATCATAAATTCTCCCCCACAAGAGACCAAATTTTACAATAAGAGTATTTTGGACAAATCAAAAGTTCTAACTCTATTGTTTTCAAAATTCACAAGTGGTAGCTGATCCATTTGCTTTGGCCTTAATTTCTCCCCCTTTGGCATTAAGCACCAAAACGGGATCATTCTTGGCCCTTTAACCCATTGCCTCACCAAAATTATCAATTAAGAGAAAAAGGCAATAAGAGCATAAGTATGAACTTGGAATTAAATACACCAATACCGGAGTGCAGTGGAAGTCTTTGCAATGTCCAAGTCCATTTTCCTTTTCAATGCACCTTTGAGACTACATCAAGTATACTCAAGCAAACAGATTAGTCTCAAAGGGTCAAGTTATAGCACAGCTCCCCCTAAATATGTGCATCATTCACACATGGACATGTGAGGTCCGGGGATCCCTTGCACAACTTGAGCACCATAAATAAGCAACAAATTACATAAATGTATAAAGTAACATGATCAAAGGCATAGAACACATGTATGCTATAGATCAATCCATGTTACGCGAATCTAAGACATTTAGCTCACTACGCAACCTGCAAAAGGTTTTCTCATCTAATGGCTTGGTGAAGATATCGGCTAGCTGGTTCTCGGTGCTAACATGGTACACTTTGATATCTCCCTTTTGCAGGTGGTCCCTCAGAAAGTGATGGCGGATGTCTATGTTCTTAGTGCGACTGTGTTCAATAGGATTATTCGCCATGCGGATTGCACTCTCATTGTCACATAGGAGTGGGACTTTGCTCAGATTGTAGCCAAAGTCCCTAAGGGATTGCCTCATCCAAAGTAGTTGCACGCAACACTGTCCTACGGCAACATACTCGGCCTCAGTGGTGATCGGGCAACGGATGTTTGTTTCTTTGAACTCCAAGACACCAGGGACCTTCCTAGGAAATGGCGCGTCCCTGATGTCTCATCCTATCAACCTTGCATCCCGCATAATCGGAGTCTGAATATCCAATTAAGTCAAAGGTAGACCCCTTTGGATACCAGATCCCGAAGCAAGGCGTAGCAACTAAATACCTAAAAATTCGCTTAACGGCCACAAGGTGACATTCCTTGGGGTCGGATTGAAATCTAGCACACATGCATACACTCAGCATAATGTCCGGTCTACTAGCACATAAATAAAGCAAGGAACCTATCATAGACCGATATGCCTTTTGATCAACGGACTTACCTCCTTTGTTGAGGTGACATGTCCGTCAGTTCCCATCGGTGTCTTCGTGGGCTTTGTGTCCCTCATCCCAAACCTCTTGAGAAGTCTTGAGTGTACTTCGTTTGGGAGAGGAAGGTGCCATCCTTGAGTTGCTTCACTTGGAACCCAAGGAAGTAGGTCAACTCGCCCATCATTGACATCTCAAACTTTTGAGTCATCACCCTACTAAACTCTTCACAAGGCTTTTGGTTAGTAGAACCAAATATTATGTCATCGACATAAATTTAGCACACAAAAAGATCACCATCACAAGTCTTAGTGAAAAGAGTGGGATCGGCTTTCCCAACCTTGAAAGCATTAGCAATTAAGAAATCTCTAAGACATTCATACCATGCTCTTGGGGCTTGCTTAAGTCCATAGAGCGCCTTAGATAGCTTAAACACATTGTCGGGGTATCTATCATCCTCAAAGCCAGGGGGTTGTTCCACATACACCTCCTCCTTGATTGGCCCATTGATGAAAGCGCTCTTCACATCCATTTGAAACAACCTAAAAGAGTGGTGAGCGGCATAGGCTAATAATATTTGAATAGACTCTAGCCTAGCCACAGGAGCAAAAGTCTCCTCGAAATCCAAACCTGCAACTTGGGCATAACCTTTTGCCACAAGTCGAGCCTTGTTTCTTGTCACCACTCCATGCTCGTCTTGCTTGTTGCGGAACACCCACTTGGTTCCCACAACATTTTGCTTGGGACGTGGCAACAGGCTCCAAACTTCATTCCTCTTGAAGTTGTTGAGCTCTTCCTGCATGGCCAACACCCCGTCCGGATCCTGCAAGGCCTCTTCTACCCTGAAAGGCTCAATAGAAGAGACAAACGAGTAATGCTCACAAAAATTAGCTAAACGTGAGCGAGTTGTTACTCCCTTGCTTATGTCACCCAGAATCTGATCGACGGGGTGATATCTTTGGATCATCGCTCAGACTTGAGTTGGAGGGGCCAATGGTGCTTCTTCCTCCATAACATGTTCTTCTTGTGCTCCCCCTTGATCACGCGCTTCTTCTTGAGGAACCCGTCCATCATCTTGAGTTGGGGGATGCACCATTGTTGAGGAAGAAGGCTGATCTTGCTCCTGTTGTTCATGTGGTCGCACATCTCCAATCGCCATCGTGCGCATTGCGGCCGTTGGAACATCATCTTCATCTATGTCATCAAGATCAACTTGCTCTTGGAGAGCCATTAGTCTCATCAAATACAACGTCGCTAGAGACTTCAACCAAACCCGATGATTTGTTGAAGACTCTATACGCCTTTGTATTTGAGTCATTTCCTAGTAAAAACCCTTCTACTGCCTTGGGAGCAAATTTAGAATGTCTACCTTTCTTCACCAAAATGTAGCATTTGCTCCCAAATACACGAAAGTAAGAGACATTGGGTTTGTTACCGGTAAGAAGTTTGTAGGAGGTCTTCTTGAGGAGGCGATGCAGATATAGCCGGTTTATGGCGTGGCAGGCTGTGTTCACAGCTTTCGACCAAAACCGCTCGGGTGTCTTGAACTCTCCAAGCATCGTCCTCGCCATGTCGATAAGCGTCCTATTCTTCCTCTCTACCACACCGTTTTGTTGTGGTGTGTAGGGAGCGGAGAACTCATGCTTGATGCTTTCCTCCTCAAGATACTCCTCCACTTGCAAATTCTTGAACTCGGACCCTTGTCGCTTCTTATTTTTTACCTTGAGCTCAAATTTGTTTTGAGCCCTCCTTAGAAAGTGCTTTAGGGTCCCTTGGGTTTCTGATTTATCCTAAAAAGAACACCCAAGTGAAGCAGGAAAATCATCAACAATTACTAGACCATACTTACTTCCCCCGATGCTAAGGTAGGCGACGGGTCCGAAGAGGTCCATGTGAAGAAGCTCCAGTGGTCTTGATGTTGTCATCACATTCTTGTTGTGATGAGTGCTTCCCACATGTTTCCCTGCCTGACAAGCTGCACAAGGTCTATCTTTTTTGAAACATACATTGGTTAGTCCTAACACATGTTCACTCTTTAGAAGTTTATGAAGGTTCTTCATCCCAACATGTGCTAGACGGCGATGCCACAGCCAGCCCATACTAGTCTTAGCTATTAAGCATGCATCTAGATCGGCCTCCTCTTTCGAAAAATCAACTAAATAGATTTTGCCGTCTAATACACCCTTAAATTCTAATGAAACATCACTCCTTCTAAAGACAGAAACATCAACATTTGTAAACAAACAAATGTAGCCCATGTGGCACAATTGACTTACAGACAGGAGGTTGTATCCTAATGACTCTACTAAAAATACATTTGAAATAGAGTGCTCGCTTGTGATAGCTATCTTTCCCAAACCTTTGACCTTGCCTTAGTTCCCATCTCCAAAAATAATCGTATCCTAGGAATCCATGTTCTTGACATAGGAGGTGAACATCTTCTTCTCCCCTGTCATGTGGTTTGTGCATCCGCTATCGATAATCCAGCTTGAGCCCCCGGATGCAAAAACCTGCAAGGCAATTTACACTTGGGTTTTAGGTATCCACTCTTGTTGGGTCCTACAAGGTTAGTCACAATAGCCTTTGGAACCCATATGCAAGTCTTATCTCCCTTGCATTTGGATCCCAATTTCCTAGCAACTACTTTTGCATTCTTACATAAGAGAACAAATGAAGTATTGCAGGCATGGTAAATGGTAGAAGGTTCATTGCACATTTTTCTAGGAGCAAGAGACACAACATTATTTTTCCTAGGACTACAATTCACAAAAGTAGAACTTGATGCAAACATAGCATGTGAATCATTATAAGTAGTATGAGCATAATTTCTATTATAATGAGAACGACTAGCAACTTTTTCATTATAGATAAAGGCATGGTTCCTTTGAGGACTACTAGCCATAGGGGCCTTTCCTTTCTCCTTGTTGAGAACGGAAGCCCTATGGCTTGTTAAGTTCTTGGCTTCCCTTCGAAAACCAAGCCCATCCTTAATTGAGGGGTGTTTACCAACAGTGTAGGCATCCCTAGCAAATTTTAATTTATCAAAATCAATTTTGCAAGTCTTAAGTTGAGCATTAAGACTTGCCACCTCATCATTTAGTTTAGCAATAGAAATAAGGTGTTCATCACAAGAATTAACATCAAAGTCCTTGCATCTATTGCAAATAACAACATGCTCTACACATGAACTAGATTTATTAGCTTCCTCTAGCTTAGCATTTAAATCATCATTCAAAATATTTAAACTAGAGATAGATTCATGGCAAGCAGATAACTCAGAAGACAACATTTCATTTCTTTTAGTTTCTAAAGCAAGAGATTTTTGTACACTAACAAATTTTCATGTTCTTCATATAAAATGTCCTCTTGCTTCTCTAGCAATCTATCTTTTTCATTTAGAGCATCAATTAACTCATTGATTTTATCTACTTTAGCTCTATCTAAACCCTTAAATAAATCAGTATAATCTACTTCATCATCACTAGAATCATCATCGCTAGAAGTGGTGTACTTAGGGGTATCTCGAACACTTACCTTCTTCTCCTTGGCCATGAGGCAAGTGTGGCATTCATTGGGGAAGAGAGAAGACTTGTTGAAGGCCGAGGCAGCGAGTCCTTCATCGTCGGAGTTGGAAGAAGAGCAGTTCGAGTCCCATTCCTTTTTGAGGTGTGCCTCGCCCTTTACCTTCATGTAGCTCTTTTTCTTCTCCTTCTACCCGCTCTTTTCTTGTCCCTGGTCACTATCGTTATCGGGACAATTTGCTATAAAGTGACCAGTCTTACCGCATTTGAAGCAGGAGCGCTTTCCCCTTGTTTCATTCTTGTTGGGGTACTCCTTGCGTCCTTTGAGTGCGGTCTTGAAGAGCTTGATGATTAGGTCCATCTCATCTTCGTTAAGCCCAGCAACCTCAACTTGTGCTACCTTGCTTGGTAGCGCCTCCTTGCTACTTGTTGCTTTGAGAGCAACGGGCTGCAGCTCGTAGATGGGTAGTGGACCGTTCAAGCCATCGTCCACGTATCGTGCCTCCTTTACCATCATGCGTCCACTCACGAATTTTCCGAGGATCTCCTCGGGCGTCATCTTGGTGTACCTGGGGTTTTCACGAATGAGGTTGACAAGATGGGGGTCAATTACAGTAAATGACCTTAGCATGAGTCGGACGACATCATGATCCGTCCATCTTGTGCTTCCGTAGCTTCGTATTTTAAGCCCGTTTAGGTTTGCGTTGGCTCCTCTCCCCTGATCATGGTAAATCTCCCCAGCTCGCATTCCACCAACTCCATTTTGGTGATCATGGTGGTGTCGTTTCCCTCATGAGATATCTTGAGGGTGTCCCAAATTTGCTTGGCATTGTCCAAGCCGCTCACCTTGTTGTATTCATCCCTGCACAATGATGCTAGCAAAATAGTGGTAGCTTGTGCATTCTTATGAATTTGTTCATTTATCATCATAGGGTTATCCGCACTAGCAAATGCATTCCATTTTCTACTATTTCCCAAATGCTAGGATGGAGAGAAAATAGATGAGTACGCATTTTATGACTCCAAAATGAGTAGTCCTCTCCATCAAAGTGTGGAGGTTTTCCTAGTGGAATAGTAAGTAAATGTGCAATCGAATTGTACGGCATGCGAGAATAGTCAAAAGAGTAATTTTGATTAACCGTTTTTCTCTTTGACGAAGAATCGTCATCGTCGCCGTCTCTTGGAAGAAGAAGATTCATCGCTGTCGTAGTAGACGATCTTCTTGATGTGCCTCTTCTTCTTCCCATCCTTCTTCTTGTGACTCGAGCCAGAGTCAGTGGGCTTGTCATCTCTTGGCTCGTTGAAGATGGACTCCTTCTCCTTGTCGTTGACCACCCTTCCCTTTCCCTTAGGATCCATCTCTTTAGGCGATTAGTCCCTTATGTGAAGAGAACGGCTCTGATACCAATTGAGAGCACCTAGAGGAGGCTGAATAGGTGATCCTATAAAAATTCAACACTAAATAGCCACAACATGGTTATAGAAATGTTAGTGCGACTAAGTAGTTGAGAAGCAATTTCTTGTGGACAAAACAATCACAGAGAGATCAACACAAGACACGTGATTTTTATCCCGTGGTTCGGCAAAGTAACACTTGCCTACTTCCACGTTGTGGTGTCCCAATGGACGAGGGTTGCACTGAACCCCTTTCAAGTGATCCGATGATCAACTTGAATACCACGGTTTTTCCTTAGATGATTATTTCCGTTTGTGAGGAATCTCCACAAGATTGGAGTCTCTCGCCCTTACAACAAAGATCACAATGAAAGCACGGAGTAAGGTTGGGATGAGCAACACACACAAGACACAAATCGCAGCACACCCACGAACACAAGAGAAGACTTGAGCTCAAATGACAACACAGGGAGTCCTTGACTCGAATAGAGCTCAAATCTCTAACACAACAAAACAAATGCGTGGGAACAAAGTCTAGATGCCTTAGGATGCTTAGTGAATGCTTGTATATCTCCTCCATGCGCCTAGGGGTCCCTTTTATAGCCCAAAGGCAGCTAGGAGCCGTTGGAGGCCAACAAGGAAGGGCATCCTTACCTTCTGTCGAGTGGCGCACCGGACAGTCACTTTAGACGGTCGGTGCCGCTCTCCTTCCTTTTCTGGCACAGACGACCGTTGCAGCTCCGGGCCAGTTGGCGCACCGAACAGTCCGGTGTCCCTGCTGACCGTTGGTGCGGGCCACGCGTCGCCCACGGATTCCGCGGCCGACCGTTGCGCTGGCGACCGATGGTTCACCGGATAGTCCGGTGCACCACCGGAGAGTCTGGTGAATTATAGTCGTATGCCGCTGAACTTTTCCCAAGAGCGGCCTTTTCACTGGAGTCCAGCCTGGCGCACCGGACACTGTCCGGTGCCCCACCGAACACTGTCCGGTGCACCACCGGACAGTCCGATGTGCCAGACTGAGCTGAGCTTTGGCTGCACACATCCAGTCTTTTGCAATCCTTTTCTTTTCTTATTTTCTCTGTTTCTAACACTTATATAACTTCATTAGTATTCAAAAGCAAATGTACTAAGTCTAGAAACATACCTCATGTCTTGATTTGCACTTTTTCAATCTTTGGCACATTTAGAACTTAGAGAATATGTGTTGGGCACTTAATCACCAAAACATTATAGAAATGGCCCAAAGGCACATTTCCCTTTCAACAGCCCTTAGGTGGATTTTCTTAGGTTTGGCATAGAATCGAGCACACATGCATACTAAAAGCATAATATTCGGTCGTGACGCACATAAAGAGAGTAAAGATCCTATCATCGACTGCTATACCTTTTGATATACAGATTTACCTCCTCTGTCGAGGTCGAGATGCCCATTTGTTCCCATAGGAGTCTTGTTGGGCTTGGCATTCTTCATTCCAAACTTCTTGAGAATGCCTTGAGTGTACTTTGTTTGGCTGATGAAGGTGCCCTCTTGGAGTTGCTTGATTTAGAATCCAAGGAAATACTTAGCTCTCCCATCATGGACATCTCAATTTTTTGTATCATTATTCTACAAAACTCTTCACAGGATGACTTGTTAGTAGACCCAAAGATAATATCATCAGCATAAATTTGGCTTATAAACAAGTCTTTGTCAATTGTTTTAGTGAAGAGTGTAGAGTCAGCTTTTTTGAATTTAAAAACCATTAGTAAAAAAGTCTCTCAGACATCCATACCATGCTCTTGGGACTAGTTTGAGCCCATAAAGTGCCTTTGAGAGCTTATAGACATGTGAAGGATACTCACTATCTTCAAAGTCGGGAGGTTGCTCAACATATACCTCTTCCTTGATAGGACCATTGAGGAAGGTACTTTTCACGTCCATTTGATACAACTTAAAGCCATGGTAAGTAGCATAGGCAAGTAATATTCGAATTGACTCAAGCCTAGCTATGAGTGCATAGGTTTCATCGAAATCCAAACCTTCGACTTGTGAATACCCCTTGGCAACAAGTTAGGCTTTGTTCCTAGTCACTACACCATGTTCATCTTATTTGTTGTGGAATACCCACTTGGTACCTACAACATTTTGGTTAGGATGTGTGTGTGTTTGGTTAACGGTTTGATGTGGGTTGGAATGTGTTCAATCCACAACAATTCGGGTTAGGTTGGTTCAGGGTTGAAATACTTCTTGAAAATGTGGGTTCTAGGGATTCCTCAAAAACAAGCGAACCATTTCGACCCACTTCCTCTCCACCCTCCCATCACCCATACCTTATCCACGAGACCAGCATAGGGGGGTGCCGCCACTATCGGCCTGCTGGGGCAAGGGACCCCGTTGGCCTACCCTCCGACGTTAACCTCCCGCCTGCCTCCCGTCGTCAGTCCCCCACTGGCCTGCCCTCCTAGCGTGCTAGCCTACATCAGCGCCGTGAGTCTCCCCCACCGGCTTGCTACGCCTCCCACCGTCAGTCCCCTGCTGGCCTGCCCTCTGATGCCGGTGTGTTCTCCAGTAGGCACAACCCGCGAGCCTTTGTAGTACTGTCATCGAACAGGTAAAGGTTACTGCTCGTCATCGCCTAGACAAGCCTGCTAGTCATGGAAAATGTTATAAATTCACTGAAATGCATCTTGATGTTGTTGGGATATTCCTTTAATTATGACTGAAATGTAATAGTGAGACCTCATCACTAAAAATTTATGACTTGGTTAATAATGGCTTTAATTTATGTATTCTTGTGCTTATGGATTTCTCAAATATTAAAATAGTGTCGGTTTCATTTCTTTTGAATGTTATCATCTTATTGAATTGAAGATATCATCCTGAGTGTGGTAATATATATGACCAGGAAGATGACCATATTCAGTCATCCCTCATCATGAAACAAACAAGAGATGGTGCAGCTCCAACCCACTTTAACCCTGTAATCAAACAAGAAACTAGGTTCAACCTGTCACTGAAACTAAACAAGGAACGAGTCTAACCCAACCCAGAAAAATGGGTCGGCTCTAACCCAGCCCACGTCGTTCTGAAACCAAACACATGCTAAATGTCATACCTCATTCCTCGTGAAGTTGTTGAGCTCCTCTTGCATTGCCACCACCCAGGCTGGATCCCTAAGTGCATCCTCTATCCTTTATGGTTCAATAGAAAACACAAAACAGTAATGTTCACAAAAATGAGCAACTCAAGAGCGAGTGGTTACCCCCTTTTGAATGTCAGCAAGTGTGGAGTTGATAGAGTGATCTCGTTGAATTGCTTGGTGGACTCTTGGGTGAGGTGGTCTTTGATCTTGAATCTTTTGTTCATCCTCCTTTCATTGATCAACTTCATCTCCCCCTTGATCGATGCCTTCTTCTTGAGGTGGCTCATTGTCTTGAACTTGATCTTCTTCTTCTTCTTGAGCCAGTTCCTGATCTTGAGTTGGTGGAGATGCTTGTATGGAGGATGATGGTTGATCTTATTCTTGTGAAGAATCTTTGGGTTCTTGTGGACACACATCCCCAATGGACATGTTCCTTAGCGCGATGCACGGAGCCTCTTCATCATCTAACTCATCAAGATCAACTTGCTTTATTTTGAGAGCCATTAGTCTCATCAAACACAATGTCACAAGAAACTTCAAATAATCCAGTGGACTTGTTGAAGACTTTATATGCCCTTGTGTTGGACTCATAACCAAGTAAAAAGCCTTTTACTGCTTTAGGAGCAAATTTTGAATTTCTACCTCTCTTAACAAGATTAAACCACTTGCTCCCAAAAACTCTAAAATAAGAAACATTGGGCTTTTTACCGGTGAGGAGTTCATATGATATTTTCTTGAGGATTTGGTGAAGGTAGAGCCGGTTGATGGAGTACCAAGCGGTGTTAATTGCCTTCGCCCAAAACCGATCGATGTCTTGTATTCCTCAAGCATGGTCCTTGCCATATCCACAAGAGTTCTATTCTTTCTCTCCATAACAATGTTTTGTTGAAGTGTGTAGTGAGAAGAGAAATCAAGCTTGATGCCTTGTTCCTCAAGAAATCCTTCAATTTGAGAGTTCTTGAACTCCATTCCATTGTCGCTTCGAATCTTTTTAATTCTCAATCTAAACTCATTTTCAGCCCGTCTCAAGAATTTCTTTAAGGTTTCTTGGGTTTGTGATTTATCCTGCAAAAAGAATACCCAAGTGAAGCAAGAATAGTCATCCATAATTACAAGACAATACTTCCACCAATGCTTATGTAAGCAACCGGGCCGAATAAATCCATGTGGAGTAGCTCAAGTGGCTTCTCGGTCGTCATGATGTTCTTGTGTGGATGATGAGTTCCAACCTGCTTCCCTGCTTGACATGCACTACAAATTGTATCTTTATGTCCCCCTTTAGAAGCTTGTGAAAATTCTTCATCCCAACATGAGCAAGTCGGCGATGCCAGAGCCAGCCCATATTGGTCTTAGCAATTAGGCAAGTGTCTAGTTTAGCATTATTGTTAGTGAAATCAACTAAATATAGTTGACCACCTAACACTCCCTTAAAAGCTAGTGAATCATCATTTCTTCTAAAGACAGTATAAACAGTTGTAACCCATTTTGCATAATTGAGACATAGAAAGCAAGTTGTAACCTAGAGATTCTTCAAGAAACACATTAGAAATGGAATGGTCAAGTGATATAGCAATTTTACCTAATCCTGTGACCAAACCTTGATTCCCATCCCAAAATGTGATTGCTCTTTGGAGATCATCATTTTTCTCAAATGAGGAGAACATTCTTTTCTCCCCTATCATGTGGTTTGTGCACTTGCTATCAATTATCCAACTTGTTCCACCGGATGCATAAACCTACAACATAGATTTAGGTCATGTCCTTAGGTACCTAAACGGTCTTGGGTCCTTTCACATTAGAAACAAGCACATTGGTATCCAAATACAAGTCTTTGGAGTCTTGTGCTTGCCCCCAACATATTTGGCAACTACTTTTCAGATTTGTTAGAAAGAACAAAGGATGCATCAAAGGTCTTAAATGAAATGCTATGTTCATTTGAAGCATCAACAATCTTTTTCTTAAGCATCTTAACATGAGTTGTACGCCTAGAACTAGAAGCCTCATTCCAGTAAATATGACCATGATGAGCAACAAGATGATATTTCTTAGCATGAATTTTTCTAATCTTATGCTCAGAATAGTTCTCAGGATATAAAATGTAACCTTCTCTATCTTTCACTATGGGACCCTTGCCCTTAACAAAGTTAGAAATCTTGTTTCTATGGGCATTAAGTTTGATGTCAGGTTGGAAGCCAATTCCATCCTTAATGCCAAGGCGTCTCCCGTTGTAGAGCATACTACGAGCAAATTTAAATTTTTCATTTTCAAGCTCATACTCGACAATTTTGGCATTTGACTTAGCTATTTGATCATTTTGTTCTTTAACCATAGCAAGGTGATCATTCATAGCATTAACATCAACATCTCTAGATCTAGTGCAAATAGTAACATGCTCAATGGTAGATGTAGGGACATGGCAAGCATTCAATTCCTCAATCTTGGCAATTAAACTAGTATTTTCAGTCTTGAGACAAGAAATTGAATCATTGCTTGTTTTTAGCTCTTTAGTCAAGTTTTTGCATTTTTCTACTTCAAGAGCAAAATCATCTTCTAGCATAACAATTTTTTTGTTCTCCTTAACGAGTAGATCTTCTTGGCATTCCAAAATTTCATCCTTCTCGTTAATGGTTTTTATCAATTCATTGATTTTCTCCTTTTGTTCTATGGTAAGGTTTGCAAAAAGAGAAGACAAATCATCATTCTTTTCACTAGAGCTACCCTCATCATCGAAAGTAGTATATTTGGTGGTGTCTCTAGAGTATACCTTCTTCTTTTTGCCCTCCTTGGCCATAAGACACTTGTGGCCAACATTGGGGAAGAGAAGACCCTTGTTGATGGCGATGTTGGTGGCGTCCTTGTCGGAGGAGTTGGTGGAGCTCTCGGCAAAGTCCCACTCCCTTCTTTTGTGCACCTCGCCACCCTTCTTCTTGTTGTAGTACTTCTTCTTCTCCATCTTCATCTTCCCTTTCTTGTCATCGTCCCTGTCACTGTCACTTGCATATGGACATTTAGCAATATAGTGACTGGACTTACCACACCAGTAGCAAACCCTCTTGTAGCAGGGTTTGTATTCCTTCCCCTTCCTTCGCTTGATGAATTCCTAGAAGCTCTTAATAATAAGAGCCATCCCCTCGTTATCAAGCTTGGAGGCATCAATTGGAGCCTATTGGTTGGTGTAGGCTCTTCCTTCTTTTCTTTGTTGCCTTGAATGCAACGGGTTGCACCTCGGGTGTGGAGGTGGCACCTTGCTCCAAGATGAAAATGTGTTTGAAGTCTTTGACCATAATTTCAAAGCTCGCAAACTTGCCAATCACCTTTTTGGGGACATTTGCTTATACCTAGCATTCTCAAAAATTAATTGCACTTGAGTGGGATTACGAAAAACAAGAGATCTTAGAATAATCTTGACAATTTCATGGTCATCCCACTTGGTGCTCCTAGGTTGTGGACTTGGTTCACCATTGCCTTGAGTCGGTTGTACATGGCTTGTGGCTCTTCTCCTTTGTTGAGAATGAACCGATCGAGTTCTCCCTCGATTGTTTCACACTTGGTGATCTTGGTCACTTCGTCCCCTTCGTGCGCCGTCTTGAGGATGTCCCAAATTTACTTGGCATTTTTCAACCCTTGCACCTTGTTGTACTTCTCTCTACACAAGGAAGCAAGGAGTATGGAGGTGGCTTGGGAGTTGAAGTGCCTCACTTGGGCAGCCTCATCAGAATTGTAGTCCTCATCACCTACTTGTGGTGCCTGTGCTCCAAACTCAACAATATACCAAATGCTTTCGTGGAGTGAGGTTAGATGGTTTCACATTTTATCATTCCACATACAATAATCTTCACCATCAAAGTATGGTGGTTTGCCTAAGGGAACAAAAAATAAAGGAGCACATTTAGGAATTCGAGGATAGCGAACAAGGATCTTACTATACTTATTACGCTCTTGGCATTTTGAAGATATTGACTGACGTCCGAGGTTAAGGGCGTGGATGAGTCGGTCCTGTAGTAGACCACCTTCTTCATCTTCTTTTTCTTCTTGTCGCCCTTATTGTGTGATTTGATGGAACCAGCAGATTCTTCCTTGTCCTCCATGTGCTTGTCGTCGGCCTCCTTTGATGGAGTCTTGCCTTCATTCTTCTTCCCCAAGATTCGAGCTTTCCCTGATGATTAACTCCTTTTTGGCGTGTTCTCCCGACAACACTTCGAGTTGTTAGACTCTAATGAAGCATCGGGTGTTGGAATATAATATAAGTGAATTGACCAACTCCTCCTATCAGCATAACTTTTGGGTTGAATTGGTTGGTACATGCAACCTAATATGGTATTAAAGCCAGAGGTCATGAGTTCGAATCCTAGCTAGCGAAATTAAATAAAATAATTATTGCTCGCTCATATTCCACGTATGAGACCGAAAAGAGGCTCGATGCGAGAGGGAGTGTTGGAATATAATATAAGTGAATTGACCAACTCCTATAAGCTTAAGCTTTTGGTTGAATTGGTTGGTACATGCAACTTAATACCGAACTTTGATGCCAATTGAGAGTCGTCTAGAGGGGGGTGAATGGGCGAAACCTGTAATTTATAAACTTGAACAAGAACTTCACCTGGAGTTAGAATTAGAAACAAGTAATAATGAATTCAGAGTGCAAAAGAGAGTTCTTCTTGCAATGAGTTGTTCAATCAATGCGGATGACTTTGGGAGCTAACTCAAAACATTGTGAGAAAGTGTCACACCCGGATTTAAGGAACATAGCTGGGTGCATCTCATACATGCGCCAAAGAAGACAACATATATAATAACAGAGTTGTTGGGGACTTGTTCTCAAATGCTATGAATTAAGAACAAGGCAACACGAAAATAGATTAATTGTTAATGTCCTTCGTCCTTCGAAACATTATCTCCTCAAGGATATAATGATCTTCGGACGAAGGATATGAAGGTCATACCTTCATCATCAAGTATGTATTAATGGCAGATGAAGCATGCAAAACATAAGAGAGAGCATGAACAATTATATGATATAATAGCGTACATCTTATTATAAGATCATAAATGAATAAGAACAATATTGAATTACATTCGTACCTTCGGCTTGACAGGAAATGAAAGTACAAGCGTGACACAAGAGCGAGTACAAGTTAGCGTGAATAGTACGGGGGCACTGTTCATCTATTTATAGGCACAGTGTGCAGCTTGTGTAAAATTACACTCATGCCCTTTACATTTACTATTGACTTTAGGATAATCTATTGAGGTCCATATAACCTTTTCCCCTTTAAGTCGGTTCCTTTTTCTGCCGTTATGCCAAAGCTCCCTTGCGCGTGGCTTCGGGGCTGCATCATCCTTCGTATTGTTCGTGCTTCTCATATTGTATATGGTTTTGATCCGAGTCCGAAGGTACCTGTTCATATATTACACTTGGGAAATATTGTCAAATCATGTTTTTGAGGACCTTCGGAAGACGAAGGCCCCCAACAGTAGCCCCTCGCAGTGTTTATTTGTTAAGATAACGAATTCAGACTACAATATGGATGAAGGCTTTTGAGCCGAAGGTCCGAAAAAACACCTTCCCTTTGCTAGAATAGCAGTATTCAATGACAGATGGGGCCCTCCAATTTGTACCGCACCGGGCGTATAAATAGGGGCTCACACCAGCTGTCTTTGATGCGCTGTTTCTGCCATTTGCATTATTTTCTCAATCTTATAGCTCTTGCTCACTAGCACTTGCTAGGTTTTCAATCTTTCTGAGCTTCGGTTTAAAAGGCGTGTTTTCACCACATCTGCAGGAAAAAAGATGTCTTAGGAGAAGAAAGCTATTGCGAAGACAAATCTAACTGAAGAGGCGAAACTGTTTGAGGAGAAGAAAGCTATGAATCCTTATATTGCTGGATTTGTTGAATCGATGGCGAAAACAAACACAGAAAAAATTACTAAGGAGATACTAGAAGGTTTGTCTGAAGACACTGGTGACAGTGATAGTTACGATGTGGAGAGTGGAGGTGAAGATTCTGAAGATCGGCCCTGGCGACCAAGCCATACAATCTTTGGAAAATCAACGATTAAACAAAGTCATCTTGATAATATGAGAGGAAGGTACTTTCTGTATATGTCTATTGTGAGGGCTAGCGGGGAAACAATGTCCCTGTCCCCGAGGAAGACGAAGTTGTGATTTACCGGAGCTTCATCAAAGCTGGACTTCGGTTCCCACTGAGCAGGTTTGTGGTTGAAGTGTTGAAGATATATCAGATTTACCTTCATTAGATCACTCCCGAAGCTATTATTAGAATGGGGATTTTTGTCTGGGCTGTAAGAAGCCAAGGGCTGGAGCCAAGCGCAAAATGCTTTTGCAGTATGCACGAACTTTTGTATGAGATGAAGGCCATGGGCAAAGAACAATATCATAACAACTTTGGTTGTTATGGATTTATTGCTCGCCCCAACGCAAGCTACCGAGTGCCAACATTCCGTAAAAGGTGGTCCGGAGCTTGGATGGAGGAATGGTTTTACGTGAAGAATGATTTGAAGACACGGGAAGATATTAAGGAAGTTATTATGTGTCCCATTTGGTCTCGCTTCGGCCTTTGAAAACTGAAGATAGAGATTGATGAAATGGCCGAAGCGTGCCAGAGGGCCTTCAACATTGTTTTCTCCTTTATTGGGACAAGGGACTTAATGCAAGAACATATAACATTCAGGGTATGGCCGCTTGTAGAAAGCTGGGAAATGCCGAGGAGACCATCACTAAGTCTAATGAAGGTGATTTGGTCCGGCTAAAATATACATTCAGGTTTGGGGATAAATTTGATGAACCAAATGACGACTGGCTGAAGCGCATCGAAGCTACAAGTGATGAATTGCTTGGAGCATATTCCAAGACGGAAGACAATGCCTTGTCCTCAGCCTTCGAAGGTCGAGATAAGAAAAGGTTGAATAGGGTATTCGATGCCATTGGCTTCTAGAAAAGCTGCCTCTTCGGCCATCACAGCTGAGCCGAAGGGCAAGAAGATGAAGGTTCTGACCCACCGGCCTCGTTACATCGAACCGGCCGTGATACCCAAATTTGGCGAAGGGGCCTCTTCGGCTGCCAAAGGAAAAGGGACTATTCCTCCTGCGCAGAGAACTGAAGAGTTGGCTCCAATGTCGAAGGTACCTTCGGTTGAGCTAGTTGAAACGAAGGCCGACAAAGATAAAGATGAAGGGTCAAAAGTTGAAAAATGCCAGAGATTTTTAGCCCTTCAACAGAAGTAACAGCTTCGAAGACACAAAAAAGTTCTGCCACAACTCCTAAGAGGAGGAGAATGGCAAGTGTGCTAGATGTCGTATTGGAAACAGCAAAGACCGTGAGTTGTACCCCTTCAAGAAAGATTGCCGAAGCTTCGAAAGCACAACCCAAAGCTAAAATAAAACAAGCAGAAGTCGAAGCTGAGCCTTCAGTGTCCCCTGAGATAGAGCCTGTCGTGATTGAAGAAAAGGCGACAGAGCAAATTGCGTTTGAAAAGTTTAAGACTCTTGCTCCCGAAGCCTCAAAGGAAAATATTGATTACATTATTCGTCATGCTTCGGGAAAGAGACTTTCTCAAGAAGAAAAACTAGAAGCACTACACTATGCCCAAAAATTAAAATACTCGAAGGGGCATTAGTGTTTAATGGTAGCGGAGAAGAAGATTTTTTGTATTGCCTCCCGGATAATAAAGAGATATCCGTTGCTGGGAGATAGGTAGAAGCATTGGATTCCCGACGCTGGAAGATGGCCTTTCGATCTTATCGAAGGATGAGCTTGCTGACAGCTTGGCGTATAATAGCATAAAGGTACAAAAGCTAATTTTGTATTCAAAAAATGAGATATTTTATTTACTTTATTTAATTTTGTCTTCCTTTTGTAGGGCTTAATTCTTAGCAATGCACTAAGGGCTCAGAAAAACATTGAAGATGAAGGATACACAATGGCTCTGAACAACCTTCGTTCAGAGGTAATTGAATTAAGGAACGAAGGTCTTGAAAAAGACAAAATATTGATTTCATTGGTAAACAAAGTGAAAGAAGATGAAGCTAGTTTCAAGGCTCAGGCCGAAATCCAGAAGAATGAATTCGAAGAGCTTCGGAAACAGTTGGCATAAGCTAAGAAAAATGCGCTGTCGCAGAAGCTAATCGAGAGAGCAGCGAATATTGGAAAAATTATTTAGAGAAAATAGTTGAAGACCTTCGTGCATCCAAGGAAAGATGCTTTGAAAAATCTTTGGGCTACATGGAGAAAATAAAGGCTAGCTTCGCCAACGTGGGCACCTATTCTAACGAAGATAACTTCATACGAGGTGACCCTGAAGGAGTTATCGAGTGGATAGGTGTAGAGGCTGAAGCTTTTGAAGAAATCTTAAGTGATCGCGGGGATGTCTGCGAATTCTCCGGTGCTAGGGGAATTTCAGCCATCCTAGAGAAGGTGGGATGCGACCATGTCAAAACCCTAGCCCAGGCCGAAGCTGCCTTCTCTGTGGATGATACAAAGGATCCCTCAACTGAAGCAAGTTTAATGGGCGGGAAATTTTACAATGACATCTGGGTAAATGGTGGGCGAGAGATGGCTCACGAGATTATGAAGAAAAGCGAAAAAGACATCCATGACGCCCGAGTGCAAGCAAAACAAGCTGAAGAAGCTGCGGAGCGCGAGAGACGCATAGGTATTGCTTCACGGCATCTAGCTTCGGCTTTTGTTTTTGCTGCTTCGGAACAATAAGTTTTTTACTGTAGCTGAACTATCTCCGCCACAGGAATCGTTCGACCCCCTGGCCGACCCAGAGACGAAGAAAGCACTAGAGATCATCAATATGGCCGAATCTATTGTTGACGAAGTCATCAATAAATTGCTGAATGAGATTGCAGAGAAGGTCCTGAAGGAAGACAGTAGTTATTGTAAAAACATTTTTAGATGGTCAATGTAGCTTTATTGTAAAAAGACTATAATATTCAATATGTATATCTTTGAATCTATTATGTAAATTATTTGTAATTCACTTCTTTGCGATGCATGAAACTTTTATGTAAATACCGTTTTGAGCCTTTGGCGAAAAAAACACCTTCCCTTCTTTTCATGCTTCGTAAAGAAAAAACCCATGCTTCATAAGAACATCCATGCTTCGTAGGAACATCCATGCTTCGTAGAAACATTCATGCTTCGTAGAAACATTCATGCTTCATAAAGACAAGGGATCCCTTCTTTTGTAACAGAGCTGATGAAGCTGTATGCTTTGTGCCTTAGCACATTTTTCACTTTTATAAAGCATTCTCTGAAGATCGACTTCGTATTCAATTCGTGTCATTGGTGTGATATGATGTATGATGTGATGCTATGCGAGATGGTGTGATGATATGATGCAAAGAATGATGCTAATGCCGAAGGCACACACCCACACACCCACACTGAAACACACAATCTCTGCGTCCCCTTAGGAACGATCTCTTTGCCGTTTATTTTTCGGCTTCACCGCTTATTTTTTGGTGTAAGTTCTGCATCCCCTTAGGAATGTCTTTTGAACTTCTTCGCCTTCTATTTCGGCGGTATAAGTTCCGCATCCCCTTAGGAATGACTTTTTGAACTTCGCAGTTTTTGAGCTTCGTAAGTCTGTGAAGAAGATATAGTTCATTCTAATTTAAACGAAACTATTACAAGGAATTAAAACTAGATTTACATTGATTGTTATTTATTGAAAAACAAAATGACATAAAGTATAAAAGTATTTAGGGGTAGGATATTGGTCAATAAATGTGCTTCGATTCTGGCACAGTACTACTAACTGTGCGAGCTTCGGATTCTTCCCTGAAATCCCGTTGCTGCTGGGTGTGCTGGCACCCTTCTAGCTACTGGTTTCGGGAGTAGGTCGGTTGTAGTGGTGTGGGGGTGGGAGTTGTGGCCAGGAAGCCTGTGAATGGCTAGCCAAAGCGACAGAAGCTGCAGGATGATTGCCCACAACTCTGGTATGTAGGGAGAGTGGCACGAAGCAGTGTGCAAGACCTGCTTCGGCTGATTCTGCCGAGCATCAGCTTCTGCGATTTCCTTTTGCTTCTGAATAGTGATTTGGCACATTCTTGTAGTATGGCCCTTGTCCTCACCACGGAATAAGCAGTAGATCTTCCTCGGCTGATCCCCAAACCTTCCTCCGAAGCCCTAGCGCCTCTGCCCCTTGGAGCTGGTGGCTTGAAAGAATTTTGTTGTTGCCCCAAAGATTGTGAAGTGTATTGTGACCTCTGAGGCTGGCTCCCTTTGTCATCGTTCTGACTGGAGCTATGGATTGACCTGACATGCCTTGGGTGGATTCGTCCTCCGAATCCTCTGGTCATCTCAGAGAATCTGTATGCTTCCTCCCTTCTTCGGCGGAAGTCGTTATCAGCCCGAATGTATTCATCCATCTTCTGGAGCAGCTTCTCCAGAGTCTGTGGAGGCTTTCTGGCGAAATACTGAGCAGTAGGTCCTGGCCGAAGACCCTTGATCATGGCCTTAATGACAATCTCATTGGGCACTGTAGGCGCTTGTGCCCTCAGTCGCAAGAACCTTCGGACATATGCCTGAAGGTATTCTTCATGGTCTTGTGTGCACTGGAACAGAGCCTAAGCTGTGACTGGCTTCATTTGAAAGCCTTGGAAACTGGTAACCAGCATATCCTTGAGCTTCTGCCATGATGTGATAGTCCCTGGCCGATGAGAAGAATACCATGTTTGGGCTACATTCAGACGGCCATGACGAAGGACTTCGCCATGACTGCGGTATTGCCCCCGTACGAAGATATAGTTGCTTCATAACTCATCAGAAACTGCTTTGGATCTGAGTGCCCATCATACATGGGAAGCTAAGGTGCTTGTATGATGGGAGCCATGGAGTAGCCTGTAGTTCTGCTGCCAAAGGAGAAGCATCATCAAAAATAAAGGTATCATGACTAAAATCATCATACCATCCATCTTCGTTGAATAAGCCCTCTTGATGAAGCTCCCTGTGTTGGGGCCTTCGATCTTGTTCATCTTGAGTAAGATTACGCACTTCTTTAGTAGCTTCATCGATCTTCCTTTGAAGATCTGCAGCCTAGCCATCTTCTCCTTCTTCTTTGTACTTGTTGATGGATGATTTCCATGTCTCTGATCTCTTGGTCCAACTCCTCCTCCTGGAGTGTTGGGCTGGTGGCCTTCCTCTTCTGGCTTTGAGCCTCTCGGAGAGAGAGAGTTTCCTGGTTTGGGTCCAGTGGCTGCAATGCAGCAGCCCCTGGCACTGAAGCTTTCTTCGGCGGCATGACGAAGGTCAGGGCTTGCCGAAGGTGGTCGGATGAGTTCACCGGAGGTGGGCGCCAATGTTGGGTACTTGTTCTCAAATGCTATGAATTAAGAACAAGGCAACACGAAAATAGGTTAATTGTTAATGTCCTTCGTCCTTTGAAACATTATCTCCTCAAGGATATAATGATCTTCGGACGAAGGATATGAAGGTCATACCTTCATCATCACAGTATGTATTAATGGCAGATGAAGCATGCAAAACATAAGAGAGAGCATGAACAATTATATGATATAATAGCGTACATTTCTTATTATAAGATCATAAATGAATAAGAACAATATTGAATTACATTCGTACCTTCAGCTTGATAGGAAATGAAAGTACAAGCGTGACGCAAGAGCCAGTACAAGTCAGCGTGAACAGTACGGGGGCACTATTCATCTATTTATAGGCACAGGACGCAGCCTGTGTAAAATTACACTCATGCCCTTTACATTTACTTGACTTTAGGATAATCCATTGAGGTCCATATAGCCTTTTCCCCTTTAAGTCGGTTCCTTTTTCTGCGTTATGCCGAAGCTCCCTTGCGCGTGGCTTCGAAGCTACGTCATCCTTCATATTGTTCGTGCTTCTCATATTGTATATGGTTTTGATCCGAGTCGGAAGGTACCTATTCATATATTACACTTGGGAAATATTGTTTTTGGGAAATATTGTTTTTGATCATTATATCCTTGAGGAGATAATGTTTCGAAGGACGAAGGACATTAACAATTAACCTATTTTCGTGTTGCCTTGTTCTTAATTCATAGCATTTGAGAACAAGTCCCCGAGTGTATAGAGATAAATGTCACAATAACATCAGAGTACTTATTACATTGCAGAAGTCTTACAAAAATAAAGATAAATAAAAAAAGAACTAAGGATCATCCTTTGCGCCATAAAGTCAACTGGGATACACCACCTAGATCAGATCAAACTCCTCATTGTGTGGCTCCTCTTGAACCAACTGTTCTTCTCCTGCGGTGGGGTGTGAGACAGAAAGGGTGAGCTCACACATGATCATAGCTCAACAAGTTGTGGGGAAACCAGTGGCATGAACTCACCAAAGGTGGGAGTTCATGTGATGTGTAAGGCTGATCAACAACAGGGGTTAAAGCTGAGCATTGCTTTTAATAAGTTGGTCAAATTTTATTAGCAGTTATTAAGTGAAGTAAATACCAAACCATAATAAACAATAGAACAAAATTAATAAATAATCTTATGCAAATGCTAATGAGAAATTGAATTTAAGTTACATTAATTAATCATGTGAGTGTCCGAGTTGCTCATGACTGTGAGCACGGCTAGTATACAGTTTTACTCTCTACAGAGGTTGTACCGTGTACCCACAAGTCATGTTACCCATCTGCCAAGAGACGACCAATCCCATACACCTCTACCGAGGAGGCGAGACAGGGTAACACTACGAGGCATTTACAAAGTTCCACTAACTTCAGAAAACCCGCTACAGTTTATAGGAAGAGCACTTGCAAGAATCCCCCGTCTGACCGCCATCTCAGCAAAATCAACCGAGAACCTCCCTGCATGCAACTCCCCAACTGCGCTTCCCCTTTCGGGTAAGGTAGTCTTCTACTAGCTTTCCTAATTAGTTAGCCAAGGGTCTCATTCCACCCTTGTGGTGGCACGTTTTCCCAAGTGGTTCTCCATGTTCCCATTAACATAATGATCTTATCATGAACATAAATAACATAACAGAATAATTGGAACATGGATGTAATGAAATATTAACCCAAAACCATATAAAGCAATAGCAAAACTACCCAAGTGATTCAGGGGTAAACAAGGTAAAAAGGGTAAACAACTAGGGTGACCTATTGGTTCCCATCAAAATTAACCTATGCAGATCATTATGATTAATAAGAACATGACTAGGTAAAAAGGAAGTGATCAAGGGCACAACTTGCCTTCAACGAGCTCCTACTTAGCAACTTCAATCTGCTGGGCACCTAGGATCCTCAATGACTTACACGTCTATTCGCATCAATACAAACATACACAGTATAAAGGGAAAATTAACATCACACCAAACATGTAAACAAAATACATGATAATAATATGCACATTAAAATAAGATCCTAGGAATAGGAATCATTAATTTTGGATTTATGGATTTTAAGTTATGAATTTCTAAAGGTTTTATGTGCTTGATATATGATTAAGTGAGAAATTAATTCACTACTATTGTCATGCTAAAACAGAGACACTAGGTGATAAACAATAATACTGCAAAATTTTAGAAACTGGAATGGATCAATTTGGAATTAAAATGAATTAAATATGAATTTTCCAAGTTTCTAGAATTATTTTTGTATTAAAAACCAATTTCTATATTTATTTCTTTATTTTTAGTTTTCTCTGGACTGGGCGCACTAATACAGAGAAGTTCAGGGGTCCCGGTGTAAGTTTTCCTAAGACTCAGTTTACCCACGCAATGGACCGCGGGTTGTTTCCTCAAAATGTCAGGGTCTCTTATGCAAAAACTCCACGCCGACGGGGTACGCTTTGTTTACACCCGTCAGATCGGAATCCGAGGGCCACGATTAGATCCTGCGCATCGCTCAACCTCTCACACCCGTGACCGCCCGAACAACATCTAATGGTCATGATTTAAAAGAACCCAGATCTAATCTGATGCACACGATATAGGATCAATGGCTCGGATCTTAAAACTCGAACTGGTATCTATTAACTGATCCGAGACGTTGGATTGAGATCGGACAGTGCCCGATTGATGACCGCCCTAACCCTCACTCATATCCCTCTCACGGCCAACGCCGGCAGCGAAGCAAGGTTTCCCCACGGCGGCGCCATTGCCGCCCGCACCCGAAACTACCCTCCAACGCATTAAACTTCAATCCGAGCCTAGCAGTGCATGAAGCATATCATAGCGGACATGGGAGAGGGTCACATACCAACATGGCGGCAGCACAACTCTCAGTCCACGCGCTAGAGCGACTTCTCCGCGAGATTGTCGCTCCGGCGAGCAATTCTCCCCCATGCGAGCCACGAAGATGCTCGGGAAGGCCGTGTGTAGACACCTGCGAACGCGACGAAGCTCCCGACCTATACGCCTAGGTCACAACACCGATGGGGACGTGGCACCACGTCGGCAGCACAACGGCGGTCTCTTTCTCATGGCGGTGCAACCCGGTGCACGGCAGGGCGGGCGTTTATGCATGTGAGGGCACGATAGAGGGAAAGGATAGGGCCTGGTCCTCCCCTATATGCACGCCCCGAGCTAGTGGGGCCGGCCAACGAGAACTCCGCGGCGGTGGCGAGCTTTTTGGCCATGCGGTTGCGAGAGAGACGATGCCTGCCCGATGGGTCCAGTGCCAGTGACCAACAGAGTAGCCGCGCACCTGTGCGATTGACGGGGCAGGTCCACCAGCAGACGCCTGGGTTGTTCTGCATGCGGCGAGATGGGCAACTGTCGAGCGGGCCCCACATTCCAGTGAGATAGTGAGAGCGGGCGCGAGAGAAGAGGCTGGCCAATGGGCCCCAGGTGTCGGGCCATTTGTCAGCTGGGCCGCACTGAGAGCAGGAGATGGGTCGAAGTGAGGAAATCCGCCCAAGCGGTGTTTTCTTATTTTTCTTTTTCTTTTCTATTTTTCCTTTTTCTCTATTTCCAAATTCAATTTGAATTCAAATTTTAAATTCAAACATGTACCAAATTTATTCTCAATTATATTGTGAAATTGAGAAGTACCAATTTTGGAAGTATAACTTTTCTTTATATTATACACTCTCTTTTTCTCCCCCCCCCTTTTCTTCAAATCTTCACCTCATTATTAATTATTATATTTTTATTCATTTCATTATTATATTAAATGCACAAACAAACTCCAGCATGATGCACAAGTTGTTCTTGTCTCATTTGTTAATTAGTCACTTTTAGGTGTGGTTATTCACATGTGATTATAAATGGAGGCAAAGTACATAAGAGAGTTATCCCTACTACATGGTTTACAACTTTTGGGTATTACAACAAGAGTACTTAGTGAGAGGGGAGAGGAAGAATCAAATCGTAGGATAATGATCAATACAAATGAACATAACGATTTGTTTCCCGAGGTTCGATTTCGTAGAACTTATTCCCCATTGAGGAGGCCATGGAGGCTAGGTCTTTTTCAACCCTTTCCCTCTCTCAATTGATCATTTAGACGGTTGAATGCTTCTCCTTAATCTCAAGGATCACTAAGACCCCACAAGGACCATGACACACTTATGTGTCTCTTGATAGCTTTACAAGTCACTAGAGAGTTTAGAAGGAGATGAAGAAAGCACGATTAAAAGGCCAAGCAACAAATGAAACACGGATCACACTCTCTCAAGTCACTAATCACTAATGATCATTTATCTCAATCGTGGCACTTGGGGAGTTTTGGAGGCTTTGAATGTGTCTTGGAATGGATTGCTTCCTCTTGTATTGAATGTGTGTGAGTACAATGCTTGGATGTATTGAATTGCGGTGGTCGAGTTGTATTTATGGCCACCAACCACTTTCTAGCCATTGCTCCCTTTCTACCAACCGCGGACGGTCCGCGCCCCTGGTTTGACGGTCCGTCCCTTCACATCAACGGCTGAAATCGCAACAGTCAGCAGTAAAGGCTATATCAACAGCTATAGTGCATCAACTGTGTCGTCAGATGTAAGACACACAGTCGCGGACGGTTCGGCCTTGCACCCCGGACGGTCCGCAAGGACGCTAAAAATGTATTTTACCAAACGCGTCACCTTCGGGTTTTTCTGGTTTTTCAACGACCGGACGGTCCGCGCCTGAGGCCGGACAGTCCGAGCTTGGACCTGGATGGTGCTCTCTTTTCCTTCGGACAGTCTACAGTTTAAACACGTGATTTGCATATTTTCTGTCCAATGCTCACCCTGGTGTCGCGGACGGTCCACCAGAAGGGCCTGGACGGTCCACGGACAATGAATTTCCAAAAAGCTTCTCCTGTCTAAAATAATCTAAGATATTTCGGACAATCGACTAAGAATTGATGTGGTTGAACTTAAGCACCTAAGAAATGATCAATCAGACAAACTAGTTAGTTCATAAAATTTATGATGATCGTTAAGCACCAAAAATTAATTATAAAAAATGGTTAAGACTTAAGAGCATTTCTCTTTCATCTTTCATCGTTAGATACAGATCTTATAGAATCGGACGATCAAAAAAAATAGGAGGACAGTAACGCAGAAACTATTCTCGGGAGGCCACACGTGATGCGTCACATCCATTCGATTTATTTTTCTATTAGAATCCTACCGTTCTCGGTTTTTGCAGGAACATAGAAACTCCTCTCTTCTCGCCTCCATCACCGGTCAAGACGTCCCGTGAAGGCGGTGCCCTTCTCGCAACTCATGGCTGAGATCGCCACGATGCTGACGCCTGGCCCACCTCGCCGAGGCCGTGCTAGGGTGACGAAATGCTCCACCTCACCAAGAAGCGGCCCACCGACTTCTTGGCCGCGGTGCCCGACATGGCGATTTTGTCGACTAGCACGGCTCCTCGCGGCTTCTGGGCACCGCCCCAGGCTAGCAACACCATCTAGCGCATCAAGCTAGGCCTGTCGTGCGCCATCATAAGCGAGCCTGACGCAGACCCCGTCAAGCAGCAGGAGGAGGAGCCTCCGCCCCTTTGTGCCGGTCGACATGCAAGAGGGGCTGGCGGGGATGTACGCCACGCCCATCCACACGATGATTCAAGCAAAAGACAAGGTGGTGGGAATTTCAGCATCGTAGCTGCTCTGATTGTGCTACTGGTTGCTCTGATAGCCAGATAGGTATTCACGTTCTCTGCTGGTTCTAATACCTGAACTCAACTGCAACTGCACTATAGGTTAGTGTTGTACCACCAGTAGATGACATACCAAGTGGAGCCCTTGTTTGTAGCTAAGCTAAATGCGCTTACTCAATAATGCATTTTCTCCCTCTTGTATATTACTAGTACACTGCTAGTGTGTTGCAACAGTACACAAACTATTCAATAAAATATTAATACACAATATTGATGTGGCCAAAAATTCCATAAACAAGTAATAAAGAAAACAAGTGCGTAGCAACAACACTATATCATAGAAAGAATAATCCTACATTGACAATCTTTTATATTCTTTTGTCACTTCGTCTCGAGAAAACATATTGATTTAGGATCAAGTCGGTCCATTAATCGGTTCCATTTAGAGTGGCAACTTTACTGGACTTCGGGTACTACTGCCACCTATTCAAAAATAATAAATTAGAAGATAATATAACAAAATTATTTCACTCGTAACTATTAGTAGGAACTCGTTTCTAGACCTACAATCATGTTCACACTAACACAAAAAAAGAGAAATGAACATGCAAAAACATATGTTATTTATACCAAGAAAATATAATTTAATTTATACCAAAGCTATGTCATGTGGGTAGCAGTAACCCCAAAAAAGAAAAAGGAAAGAGGGGGAGAAGATGAAGCCACGAACTCGGAAGAATTCTCCTAGAAATCGACCAAGCCTAGAAAGCCAGTGATAAATCATGGCCAGATCAGCCATCACAACACTCATATCCGCTTCTTGAGGGACCACGCTCGGAAGAGGTGGAAAGGTCATGCAGCCCGACAATGAACATCCATGCGGACGTGGGCGGCGGCACCTTCAAATTGAGTTTGGTTGATCAACCTATCAATTGAATCACTTTTAACAACACAATTACATATCATAGACCAAAACGATCACCAGTGCACAAACATGATGCCTGATGTGAAGAGAGATTGGCCTGGCAATTTCAAAGTAATATGTCTCACGCGCATCTAAATATCTGATGCAAACAACAAATACTTTTTACGAATTACAATGGCACAACATTATGCCTACCTCCCCATAGGGGTAGGTTTGAGTCTATGATGCTGATGGGGCCCCTCCTCATGCTCTGATGTTCAGTATAGAACAACACAGTTGCATATCACAAATTAAAACAATCACCAATGCCCAAACCTAATGCTTGCTGCGGAGAAGAGATTGGCCTAACAATTTCAAAGTAATGTGTCCACCCTCACATCATTTGATGCCAAAATCAAATACATGTACAAAATTACAATTGCACAACATTATGCTTACCTCCCCGTAGGAGGCAGGTTCCCAACTGATACCGGTGGTGCCCTCCTCATGCTCCAATGTTCAACATTTAGTGATGGATCAGGTTCTGAACTTATTATCCTCATATTTAAATTTGATCACAATTCATAGATGAGACACCCAATATATGCCTTGCTAATAAGCATAAAGTGATATGGAGACTTGTATAAAGATATATAAAATCACATGGTAAAATAAGGAATAAGGAACTGCACTTGTTTAGGAATTTAGAACAACACAGTTACATATCGTAAACTGGAACGATCACTAGTGTACAAACCTGATGCCTGTTGCGATGAAGAGATTGGTCTAACAATTTTAAAGTAATGTCACACTCATATCTAAATATCCGATGCAAAAAAAACAAATACATGTACAAAATTACAATGGCATAGCAGTATGCTTACCTCCCCACAGGAGGTAGGTTCCCAACTGTTGCTAATGGTGCCCTCCTCATGCTCCGATGTTCAACATTTAGAACAACACAGTTACATATAAACTGAAATGATCACCAACACACAAACATGATGCCTACTGCGAATAAGAGATTGGCCTGACAATTCAAAAGTAATATGTCACACTTGCATCTAAATATCTGATGCCAAAAACAAATACTTGTACAAAATTACAATGACACAGTAGTATGCTTACCTCCCTATAGGAGGAAGGTCCCCAACTGATGTTGATGGTTCTCTCCTCATGCCACGGCCCAGTTTAGTATTTCCTGTCCCAAAACATTGTGCAAAATCATTAACAAGTTCCTTCGGTGACTACACAAAGCTACTTGTGACAATAAATGAATAATTTACCTTAATCCTATATTTCCTAAATTAACATCTACCGAGCACAAACATAGGATGGATAGATTTTATGACTACAAAAGGTATAACAAATAATGAAAAAACAATATAACGATGTTGCCATGTTGGTTAGTGTCATTTCAAACTCCACTCCAGTAGACCTACCAGATCATAATTAAACCCTATGATGAGAGACACACACAAATTCTACTGCTAAAGTACCCCTACACCTGATCACATGTTGAGTATCCTTAGAAATACATGGGACTCGCAATACATCCGCACATGATCTGGAGATCTTGCAACCAAACACATGCATGACATCAGGACGTAGCTTACCCCTTGCATCTACACGCTAAGCCAAGCGATTGAGGATAACTAGTTGGGGTAAGGTAGGTAGCGATCATATGGTTAATAAATTTGCTAGCTGACCTACCAGGAGTGGCCTCACCAGCAGATAGAAAGGATAGGAGGCTGCTATGACCATGAAGACCTACACACGCCGAGGGGGTGAGTTAGGAGGCGACGCGTCCTGACCGTCGAGGATGCAGGGGCTACGACACAACCTCTCCCCTGGCTCAATTTGGAGCGGAGAAACTCCACCGCCGAGTCCAAGATCCATGATCCCTCTATAGGACCTTCTCAGAATGCGCCGCTGGGACGGTTCGGATGACATTAGGGCAGCCTAGATGTAAAGCTAAGAGAAAAAATCATAATAAGATAAATAAATATATTTACATGTTAGAGTATTGGTGATTATTTGATTTCCTTTTGTTTTTGCATATTCAAATAATGGGGGTCAAGTTGACTAACAACAATTATATTAAATAATGAAAGAATGCATTTCATGCTGATGTTCTTGTGGATGTGCATTTGTAATTAATTTCGCTAGACAAGTATGTTTGAGAATTTGAAATTTGAAAAGTTGGAAGGAAATGGAAATGAGAGAAGAAAAAGATAGAAATAATATAAAAAATAAAAGAAACAACTACTGGTGGGCTGCGAACTTCGCTTCTGGCCCACTCACACATTCATTCCGCACGGCCCATTGCCTCCGCCTGGCTCCGATAGCCCTGGCCCATACTGAAAGGGAAATTGGGTCAAACTATTTCCTAAATATAATTTTAGTGGTTAAATGCCCAACACAAATAATTGGACTAACTAGTTTGCTCTAGATTATGAGTTCTACATGTGCCAAAGGTTCAAGACAAACCAATAAAAAGTCCAAGAAAGGGGTCAAATAGAAAGGAGTAAAACCAACCGAAGGCTGCCCTGATCTGGCGCACCGGACTGTCCGGTGTGCCACCGAACAGTGTCCAGTGCACCACCGGACAGTGTCCGGTGCACCAGGTTGGATCAACTCGAACTCCTCAGCTTTGGGTTTCTGGAAAATGCTCTCCGCTATAATTCACCGGACTGTCCGGTGTAGCACCGGACTGTCCGGTGTGCCATGCGGAGCAACGGCTAACAGCGCCAACTGTCGTCTGCAAAAATGAACAATGTGTGAAGAGTGCGCGGATAGCACGCGCAGATTCAGAGCAGGCGCCAGAAGGCGCACCGGACAGTGAACAGTGACTTTTCGGTGCACCACCGGACTGTCTAGTGGCCCAGCTGTCAGAAGCTCCAACGGTCGAACCCTAACGGTTGGGTGACGTGGCTGGCGTACCGGACAGTGTCCGGTGCGCCCGTCGACAACAGTCATCCCCAACGGCCATTTTGGTGGGTGGGGCTATAAATACCCCCCAACCACCACACTTCAAGGCATCCAAGTTTTCAGCCAACACATTCAATACAAGAGCTAGTGCATTCAATACAAGACACAAAAAGATTGAATCAAAATCTCTCCAAGTCTCAATTCCACTCAAAGCAATTAGTGACTAGAAGAGAGAGTTTTGCCGTGTTCTTTTGAGCTCTTGCACTTGGATCGCTTTTCTTCTTCCCCATTTCTTGTTCCTAAGTCATTTGTAATCAAGGCAAGAGACACCAATTTGTGGTGGTCCTTGTGGGGACTAAGTGTCCCAATTGATTGAGAAGAGAAGCTCACTTGGTCTAAGTGACCGTTTGAGAGAGGGAAAGGGTTGAAAGAGACCCGGTCTTTATGACCACCTCAACAGGGAGTAGGTTTGCAAGAACCGAACCTCGGTAAAACAAATCACCATGTCACTCTTGTTATTTGCTTGTGATTTGTTTTCGCCCTCACTTTTCGGACTCGATTTTATTTCTAACGCTAACCCCGGCTTGTAGTTGTGTTAAACTTTATAAATTTCAGATTCCGCCTATTCACCCCCTCTAGGCGACTTTCAATTGGTATCAGAGCCCGGTACTTCATTAGAGCCTAACCACTCGAAGTGATGTCGGGAGATCACGCCAAGAAGGAGGTCGTGATCGGCGAGAAGCCTGCCACAAGCCATGGGAAGACTCCATCGGGTGAGTCCGGCAACAAGGGGAAGGGATCCCCTTCACACACCAAGTTGCATCGGAGTGGCGACAAGAAAAAGAAGATGAAGAAGGTGGTCTACTATGAGACCGACTCTTCGTCGCCATCTACCTCTGGCTCCGACGCGTCGTCCGTAACTTCTAAGTGCCATGAGTGCAAGAAGTTTAATAAGATCCCCTTACGCTACCCTCGCATTTCTAAACGTACTCCATTACTTTCCGTCCCATTAGGCAACCACTGGTTTTTGACGGTGAAGATTATTGTATGTGGAGTGATAAAATGAGGCACCATCTAACCTCACTCCACACTAGCATTTGGGATGTTGTTGAGTTTGGAGTACAGGTACCATCCGTAGGGGATGAAGATTATGATTCAGACGAGGTTGCCCAAATCCGGCACTTCAACTCCCAAGCCACTACTATACTCCTCGCCTCTCTAAGTCTAGAGTAGTATAATAAGGTGCAAGGGTTGAAGAGCGCCAAAGAGATTTGGGACGTGCTCAAGACCGCGCACGAAGGAGATGAGGTGACCAAGACCACTGTTGGGGACTTGTTCTCAAACACTAAGAGTTAAGAACAAGGCAACATAAAAGTGTTAAATGTCAAAGTCCTTCGTCCTTCGAAGCATTATCTCCCTTCGGATATAATGAATTCTGGACGAAGGTAATGAAGCACAAACCTTCATGAACACAATAAATGATGAAGAAGGATTCATACACAAGATATGGAAAAATAATATAAACACTTTAAATGTTATTATTAACTTATTTTAATTTGTATTGCTGTATTTACAATGACAGATTATGAATGTACCTTTGGCTCGAAGAAAAGCAGGGGTACAGGCGTGACGTGGGAGCAAACGCCAAGTCAACGTGAACAGTACGGGAGTACTGTTCATCTATTTATAGGCAAGGGATGCAGCCCATGTAAAATTACATTCATGCCCTTTACATTTGCTAATAACACTATAATAATTCTTCGAGGCCTAATTTGCCTTTTCATATTTAAGTCGGTTCCCCTTTTCTACTGTCATGCCGAAGCTTTCCTGTGCACAGCTTCGTGATCACCTTGTCCTTCGTCATAATCAGCTTTCGTCTCGCTCAGGCTTCGTCCTAACCATGCTCTATATGCTCATGATCTAGATCCGAAGATACCTGTTCACATATTTCACTTGGAAAACATTATCAAATCATGTTTTTGAGGACCTTCGGAAGCCGAAGGCCCCCAACAGTAGCCCCTCGCAATATTAATTTGCTAGAATAATAAATTCAGATTGCGATATGGACGAAGGCCTTAAGCCGAAGATCCGAAAAAAACACCTTCCCTTTGCTAGAATAGCAATAGTCGATGACAAGTAGGGCCCTGCCACTTGCAACGTACTGGGTGTATAAATAAGAACGCACCGCCAGCACTTTTAGCACGCTTTCTTGCCATCGGCTCCTGCCTTCCTAATTTTTAGCTCTTTGCACACCAACGCCTGCCTGGCTTTTACATTTTTAAGCTTCGTCTTTGATAGCATTTTTCCTAGCATTTTCGAAGATGTCTAAAGACAAGAAAACTGTCGCTGAGTCGAAGCTAAGTCTTTCCGAAGAGATGAATCTCGGCTTCCTTGAATCAATAGCAAAGACAAATACAGAGAAGATTACTAGAGAGATTTTAGAGGGTTTGTCTGAAGACACTGGTGATAGTGACAGCTATGATGTGGAAAGTGGCAGTGAAGATTCCGAAGATCGACCTGGGCGACCAAGCCATGCAGTTTTTGGAAAATCAAGCATTAAACAAAGCCATCTTGTCAATATGAGGGGCAGATATTTTCGGGATTTATCTATTGTAAGGGCTGACGAAGGAGAGAAAACTTGTCCGACTCCTGAGGAAAATGAAGTTGTGATATTCCGAAGCTTCTTTAAGGCTGGACTTCGGTTTCCTTTGAGCAGTTTCGTGGTAGAAGTTTTGAAGATATTTGAAATCTACCTTCATCAAATTACTCCTGAAGCAATCATAAGGACGGGAATCTTCGTATGGGCCGTAAAGAGCCAAGGTATGGAACCAAATTCAAAAAGTTTCTGCAATATGCATGAGTTATTGTATGAGACGAAACCATGGGGTAAGGAGCAGTATCACAACAATTTTGGCTGTTATAGCTTCGGTGCCCGCTCTGGGTCAAGCTGTCCCGTGCCAACTTTTCGGAAAAGATGGCCTGGGGACTGGATGAAGGAATGGTTTTATGTGAAAAATGACTTGACAACGCGAGAAGATATTAAAGGTATCATTATGCGCCCTATCCGGCAGCGCTTCGGCCTTCGAAAGCCGAAGGTGGAAGTTGACGAAGCAGCTGAAGAATGCTGGAGAGCCTTCGGAGTAGTTTACTCTTTCATCGAAACAAGGGATTTGATCCAAGAACACATTGCCTTCAGAGTATGCCCACTTGCAGATAAGTGGGAAATGCCAAAGGAAACCGTCAGCGAACCTAATGAAGGTGGACTAGTTAGGTTAAAATTCACCTTCAAATATGGAGATAAGTTCGTCGAGCCAGATGACGACTGGCTGAAAAGTATTGAGGTCGTAAGCGATGAGTTGCTTGGGCCATACTCGAAGGCAGAAGATACGGCACTATCCGCAGCCTTCGGAGGCCGTAAGAAGAAAAGGCTCAACCGAGTATTTGATGCCATCGGGTTCGTATATCCTGACTACCGTTACCCAACACGGGGTCAAAAAAGGAAAGATACGGCGTCTACGAAGGAAGCCGCCTCAGCCGCTCTTAGTGAGCCAGCGCCAAAGAGGAAAAAGATAAAGGTTCTTACACTCCGTCCACGCTATATTGATCCAGCCATAGTGCCCGAGTTTGTCGGTGAATCCTCTTCGGCCCCCGAAGCCAAAGAGGCGACTCCCCTGAAGAATATTGAAGAGCCGGTCACAATGCCGGAGACAAAGAAAATAGAAGAACCGAAGGCTGAAGAAACAAGGACATCTGAAATTTTAAGTCCTTCAACAAAAGTTGAAATACCGAAAAGCCAAAAGGGTCCAGCATTGACCCCCAAAAGAAAAATGATGGTTAATGTACTGGATGTATTAGAGACAATAAAGTCTTCAAGCAGTACTCCGAAGAAAATTGCCGAAACTCCCGAAGTGCAAATCGAAGCCTTTGAGACCAAAGCTTCAAAACACCAAGCTGAAACTGAAGCTGGGCCTTCAGAGCCTGCCAAGGTAAAATTCTTGAAAACCAAAGAAACAGAAACAACAGAACAAATCTTTGTTGAAGAAAGTGGCACTGCCGCCCCCGAAGCCTTTTCTGAAGCTTCCGATTATATTTTACGACATGCTTCGGGGAAGGAATTGACTGAAAAAGAAAAGCAAGAGGCTCAGTTCAACGCCCAAAGATTGAAATATCCCAACGGGGCTTTGATATTCAATGGCAGCGGAGAAGAAGACTTTTTGTATTGTCTCCCTGACAGCAAGGAGATTTTAGTCTGTCGGGAGATGAGCAAAAGCTTCGGATTCCCAATACTAGAAGACGGGCTCTTAGTGTTGTCAAAGAACGAGCTGGCTGATAGCTTAGCGTACAATAGTTTAAAGGTGAAAAAATGAAATCTTTGCATTATTTCTTGAAACCAAAATTTTTCATTTGCTTAAACTTATTTAACAAACATTTTTTCCCAGAGTCTTATACTTAGCAATGTCCTCAGGGCACAAAAAGATGTTGAAGACGAAGGGTATACCATAGCCTTGAGCAACCTTCGTTCCGAAGTAATTGAACTAAGGAACGAAGGTCTCGAAAAAGATAAAATATTGCACTCGTTATTGAATAAAATAAAAGAAGACGAAGCTGCTTTCAAAACTCAAGCCGAAGCTCAGAAGCGCGAAATTGAAGATCTTTGGAAACCACTAGTCAGAGCTAAAGAAGAGTGCACACTTGAAGAAACAAAACGAGAAATTAGTGAACAATGGGCCAATCATTTAAAAAGAAACGTTGAAGAGCTTCGTGCATCCAAGAAAAAGTGTTATGAAAAATCTATAGAATGTGTTAAGAAAATAAGAACCAGCTTCGCCAGCGTCGGCGCATTCTCAAGTGAGGAGGACTTCATAAGGGGTGACCCCGAAGGTCCAATTATATGGATCAGCCACGAAGCTGAAGCTTTTGAAGAAGTTTTGAATAGCCGTGGAGACATATGTGCCTTTACGGGTGCCAGGGGGATTGTCACTATTTTGGAGAGAAAAGGCTGTAACCATGTAAAATTTTTGGCACAATCCGAAGCCGCATTGTCCTCTGAAGATATAAAAGACCCCTCGGCCGAAGCGAGCCTGGTTGGTGGAAAATTTTTCACCGATATCTAGGACAATGGTGGCCGGGAGATGGCCCAAGAAATTGTACGAAAGAGCGAGAAAGGTATTCATGACGCTAGAAAAGTAGCAGAGACCGCTAAGAAGAGTGCAGATGTCGAAGTGCAAATAGGTACTGACTAGCAGTTTTTGGCTCTGTTGTAATTTTTGATTTCGAACTTGTTTACGCTTTGTAACACAGCCGCACTTTCTCGCCCCTCAGAGCGTGCCGAGCCATCAGCGGACCCCCACGCGAAGGGGGACGACAAAATTAGAAAAATGGCTGAAGCTATCATGGATAAAGTTGTTGATCAACTACTGAACGAAGCTGCAGAAGTTGTTCTAAGGGAAAACTAGATGTTATTGTAAAAACATTTGGAATGTAATATTTATTAAACACATGTAATATTTTGTAACTTTGAATGTAATATATAGGCTATTTATGGTTCAATTCTTTACGATGCATGAAACTTTACATACATACCGTTTTTTGAGCCTTTGGCGAAAAAAACACCTTCCCTTCTTTTCATGCTTCGTAAATAATATCCGTATTTTCATAAAAACGTACAATCTTCGTAAAATCAATAACCGATAAATTTTTCATTTCCGAGTTTGACGAAGGTATGCTTCTTCAAAATTTACTTTTTTGTGCCTTGGCACTGCTTCTTCGAAACAATCTCCAAATATCAACATTGATCCCCTTCTTGCGTCATTGATGCAGTATGATGTATGATGTTATGCTATGCAAATGATGTGATGATGTGATGTTATGCAAAATGATATTTGCCAAAGATCGACGTTTATTTTTCACTTTAAGCCTCCCTTAGGAGCTTCTTCGCCTTTTACTTCAGTGGAATCAGCGTTTATTTTTTGCTGTAAGCCTCCCTTAGGAGCTTCTTCGCCTTTTACTTTCAGCGGTATCAGCGTTTATTTTTCGCTGTAAGCCTCCCTTAGGAGCTTCTTCGTCTTTTACTTTCAGCGGTATCAGCGTTTATTTTTTGTTGTAAGCCTCCCTTAGGAGCTTCTTCGCCTTTTACTTTCAGCGGTATCAGCGTTTATTTTTTGCTGTAGGCTCTGCATTCCCTTCGGAACGACTTTTGAGCAGAAAACTTACGCTGCGCTCCCTTAGGAATGACTTTTTGTTATTTCGGAAATTCCCCTTGTAACCATAAATCTTAGGCTTCGACAAGTCCGCTACTCTGTGGAGAAGGTATGTTTTTATTGTGGCAAAAAACGAAACTATTACAAGAGGTTTGAAAAACGACAAAAATACTTAGGCTTTCAATAATTGTTCCTTATTAAAAAAGAAAATGATACTGAATGTAAAAACTGCTGCCGAAGTAGGATATTTGTTAGTAAATATGCTTCGATTCTGGCATAGTACTATTGATTGTGCGAGCTTCGGACTCTTCTCTGAAGTCCCGTTGGAGGTGGGGATGTTGACTCCCTTCTGGCTGCTGGCCTTGTTGCATTGGTGGTGGAGGGGAAAGCTTTTGCTAGGATGCCTGAGGTTGGCTTGCCGAAGCGACAGAAGCTTCAGGGTGGTTGCCTACATACTCTGGAATGTATGGCGAATGGTATGAAGCAGTGTGCATAACTTGCTTCGGCTGGCTCTGTTGGGCCAAAGCTTCTGCTATCTCCTTTTGTTTCTGGATGGTAACATGGCACATCCTGGTGGTATGGCCCTTGTCCTCACCGCAGAAGAGGCAATAGATCTTCCTGGGTTGATCCCCAAATCTCCCTCCGAAGCCCCTGGCACCTCTGCCCCTTGGAGCTGGAGGTCGGGGATAGCTCTGCTGCTGCCCCTAAGCCTGGGAGGAATATTGCGGCCTCTGCTGCTGGCTTCCCCTGTCATTATTCTGAGTGGAATGAATCGATCTGACATGTCTGGGATGAATTCTCCCTCCGAAGCCCCTGGCTATTTCGGAGAACCTGTAAGCTTCCTCCCTTCTCTGTCGAAAATCATTGTCAGCGCGGATGTATTCATCCATCTTCTGAAGCAATTTCTCTAGAGTCTGAGGGGGCTTTCTGGCGAAGTATTGGGCTGAAGGTCCCGGCCGAAGCCCCTTAATCATGGCCTCAATGACAATTTCATTGGGCACTATTGGCGCTTGTGCCCTCAGGCGTAAGAATCTTCGGACATACGCCTGAAGATACTCTTCGTGATCTTGGGTGCACTAGAATAAAGCTTGAGCGGTAACCGGCTTCGTTTGAAACCCTTGGAAGCTGGTGATCAGCATATCCTTCAGCTTCTGCCATGATGTGATCGTTCCTGGCCGAAGGGAGGAGTACCAGGTTTGTGCAACATTCTTGACAGCCATGACAAAAGACTTCGCCATGACTGCAGTATTGCCACCATAGGAAGATATTGTTGCTTCGTAGCTCATCAGAAACTGCTTCGGATCTAAATGGCCGTCGTACATGGGGAGTTGAGGTGGCTTGTAGGACGGGGGCCAAGGTGTAGCCTGCAGTTCTGCTAATAGAGGAGAAGCATCATCAAAGGCAAAATTTCCATGATGGAAATTCTCATACCAGTCATCTTCGTTGAAGAAGCCCTCTTGATGAAGCTCTCTATACTAAGGCCTTCGGTTCTGCTCTCTTGAGTAAGATGGCGAACTTCTTCAGAGGCTTCGTCTATCTGCCTTTGCAGATCAGCCAGCCTAGCCATCTTTTCCTTCTTCCTTTGCACCTGCTGATGGAGCATCTCCATATTTCTGATCTTTTGGTCCAAGTCGTCCTCCTGAGGCGTTGGACTGATGGCCTTCCTTTTCTGGCTTCGGGCCTCCCGAAGAGAGAGAGTGTCCTAGTTGGGGTCCAGCGGCTGCAGAGCGACGGCCCCTGTTGCTGAAGCTTTCTTTGGCGGCATGACGAAGGTCTACGCTTGCCGAGGGTGTTCGAAACTCAAAATAGTGGAAGTGAGTTCACCGGAGGTGGGCGCCAATGTTGGGGACTTGTTCTCAAATGCTAAGAGTTAAGAACAAGGCAATAAAAGTGTTAAATGTCAAAGTCCTTCGTCCTTCGAAGCATTATCTCCCTTCGGATATAATGAATTCTGGACGAAGGTAATGAAGGACAAACCTTCATGAACACAATAAATGATGAAGAAGGATTCATACACAAGATATGGAAAAATAATATAAACACTTTAAATGTTATTATTAACTAATTTTAATTTGTATTGCTTATTTACAATGACAGATTATGAATGTACCTTTGGCTCGAAGAAAAGCAGGGGTACAGGCGTGACGTGGGAGCAAACGCCAAGTCAACGTGAACAGTACGCGAGTACTGTTCATCTATTTATAGGCAAGGGACGCAGCCCATGTAAAATTACATTCATGCCCTTTACATTTGCTAATAACACTATAGTAATTCTTCGAGGCCTAATTTGCCTTTTCATCTTTAAGTCGGTTCCCCTTTTCTACTGTCATGCCGAAGCTTTCCTGTGCACAGCTTCGTGATCACCTTGTCCTTCGTCATAATCACCTTTCGTCTCGCTCAGGCTTCGTCCTAACCATGCTTTGTATGCTCATGATCCGGATCCGAAGATACCTGTTCACATATTTCACTTGGAAAACATTATCAAATCATGTTTTTGAGGACCTTCGGAAGCCGAAGGCCCCCAACAACCACCAAGCAGGAAACGATCGAGGGGGAGCTCGGTTGGTTCATGCTCAACCAAGGGGAGGAGCCACAAGCTATGTACAACCGGCTCAAGACCTTGGTGAATCAAGTGCGCAACCTCGGGAGCACAAAATGGGATGACCATGAAATGGTCAAGGTTATTCTAAGATCACTCGTTTTTCTTAATCCTACACAAGTTCAATTAATTTGTGGTGATCCTAGATATAAGCTAATGTCTCCCGAGGAGGTTATAGGAAAGTTTGTGAGCTTTGAATTGATGATCAAAGGCTCCAAACAAATCATCGAGCGAGGCGCCACCTCAACACCCGAGGTGCAACCCGTCGCATTCAAGGCGACGAAAGAACAAAAGAAGGATTCTACACCAAGTAGAGTGCCCATCGATGCCTCCAAGCTCGACAACAAGGAGATGGCGCTAATCATCAAAAGCTTTCGCCAAATCCTCAAGCAACGGAAGGGTAAAGATCACAAGCCCCATTCCAAGAAAGTTTGCTACAAGTGTGGTAAGCCCGGTCACTTTATTGCTAAATGTCTATTATCAAGTGATAGTGACAGGGGCGACGACAAGAGGGGAAAGAAGAAGGAGAAGAAGAGATACTATAAGAAGAAGGGCGGCGATGCCCATGTTTGCCAGGAGTGGGACTCCGATGAGAGCTCCACCGACTCCTCCTCCGACGAGGACACCGCCAACATCGCCGTCAACAAGGGCATCCTCTTCCCCAACGTCGGCCACAAGTGCCTCATGGCAAAGGATGGCAAAAAGAAGGTAAAATCTAGAGCCTCCACTAAATATGCAACATCTAGTGATGAGGATAACTCTAGTGATGATGAAGAAAATTTGTTTGCTCTTTTTGCCAACCTAAACATGCAATAAAAGGAAAAATTGAATGAATTAATTAGTGCTATTCATGAGAAGGATAAACTCTTGGATAGCCAAGAGGACTTCCTTATTAAGGAAAACAAAAAACATGTTAAGGTTAAAAATGCTTATGCTCAGGAGTTAGAAAAATGTGTAAAATTGACTAGTGAGCTTAGCACTGCCATGACACTATTTCTAACCTTAGAAATGAAAATGCCAAATTAATTGCTAAGGTTGAAAAGTTAAATGTTTGTGATGATTCTCTTGTCAACCTTAAAAATGATAATGCTGGTTTGATTGCTAAAATTGACAAGTTGAATGAATCACTTTCTAGCCTTAAGATTGAGAATGATGAATTAATTGCTAAGGCTAAGGATTTAAATGTTTGCAATGATGTTATTTTCAATCTTAGAAATGAAAATGCCATGTTACATGCTAAGATTGATGAATTAAATGTTTGCAAACCCTCTACATCTACTGTTGATCATGTTTCTATTTGTACTAGATGTAGAGACATTAATGTTGATGCTATTCATGATCACCTAGCTTTAATTAAACAACAAAATGATCACATAGCTGAACTTAGTGCTAAAATTAATGAGCATGACTTAGAAAATGAAAATTTTAAATTTGCTAGAAGCATGCTCTATAATGGGAGACGCCCTGCCATTAAGAATGGCATTGGCTTCCAACAGAGAGGCAATGTCAAGCTCAATGCCCCTAAAAGGTTGTCTAATTTTTTTAAGGGCAAGGCTCCCATGCCTCAGGATAACGAGGGCTATATTTTATATCCTATTGGTTATCCTAAGGATAAGATTAGGAGAATTCATGCTAAGAAGACTCATTCTGTTTCTCACCATGCTTTTATTTATAAGAATGAGGCTTCTAGCTCTAGGCGTTCTACCCATGTTAAAATGCCTAAAAAGAAATCTCCTATTGCATCAAATGAACCTAATATTTCATTTAAGACTTTTGATGCTTCTTATGTGCTCACTAACAAATCAGGCAAAGTAGTTGCCAAATATGTTGGGGGCAAACACAAGGGGTCAAAAACTTGTGTTTGGGTACCCAAGGTGCTTGTTTCTAATGTGAAAGGACCCAAGACCGTTTGGGTACCTAAGAACAAGGCCAAAACTTGTTTTGTAGGTTTATGCATCCGGGGGATCAAGTTGGATCATTGATAGCAGGTGCACAAACCACATGACTGGGGAGAAAAGGATGTTCTCCTCCTATGAGAAAAACGAAGATCCCCAAAGAGCTATCACATTCGGGGATGGAAATCAAGGTTTGGTCAAAGGACTTGGTAAAATTTCTATATCACCTGACCATTCCATTTCCAATGTTTTTCTTGCAGATTCTTTAGATTACAATTTACTTTCAGTTTCTCAATTATGCAAAATGGGCTACAATTGTCTTTTTACAGATTTAGGTGTTACTGTCTTTAGAAGAAGTGATGATTCAGTAGCATTTAAGGGAGTGTTAGAGGGTCAGCTATACGTAGTTGATTTCAATAGAGCTGAACTCGACACTTGCTTAATTGCTAAGACTAATATGGGTTGGCTCTGGCATCGCCGACTAGCCATGTTGGGATGAAGAATCTTCACAAGCTTCTAAAGGGAGAGCACATTTTGGGACTAACCAATGTTCATTTTGAGAAAGACAGGATTTGTAGCGCATGTCAAGCAGGAAATCAAGTTGGTACCCATCATCCACACAAGAACATCATGATGACCGACAGGCCGCTTAAGCTACTCCATATGGATTTATTTGGCCCGATAGCTTACATAAGCATCGACGGGAGTAAGTATTGTCTTGTAATTGTGGATGATTATTCTCGCTTCACTTGGGTGTTCTTTTTGCAGGAAAAATCTCAAACCCAAGAGACCTTAAAGGGATTCTTGAGACGGACTCAAAATGAGTTCGGATTGAGGATCAACAAGATTAGAAGCGACAATGGAACGGAGTTCAAGAATTCAGAAATTGAAGGCTTCCTTGAGGAGGAGGGCATCAAGCATGAGTTCTCTTCTCCCTACACACCTCAATAAAATGGTGTAGTGGAGAGGAAGAATAGAACTCTACTAGACATGGCAAGAAACATGCTTGATGAGTACAAGACACCGGATCGGTTTTGGGCTGAGGCAATTAACACCGCCTGTTACTCCATCAACCGGTTATATCTACACCGAATCCTCAAGAAGACATCATATGAACTCCTCACCGGTAAAAAGCCCAATGTTTCATATTTTAGAGTCTTTGGTAGCAAATGTTTTATTCTTGTTAAAAGAGGTAGAAAATCTAAATTTGCTCCTAAGGCTGTAGAAGGTTTTTTACTTGGTTATGACTCAAACACAAGGGCATATAGAGTCTTTAACAAGTCCACTGGACTAGTTGAAGTTTCTTGTGACATTGTGTTTGATGAGACTAACGGCTCTCAAGTAGAGCATGTTGAACTTGATGAGCTAGATGATGAAGAGGCTCCGTGTGTCGTGCTAAGGAACATGTCCATTGGCGATGTATGTCCTAAGGAATCCAAAGAGCCTCCACAAGCACAAGATCAATCATCGTCTTCCATACAAGCATCTCCACCAATACAAGATGAGGATCAAGCTCATGATGATGAAAATGAAGATCAAGAGGAACCACCTCAAGAGGAGGACAATGATCAAGGGGGAGATGCCAATGATCTAGATAAGGAAGATGATCAGGATCAAAGACCGCCACACCCAAGAGTCCACTAGGCGATTCAAAGAGATCACCTCGTGAACACCATCCTCGGCGATATCCATAAGGGGGTAACCACTCGATCTCGAGTCGCTCATTTTTGTGAATATTACTCTTTTGTTTCCTCTATTGAGCCACACAAGGTAGAGGATGCACTTAAAGATTCGGATTGGGTGCTGGCGATGCAAGTGGAGCTCAACAACTTCACGAGGAATGAGGTATGGCATTTGGTTCCACGTCCTAATCAAAATGTTGTAGGTACCAAGTGGGTGTTCCGCAACAAGCAAGATGAGCATGGTGTGGTGACAAGGAACAAAGCACGACTTGTGGCCAAGGGTTATTCACAAGTCGAAGGTTTGGATTTTGGTGACACCTATGCACCCGTAGCTAGGCTTGAGTCAATTCGCATATTACTTGCCTATGCTACATACCATGGCTTTAAGCTATATCAAATGGACGTGAAGAGTGCCTTCCTCAATGGACTAATCAAGGAAGAGGTCTATGTTGAGCAACCTCCCAGCTTTGAAGATAGTGAGTATCCTAATCATGTTTATAAACTCTCTAAGGCACTTTATGGGCTCAAGCAAGCCCCAAGAGCATGGTATGAATGTCTAAGAGATTTTCTTATCACTAATGGCTTCAAAGTCGGCAAAGCCGATCCTACTCTCTTTACTAAAACTATTGCAAAAGATTTGTTTGTATGCCAAATTTATGTTGATGATATCATATTTGGGTCTACTAACAAATCTACTTGTGAAGAGTTTAGTAGGATCATGGTTTAAAAATTCAAGATGTCTATGATGGGGGAGTTGAAATATTTTCTAGGATTTCAAGTCAAGCAACTCCAAGAGGGCACCTTCATCAACCAAGCAAAGTACATTCAAGATATACTCACCAAGTTTGGAATGAAGGATGCCAAGCCCATCAAGACACCCATGGGAACAAATGGGCATCTCGACCTCGACACGGGAGGTAAATCTGTAGATCAAAAGGTATACCGGTCGATGATAGGATCTCTACTCTATTTATGTGCATCTCGACTGGATATTATGATTTCCGTATGCATGTGTGCAAGGTTCCAAGCCGATCCTAAGGAAGTTCACCTTAGGGCCGTGAAAAGAATCTTGAGATATTTAGTTTATACTCCTAAGTTTGGTCTTTAGTTCCCCAGGGGATCCTCTTTTGATTTATTAGGATATTCAGATGCTGATTGGGCAGGGTGTAAAATTGATAGGAAGAGCACATCAGGGACTTGTCAGTTTCTGGGAAGATCCCTGGTGTCATGGGCTTCAAAGAAACAAAATTCAGTAGCTCTTTAAACCGGCGAAGCCGAGTATATTGCCGTAGGCCATTGTTGCGCGCAATTACATTGGATGAGGCAAACCCTTAGGGACTATGGCTACAAATTTAGCAAAGTCACTCTCCTATGTGATAATGAGAGTGCAATCCGCATGGCGGATAATCCCATTGAACACAGCCGCACTAAGCTCATAGCCATTCGGTATCACTTCTTGAGAGATCACCAACAAAGGGGGGATATCGAGATAGCCTATATTAACACCAAAAAACAATTAGCTGATATCTTTACCAAACCATTAGATGAGAAAACCTTTACCAAACTTAGGAATGAGCTAAACATTCTTGATTCTCGGAACTTTGATTGATACTTTGCACACATAGCTGATTTATATACCTTTGATCATATATCTTTTTATGTCTATGACTAATGTGTTTTCAAGTGCATTCTCATGCTTAGCCATAGAATTGAAAGGGAAATGGAGTATTCGGCAAAGACGACGTTTCTACTCAACTCTATCGGTATTTTCTACTCTTTGCCGGTATTCCGCCATCTCTCCACATTAGTATAATCTTCACTCATATTTATTTGTTTTCCATTAGGGAGAAAGTAAAAGGGCTCATATTTGACTAAAAGTATCCGTTTTTGGCGATTCATGCCAAAGGGGGAGAAAGTATTAGCCCAAAGCAAAAGGACCGCACCAGCAAAAGGACCGCACCGCCATGCCAAATTTCAAAAATTTTCAAAGTTTAAGTTTTTAAAGATTTTTCAATTACTATCTTTGAAATTATTATTTCTCTAAGAAATTCTATCTCAATTGGCAAAACCCTTTTGAACACTAAGAGGAGAATTTCTTTGAGGGAGAGTTTTGTTTAAGTCAAAGGAAAAGCATTTGAAACAGGGGGAGAAAATTTCAAAATCTTGAAAATGCTTCTCGAAATCTTACTTATATACCTTTGACTATTTGCAAAAAGACTTTGAAAAGAATTTCCAAAAGAATTTGGAAAAACAAAACATGTGGTGCAAATGTGGTCCAAAATGTTAAAAGAAAGAAAGCAATCCATGCATATCTATTGAAATAAATATATTGGTTTCACTCCAAGCAACCTTTGCACTTACCTTATGCAAACTAGTTCAATTATGCACTTATATATTTGCTTTGGTTTGTGTTGGCATCAATCACCAAAAAGGGGGAGATTGAAAGGGAAATTGGGTCAAACCATTTCCTAAATATAATTTTGGTGGTTGAATGCCCAACACAAATAATTAGACTAACTAGTTTGCTCTAGATTATGAATTCTACAGGTGCCAAAGGTTCAACACAAACCAATAAAAAGTCCAAGAAAGGGTTCAAATAGAAAGGAGCAAAACCAACCGAAGGCTGCCTTGGTCTGGCGCACCGGACTGTCCGGTGTGCCACCGGACAGTGTCCGGTGCACCAGGGTGGATCAACTCGAACTCCTCATCTTCGGGTTTCTAGAAAATGCTCTCCGCTATAATTCACCAGACTGTCCGGTGTGCCATGCGGAGCAACGGCTAACAGTGCCAACGGTCGTCTGCAAAAATGAACAGTGCGTGAACAGTGCGCGGACAGCGCGCGCAGAGTCAGAACAAACGCCAGAAGGCGCACCGGACAGTGAACAGTGACTGTCCGGTGCACCACCGGACTGTCCGGTGGCCCTGCTGTCAGAAGCTCCAACGGTCGAACCCCAACGGTTGGGTGACATGGCTGGTGCACCGGACTGTCCGGTGCGCCCGTCGACAGCAGCCATCCCGAATGGCCATTTTGGTGGGTGGGGCTATAAATACCCTCCAACCACCACACTTCAATGCATCCAAGTTTTCAGCTAACACATTCAATACAAGAGCTAGTGCATTCAATACAAGACACAAAAGATTGAATCAAAATCTCTCCAAGTCTCAATTCCACTCAAAGCAATTAGTGACTAGAAGAGAGAGTTTTGCCATGTTCTTTTGAGCTCTTGCGTTTGGATCGCTTTTCTTCTTCCCCATTTCTTGTTCCCAAGTCATTTCTAATCAAGGCAAGAGACACCAATTGTGTTGTGGTCCTTGTGGGGACTAAGTGTCCCAATTGATTTAGAAGAGAAGCTCACTCGGTCTAAGTGACCGTTTGAGAGAGTGAAAGGGTTGAAAGAGACCCGGTCTTTGTGACCACCTCAACAGGGAGTAGGTTTGCAAGAACTGAACCTCAGTAAAACAAATCACCATGTCACTCTTGTTATTTGCTTGTGATTTGTTTTTGCCCTCTTTTTTCGGACTCGATTTTATTTCTAACGCTAACCCTGGCTTGTAGTTGTTCTTAAAGTTTATAAATTTCAGATTCCGCCTATTCACCCCTCTAGGCGACTTTCACACACGACATGCGCACATCTCACCAGCCGCCACTAGCACGTGGGCCCAGGGGAACTGCATCGACCGATGACCCATGGTCGCGTGGAGTCGCTGCTGGGTGGGCCCATATTGTCAGCTCCCTCTCAACGCCATTGCTAGGCGGCTCGAGCTCAACAACTCGTGTGATTTTCCGGGCGCCGCACGCTCCACTACTGATCTAACTGGCCCTATATAACCACGGGGCAAGGCCGCCTTTCCTTATTCTACCTCATGACCCCGCGAGAGGGTCCAGCACCGCCATGAGCTTCTCCATTGCTGTGAACAGAGAGGGTCGAATACTCGGGGGTTGTTGTGTGTTTGCCTGGTCTTGTGGCCGATATACTCGAGCGCGGGATCCCAAAGCTCCCCAGGTGTCATCTCCGGTGTCCTCACTGATCGCCGGGTTGTTGGTCGTCGGTGACGGCAACCCCCCTCTTGGCGCTAAACCACGGTAAGTCCTATCCTCACCTCGGCGGTATTCTAGGAATTTTGGGTTGTCACTGATGAGCAGTAGAGGCGAGATAGGGCGCGGGCTCAAAACCCGGGTGCCTGGTTATCTCTTGCGGTGAATGGTGGCAAGGGCATGGCGCATTCGCCGTCGCGTTCGCCGTCAGCCTTGCCCTGGCGTCGAGCCAGGGAAGAAGACATGTTGTCCGTGGATCTAGAAACTAGCGGCTAGGATCAAGCGTGCAGATCGTTTAGGCAGGATTTGATCCTGGGGGTTGGATCATGATCGTGCAGGACTGGAGCGAGGGCGGGCGTTTTAAATCGAGCCGTAGATCACAAAACATAGGACAGAGGTGAGATCAATTCGATGACTTAATTTCGACCGCTAAAAGATGATCTTGTGGCCCATATTCGCCTGTACCTTTTCACGGATACAACTTTGCATAAGGGACCCTATGTTTTAGAGAAACCAACCCGCCATCCACCTAGGGGCAGGGGATAGTGCACATAGGCACTGGATTTTTGCACAGAGCACCCTGGGGGTTTTCAAAATGCTATCCGCATTCCAATTAGGGTATCTGGTTCAATAAAATCAAATGGAAAATGAATTTTAATATAGAAATTTAATCCTAAAACTTCACAAAATCATAACTTCTTTGATTTAACTCCAAACTGGTCCATTCCAGTTGCACTAAATTCATAATAATATTGTCTATCATCTAGTAACTTTATTTTGTTTTGAAACATAAATTAAAATTATGCACTTAATTTGTTTTATATCTAACACCTAAATCTTCGGAAAATCATAACTCTTTAACTGTAACTCCAAGTTTAGTAGTTCTCAAACCTATGATCTCATTACGATGCGTAGAATATTATCATGCAGTGTGTTTTGATGTTTGGTGTGATGCTAATTTCTCTTAACCATGTTTGTTTGTATTATTGCTAGTATACAAGCAAGCGACCGAGGACCCTGGTACTCAGCAGGTGGAGAATACTGAGCAGGAGCTCGTTGAAAGCAAATTGTGCCCTTGACCACTTTTATTTGCCCAATAATGTTCTCTATAATCACTTTGGCATGTTTAGTATTAATTTTGATGGGACCCAATAGGTCACCCAAGTTTGGTCATCTTCATACCTTGTTTGCCAATGAACTTTTGGGTAGTCCTGCTATTGCTATATGTGGTTTTGGGTGTTAAGATAAATTTTACACATGATTATTCTTCATTATTACTATTGATTATTTATTGTTCATGATAAGATTATTGTGTTAATTGGAACATGGAGAACCACCCGGGAAAAGAGTGCTACCACAAGGGTGGAATGGGAATCCGTTGGCCAAGTAATTAGGAAAGCTAGGGAGAGACTACCTAACCTGAAAGGGGCAAGCGGGGAGGCGTTGCTGCAGAGTATAGGGAGGTCCTCTGGTCGGACTGTTTGTTTAGCTTTTCGGACGGGGGATTCTTATGCTTCCTTCTTCCTGAATCCGTAGCGGGTTTTCTCAAACTAGTGGAACTTAGGAGAGGCCTCGTAGTGCTACCTTGCCTCGTCTTCTCGGTAGAGATGAATGGGACTTCTAGACTCCTTAGCAAATGGGTAGCATGGCTTGTGGGTAAAGATGTGCAACCTCTGTAGAGTGTAAAACTGGTATATCAGCTGTGCTCACGGTCATGAGCGGCTCGAACACTCACATGATTAATTTATGGTAGTAAACTTAATTGGTCATTTGCATCACATTGTGGTTTTATTATTAATTTTGATCTACTATTACTTTGGGCTGGTATACACTTACATTTAGTAACTGCTAATAAAATTAGACCAAATTATTAAAAGCAATGCTCAGCTTTAACCATTATTTGTTGATCAGCCTTACACTTCACATGGGCTCCCACCTTTGGTGAGTTCATGCACATTATTCCCCACAACTTGTTGAGCTATGATCTTTTGTGAGCTCACCCTTGCGATATATAAACCCCCACAGGTGAAGAGTAGGTAGCCCAGGAGAAGGACTACTATGAGGAGTACGAGAAAGTCTAGGTGGCGTCTTCTAGTCAGCTTAATGGTGCCAAGGAATAATATTAGTTTGATTATTTGTTATTATTTATTTTTGTAAGATACTTCCGCAATGTAATAATATTTGTGACATTTATCTTTATACACTTGGTCATTATATGTGTTCTTCTTCTTTGGCGCATATATGAGACGCACTCAGGTTTACCCCTTAAATCCGAGTGTGACAGAAGTGGTATCAGAACAAATGTTGACTGTAGGATGAAACATAGATAGAACTAGACAAAACCTTACCTACTTACCTTTACTCTGATTCTTTCTACACTTTTCTTGATCCTGTCTCACCTTTGGCTGTTCTACTCTGACTACTCTTATCTTTGCTATTTTAGAAAGACAGGAAGGATTTCACACCTTGGAATCCTACATCTAAGACTATAACACCCTAATTTTGGGGGTATAAAATTTCTTTCTAATTATCACCCAAAATTATGTGTTACTCTTTTTTTTCTCACTCTAGGTTTTCTCTCTCTCTAGATTCATTCTCCCTTTTTTCCTTTTTTGATTAGAGATAGCCTAAACTAGTGGAGGTTAATTATTTATTTTTGTCAAAACCTTATGAGTCATGACATGTTGCATCATGCTGAGTTTAAAATATTCTTTGAAGTGTTGCACAAGTTTGAATTTATTTGAATTCGAAACCTAGTTTGAATTTGGATTTGAAAACCCTATAGAAAAAGAAATAGAAAAGGAATTAGAAAATCCAGAGAAAAAGAAAAGAGAAAGCAGCCCAGTCGGCCCACTAAGCCCAGCCAGGCCGCGCGCCCACACGCCCGCGCCGTCTGACAGGCGGACCCAGCCTGTCAGCGGCAGTTCTCCCTCACACGCGCCGTCCCTCCCTTGCTCGCTGCCCAGTGGGGTCGATCTGTCGGCGCTAGTTTCCTTCACCCGCGCGCTCCCTCTCTCTTTGTCTTGCGGGCCCGGATCGCTAGTCGCCGAGTCGTTGCCCCGCGCGCCCCTTTCCCCTCTCTCTGCACCATGGACCCTACCTGTCAGTTCCGCCTTCTCCGCGCTCGCCGTGGACCAACGCATGCGCACTCACGCACGTCACCGGGTTTCTCGGCCACAACACCTGCCCACGCTCCCAGCTCCCTTATTAAGAGCCCTGCCAGTGCCCCGCGCACACCCCTCACCTCATTTCGCGCAGCTTCACCATCTCTCGCGCTCTGCTCACACCGCCAGCCACTGTCGGAGACCCACGTTCGCGTTCCTACCATCCAGCTCACCGGAGACCGCTCCAAACCTCCTCGAGCTCCGCATCAAGGTGAGACACCTTTGCCCGTGCCCAATTTCCCTTATTGCGCTCTGTGTTCAGCTAATTTCGCCTTCGCCGGTGCTCGGCCGTGGCGGTGGCCGGTCGATTTAGCCTGGTCTAGTTCATCGGAGTAGGCCCCTATGTCACCCCTGCCTCTACTGAAGTTAGCCAAGGCCTTAACGCGCCTTAGGACCCCTACCCGTGGCCGAAATGGCTCACCGGAGTTTCTCCGGCCCACCCGAGGCCTTCTCACCGCCATTCTCCCCTCTCTGCCCATGGATTCATGGCCTTTCCCCCCCGCCCCCATTGAGTTCGCCGTGGTGCCCTCTCCCTCTCTGCCCAACTCCAGCGACCCCGGAGCCACCCTAGCTCGCGCCTGCCTCAACTCCGGCGACCTCACCGCCGCGGAGAGAAGCGGCGCCGCTTCGCGCACGTCTATTTCCTCGGTCTGATTTCCCCCGTCCGATCTTGATCGCACGGCCCGGACCGCGAGATACCGTTTCACGCCCGCGCGCCTGACGCCCTGGCCATCCTGTCAGTACAACCCGCAGCCGCTCATCCTTCCTGGTCTAATTTTCCCCGTCCGATCTTGATCGAACGGCTCGGACCCCCTCGGACCCCCATGGACCCCGTCCGTCTGATCTTGATTGAACAGCCCGGACCCCAGGATACCACTTCGCGCCCGCGCGCCTGATGCCCTGGCCCGCTTGTCAGCGTCCAAACCCCCCTGGCGCTAGGCCCGCTCGGTTAGCACGCTCTCTCTCTCCCTCTATCGCTAACACTCCCTGGCCTGCCTGTCAGCGCTCGCCCACTCGCGCGCGCGCCTTCGGCCGCAGATCTAATCTCAGCCGTTGTTTTTAGATCTGACGGTTAGATTCACCTGATACCCCTTCGTGTGGTAGTTTTCTTAAAGAGACCCTCGGTTTATTGGAAATCAACCCGCCGTCACTGGTTTTCGCGCGCAGGCCCCTGTAATCTTGCAGATTGAACCCTGGACTTTTAAATATTCATAGAATTAGCCCTAATTTTATATTTTGAATTCCCAAACTTGTTTATTTCATAACTTTTGCATATGAACTCCAAACTTAGTGATTCAAATTGCAAAATGTCCATAGAATTATTCTCTGTTTAAATAAAATGGTTTCACCTGCTATCTGCACACTCTAATTTTTAGGATTGAATATGAACTAATGTAGATGTATTCTTGTTTACATAATAAAATAAATAAAAGGAGAACCTTAGAGATTTAAACATGTGTAAGCTTGAGAGATTAATAAAGTGTATTACATGAGTTTACCTCTGTTCTAAATTTTAGGTCACCATAAAATAAATTGATCTATGATTATGTACTTGTAAGTAACACTTAAGGAAATAGTAATCTATTTTCAAATAAAGTTAATGTATGTTATAGTTTATGGTATACTTTGAATTCAGTATACCCTATGTAGCATTGTGTCCTTTTAAGATGTGATCCAATGTTTGTACATGTGTGGTGTGATGTTCATTTGTACTTTCCAAATGTATTGAATGCAAGCTCGCTTTATTTAGACAACGAGCAGTCCGAGGTTCCTAAGTGTGTTGTTGGAGACCTCCCTGAGCAGCAACCTGGTGAAGGCAAGTGTCCTCTGACCTATTTTGTCCTACATACTTTATGATTCACTGTCCCGCATTACATCACTTAAACCTTAGGATTGACTAGCTTTCTATTTAATTTATCCTTGTTTACCTTTTGGGGTTATCATGGTTAGCATGTTGCTATTTCCTTAACTTAATCAATGAACATGATGTGAACATTTATGATACGATATTGTTATCCTGATTATGTGGATGATCTTGTGATACCTTAGGGGACTCAGGCCTTTTTCCTAAGTACCTCTCCGTAAGGACCTGTTCATGGAGTGACCACCCGGGATATTAGTACAACCATGAGGGTGGAATGGGACGCCCTTAGCTAATTAATTATATGAACCTGGGGTGTAGTTGGCTTTGTCGGAGGGCCATCAATGGGGGCTAGGGCGTAGTGCTCGCTCTGCCAAGGTTGGGGTGCAGAGGTTCTTTCGATTTGGTTTTGTTAGTCACCCACCTTGGGGTGGTGTACTGCGTTTGTACGACTGGCGAAACCTAACGAGCAGCTATGCACCAGGGGAATCTTTATAAAGGCTACATAGTGTATCCCTGGCCATTCACCTTGGTAGTGAAGATCGGGTCTGTACAACCTAGGCTGGAAAGGGATCACGACTTGTGGGTAAAGTGTACATCCTTTTTAGAGTGTTAAAAACTGGTATATCATCCGAGCTCACGGTTAAGAGCAGCCTTGGGATCCTCTTTGATTAGAAGAACTTTGGATACTTTTATGATGATTAACAATGATGCTATAAAATCTGATCTTTGGTATTTCCTCGTTTGAGGAAGTACTTTTGGGTAATAACTGGGTTTATTACTAAAAGTTGGCTCTACTAATAATAATAAATATTTGACTAACTTAAAAGCAACGGCTTGACCTCAACCCCATATACAGCTAGTCCACTTTAGCCAAACAGGACATTTGCTGAGTATGTTGATGTGTACTCACCCTTGCTTTACAAACCACCCCACCCCAGGTTGTCCCCTTTATATTCAGTACTCAGGCAGTGATGTGGCTACATGGAAGATTTCGAGGACTTCCAGGAATATGACGAGTTCTAGTTCTTTCTTAGTGGCAAACCCCCAGTCAGCTGCCTGTGTAGGCTTAGCATCTATGTTTCGTAATTCCGCACTTTGATATTTATGTTGAACAATGGTTATGTAATAGACTCTGTGGATGTCTCAGACATCTTATTGTAATAAAGTACCTTTCTGCTATTTATTTTGAGCATTGTGTGATGATGTCCAATTATGTAATTGTCGTGTACGTGAGTTTCTGATCCTGGCACGTACATGGTTCGCATTTGGTTTGCCTTCTACAACCGGGTGTGACATAAGTGGTATCAAAGCCCTTGCTGACTATAGGACCGCTAACCTGGACTAGAATGGTCGCCCTAAGGACTATAGACCCCTACTCTTACCTTGACCTCAATGTCTTAGTCTAGTTAGTCTTAGTTAGAGTTAGTTTGCTTATCTTATGTTGGATGCTTGTTATGATGGACATGTACTGAAGTTGGATCTTTGTAATGATTGTCACCAAGGTGTGGGTATCCCCTGCAACTTGGTGTGGTTATTAATAAAGTCAGTTATTTAGTTGGGTAATCCCTTTATTTCCCCTTTCCTCTTTATTGAGAAGCCAACTCAAATTCTGGAGACAGCAGATCGGGTCACCCAGAGAAGTACCATTAGGATGTGCAAAGTCCAATGGGGTCATCACTCGGAAGAAGACGCAACTTAGGAACGAGAAGATGATTTAAAAGCTAAGTACCCTGAGCTCTTTTCTAGCCAGCCCTAAATCTCGAGGGCGAGATTCTTTTAAGGGGGATAGGTCTGTAACACCTTGATTTTGAGGGTATAAAATTTCCTTCTAATTATCACCCAAAATCATGTGTTACTCTTCTTTTTCTCACTCTAGGTTTTCTCTCTCTAGATTCATTATCCCTTTTTTCCTTTTTGATTAGAGATAGCCTAAACTAGTGGAGGTTAATTATTTATTTTTGTCAAAACCTTATGAGTCATGACATGTTGCATCATGCTGAGTTTAAAATATTCTTTGAAGTGTTGCACAAGTTTGAATTTATTTGAATTTGAAACCTAGTTTGAATTTGGATTTGAAAACCCTATAGAAAAAGAAATAGAAAAGGAATTAGAAAATCTAGAGAAAAAGAAAAAGAGAAAGCAGCCCAGTCGGCCCACTAAGCCCAGCCAGGCCGCGCGCCCGCTCGCTCGCGCCGTCCGCCTGTCAGCGGCAGTTCTCCCTCGCGCGCGCCCTCCCTCGCTCGCTGCCCAGTGGGGTCGATTTATCGGTGCCAGTTTCCTACACCCGCGCGATCCCTCTCTCTCTCTGTCTTGCAAGCCCGGATCACCATTCGCCGAGCCGTTGCCTCGCGCGCCCTTTTCCCCTCTCTCTGCACCATGGACCCTACCTGTCAGTTCTGCCTTCTCCACGCTCGCCGTGGACTAGCGAGTGCGCACTCACGCACGTCGCCGGGTTTCCCGGCCACGACACCCGCCCACGCGCCCAGCACCCTTATTAAGAGCCCTACTAGTGCCCCGAGCACACCCCTCACCTCATTTAGCGCAGCTTCGCCCTCTGTCGCGCTCTACTCACGCCGCCAACCGCCGCCGGAGACCCGCGTTCGCGTTCCCGGCCATCCAGCTCACCAGAGACCGCTCCAAGCCTCCTCGAGCTCTGCCTCGAGGTGAGTCATCTTTGCCCGTGCCCAATTTCCCTTATTGCGCTCTGTGTTCGGCCAATTTCGCCTTCGCTGGTGCTCGGCCGCGGTGGTCCGCCATGCTCATGCGGTGGCCAGCCGATTTAGCCTGGTCTAGTTCACCGGAGTAGGCCTCTGTGTCACCCCTGCCTCTGCTAAAGTTAGCGAAGGCCTTAGCGCGCCTTAGGACCCCTCCTCGTGGCCGGAATGGCTCACCAGAGTTTCTCTGGCCCGCCCGAGGCCTTCTCACTGCCATTCTCCCCTCTCTGCCCGTGGATTCATGGCCTTTTCCCCGCCATTGAGTTCGTCATGGCGCCCTCTCCCTCTCTGCCCAACTCCGGTGACCCCGGAGCCACCCTAGCTCGCGACTGCCGCAACTCCGGCGACCTCACCGCCGCGGAGAGGAGCGGCGCCTCTTCGCACACGTCTGTTTCCCCGATCTGATTTCCCCCGTCCGATCTTGATCGCATGGCCCGGACCATGGGATACCGCTTCGCGCCCGCGTGTCTGACGCCCTGGCCCGCCTGTCAGCGCCACCCGCAGCCGCTCATCCTTCTCGGTCTGATTTTCCCCGTCCGATCTTGATCGAACGGCTCGGACCACCTCGGACCCCCTCCATTCGATCTTGATCGAACGGCCTGGACCCCAGGATACCGCTTCGCGCCCGCGTGCCTGATGCCCTGGCCCGCCTGTCAGCGCCCAAACCCCCCTAGCGCTGGGCCCGCTCGGTCAACGCGCTCTCTCTCCCCCTCTGTCGCTGACACTCCCTGGCCTGCCTGTCAGCGCTCGCCCGCTCGCACGCGCGCCCTCGGTCGCAGATCTAATCTTAGCCGTTGGTTTTAGATCTGACGGTTAGATTCACCCGATACCCTTCGCGTGGTAGTTTTCTTAAAGAGACCCTCGGTTTATTGGAAATCAACCCGCCATCCCTGGTTTTCACGCGCAGGCCCCTGTAATCTTGCAGATTGAACCCTGGACTTTTAAATATTCATAGAATTAGCCCTAATTTCATATTTTGAATTCCCAAACTTGTTTATTTCATAACTTTTGCATATGAACTCCAAACTTAGTGATTCAAATTGCAAAATGTTCATAGAATTATTCTCTGTTTAAATAAAATGGTTTCACTTACTGTCTACACACTCTAATTTTTAGGATTGAATATGAACTAATGTATATGTATTCTTGTTTACTTAATAAAATAAATAAAAGGAGAACCTTAGAGATTTAAACATGTGTAAGCTTGAGAGATTAATAAAATGTATTACATGAGTTTACCTCTATTCTAAATTTTAGGTCACCATAAAATAAATTGATCTATGATTATGTACTTGTAAGTAACACTTAGGGAAATAGTAATCTATTTTCAAATAAAGTTAATGTATGTTATAGTTTATGGTATACTTTGAATTCAGTATCCCCTATGTAGCATTGTGTCCTTTTAAGATGTGATCAAATGTTTGTACATATGTGGTGTGATGTTCATTTGTACTTTCTGTAATACCCAATTTGGAAATAATAAGAAAAGGGGTGGATGTCATTAGGTGTTTTGATGTTCTACTCATTATCACATGGGAATACCTAAATTTATGTGAACACTTATCTAATAAAATACTTTATACATCATGTGGGAATTTTGTTTGTGCATTTAATAACAATAGCAATAACATTAATAAAAATGTAATAAATAGTTGAAGAGTTGGAGTAAAACCTAAATTTGAATTTGGGATTTAAAACGGAAAGGAAGAGAGAAATATTATACAATACGAATTAAATTTATAAATAAATAACTTCCTCACATTGTGGGATGATCAAATTAAACAGTTAATCTAAGTGCAAATCTGCCACCAGGTTTAAATTTAAATTTGAATTGAACTTCTAAAATTAGAAATAAACATAAAAGAATAAACAAAAGAATAACTCGTTTGGGCCCAAGTTCTCGTGCGGCCCATCTGACCTTCCGCTGCCTTGGCCCATTTTTCCTCACCGCGCAGCCCAGGTCCTCTATTCGCTCGCGCGCGTGCCTCTGGCTCGCTGGCCGGTGGGACCCACTGGGCAGCCTCACGGCTCGCTTCTGCACCGTGGTAACACTGTCGGGTGGGGCCCAGGCGTCGGTCAGATGACCGATTCTTCTCGCGTTTCTGGGTCACCGGCGCGTGGGTCCCCTGTGCAGTCCGTTCACCCCCAACTAAATCGCGCGCATCTTCTCCGCGCCGCCATGGACTCCGTCGCGATCCTCGCCAGTTGGTTGGCTGCTGGCTACGGCTCTCGCCCCTATATAAAGCGCCTTGTCGGGGCTTGGGTGAGCGCCAGCCACCACCAATTCCACGTGAAGAACCCGGGTGCAGTACAAATTCCTTGCCGTAGCTGCCGCACCGCCGTGCAATCGCCTCGCTCCGTGGACTGCCCCCTTTGCCCTCAGGCGTCGCACCAGGGGGCCTCGCACAGCAACACGGAGGGTGTGCTAAGCTTCGCCTTGGGCGGGTTGCGCTCAAAGTCGCTGGAATTTCTCACCGTCGTTCGTGTGCCGCCATCGATCCGCCCTGCCCGTGGTCGGGGTATCTCGACTTCCTAACTCCAGGTAAGGAAGCCCTAGACTAATTCGCCTTCGTCCCCGCTCCGTTTACCGACCCTTGGTTTGTGGAATTGTGCTCGGATTAGCGGGCGGCCGTGCGCCGGTAATGGCGCCTCCGTAGGCTTGCTCATGCCGTCGTCCGCGTCTGGGTTGGGGAAAAGCCATGATCCGTTGGATCTGTTGAGAGCGGATAGGATTAGACCACGGTATTGATGTTGCGCGTGCCGTTGATCTTGTTGTTTACAGTTATGATGAGATTACACAGTACCGATTCGATGGGGCCATTTGAACCGTAGATCACGAATTGGGTGGCTCAGATCGGATCTCGTGCTCCAACCCGTGGATCTCGGATCAGACGGCCTGGATTAACTCGTGGGATTGGCGGGCGCCAGATTTAATCTGTGCCGTTCGGATCGGATCCATCGGCCCAAAAACCGCGATACCGCTTCACCGTGCACAATTTGCTGAAGAGACCTTATGTTTTACTAGAATTGAACCCGCGGTCCACTGTGTGGTTAAGCCTGAGTCTTAGGAATGTTTCTGTTTTAGCCCCCAAACTTCTCGGTAATATTGCGCGCCGTCCAGAGAGCTAAAGAAACAGATAATTAAATATGGGAAATGATTTTTAATACAAAAACAATACTAGAAACTTGTATAATTGATATTAAATTCATTTTAACTCCAAATTAATTAATTCCAGTGGCATTAATTCTGTTTTAATATTGTTTATCACTTAGTAAATTTGTCTAGTCATGAAACTTGAACTAAAATTATTCACATGAGTTATGCTATTCCAAGTACTTGATAACTTCAGAAATTCGTAACTTAAAACCTATAACTCCAAAATTAATAATTCCTGTTCCTGTGATCTTATTTCAATATGTAATATGTACTTTGCATATATGTTTGGTGTAATGTTAATTTTGTCTATACACTGTTTGTTTGTATTGCTACGACTAGCAGTGAGGACACGTGTCATCTGAAGATCATCCTGGTACCTGGAATCTCAAGTCCCAGGCAAGTTGTGCCCTTGATCACTTCTTTTTACCCAGCCATGTTCTGATTAATCATAATGATCTGCATAGGTTAATTTGATGGGACCCAATAGGTTACCTAGTTTGATTATCTTTATACCTTGTTCACCACTAAATTTCTGGGTAGTACTTGCTAGTGCTTTATGTGGTTTTGGGTATGAAGATACATTATTCATGATCATATTTTTATTATCTGTTTATTATTACTGTTCATGATAAGATCATTATGTTAATTGGAACATGGAGCGACCACCCGGGAAAACAGTGCTACCACAAGGGAGGAATGGGACCCCTTGGCTGATTAATTAGGAAAGCTAGTGGAAGACTACCTTACCCGAAAGGGGCAAGGGCAGTAGGGGAGTGGTCAGTGTAGGGAGGCCCTCGGGAGGATTTTGCTGCGTTGGCAGTCCTGCAAGGGTTTCCTGCTAGGGAGGCCCTCGGGAGGATTCTGCTGCGATGGCGGTCCTGCAAGGGATTCCTGCATTGGAGCTTCCTATAAACTGTAGCGGGTTTTCTGAAGCTAGTGGAACTTTGTAAAGGCCTCGTAGTGTTACCCTGCCTCGCTTCCTCGGTAGAGGTGTATGGGAAGTCGCGATCCCTTGGAAGATGGGTAACATGACTTGTGGGTAAAGATGCGCAACCTCTGCAGAGTGTAAAACTGGTATACTAGCCGTGCTCACGGTCATGAGCAGCTCGGACCCTCACATGATTAAATTATGGAACTAAATTCAATTTGTCATATGCATTGCATCGCAGGTGAAGTTGTTACTTTTGTTCTACTACTTAATTGGGTTTGGTATTTACTTATACTTAGTAACTGCTAATAAAATTTTGACCAACTTTAAAAGCAATGCTCAGCTCTAACCATCTTCTTTGGTAAGCCTTACACTTCACGTGAGCTCCCACCTTTGGCGAAATCATGCACATTATTCCCCACAACTTGTTGAGCGATGAACGTATGTGAGCTCACTCTTGCTGTCTCACACCCCCCCCCACAGGTCAAGAGCAGGTACCACAGGATGAGGCGCTTGGAGGATGCTGCGATGTGTTCGCGAGAGGTCTAGGCCGTCGTCTCCCAGTCAACTTGGGTTGCTGGACCGTTGTCTCCTTATAATGTAATTATTTATTTTGTATAGAACTCCTGTTATGTAGTAAAGATGTGACATTCGATCCTGTGCCATGATTCATCATATGTGTGAGACTTGGTCCCAGCACACCTGGTGATTATGTTCGTGCCCGGGTTTTGGACCCCTAAAATCCGGGTGTGACAGAAGTGGTATCAGAGGAATGTTGACTGTAGGACGAAACCTAGATAGTACTGGACAACCTTTATTTACTTACCTTTGCTACTCTGATTCTTTTAAAAACTTATCTTAATCTTTTCTCATCTATTTCCGCTTTACTCTGATTATTCTTACCTTTTCTTTCTAAAGACAAACTTGGATTTCACACTTTGGAATCCCGTGCCTAAAGTGACCTTTAGGACTAGGGGGCCTACTCTTAGGAACAAAAACAAAACTATTTTTATAAGTGTCTATGTATTTGAATGTTTGCTCTTATGATATATGTCTGATTTGGATCTTTGTTTGAGTGTGATGGGTTGTGGATCAATGTCCACAATTACATCTGCATATACATCTAGGCATAAAGGATAGCATTTGTAAGATAATTAGACAATCTAGATTATCCCCTTAGAATATATATATATATATATATATATATATAAGTATTCCGTATCTATCTCATCTTGACATATTCTATCTTACCTTTGGACATTCACCTCGTATAACTAATTACCCTAGTCTTGACATAGAATATCTGGCCCAGCCCTGCCAAAGAAGTTTCAGTACATAACCAACTATTAGCTTATTCATTCTGTCCACTAAATGATTCCCTTGCAAAGCTATCTTACCATATGCTTCTAACTTAGATAGAATGGTCAATACCAGGCGGGGTGGTGGAATTGATTTACCTCCTAATCGACACACTTGGTGGATATATCGACAACCCCAACCACAGCCAGCAGAGATGAATCCTCCTAATCCCCCACCAGGCGGAGTCGATCCACTAATTGCAGCTCAAATGAGGATGATGCAGCAAATGGCTGACACTATGGCAGATATGCGCACCCAAATGCAGCAAGAACGCCAGGAAATGCACCAGGAAAGAGAGGATGCACGTCGAGAAATGCGCCAAGAGCGGGAAGAGATACGCCAGGAGAGAAGGGTGCAACAACAGCAGCTGCAACAACAACTTCAACAACAGCAGCAACAGCAACAGGTGCCATTGCCTCCACCTCCACCACCAGTTCCACCCCGAGATAAGCATCGGGAATTCATGAGCCACAAACCCCCAACCTTCTCCAACTCCACGGATCCACTACAAGCTGATGACTGGCTAAAGTCTATAGAGAAGATGCTCAACATAGCTCAGTGCTCGAACCGAGAGAAAGTACTCTACGCATCAGGTCGTCTCGCTGGTCCTGCTGCAGATTGGTGGGATGCGTACTGCGCTGCTCATGCTGCTGTCGATACAATTACCTGGGCAGAATTCTCCACACAATTCAGAAATTACCATATTCCTGCTGGACTCATGAAGATTAAGAGAAAGGAGTTTCTATCCCTCAAGCAAGGAAGCATGTCCGTGAGTGAATATAGGGACAAATTCATCCAGTTATCTCGATATGCTCCCAGAGATGTTGAGGATGATGAGCAAAAGCAGGAGCTTTTTCTGGACGGGTTAATTGGACCCTTGCAATATCAGATGGTATCACACACATTCCCATCCTTCCAAAGGCTACTTGACAAAGCTATTGCTATAGAAAACAAGAGGAGTATATTTGGAGAGAAAAGAAAGGCTGCTAACCAAGGACAGGCTGGAAGTAGTTCCCGTCCTCGCTATACTACCACTCCCAATACACCAGCTAGTGGCAGTTCCGGACAACAAACTCAACAGGCACCAACTGCTCCTCCAAAAGCAAGCACTCCAGTAGGACCCGTTGCTCCTAACACAACCGCCAACAGGGCATGCTTCAAGTGTGGACAACCGGGACACTACGCCAACTACTGTCCCAACAGAGCTGCCTACACTACACCAGCTCCAATGAAACAAGGTCAGGCTACGGCAGGAAAAAGTCAGCCCCTATCTGTTAACCGGGGACATGCCCATCATACAGAAGTAGAAGCTGAACCAGGTGAACTGGAGGTTCAAGAAGAAGAGCCAGTTGAAGATGAAATAGTCGGTGAAGAAGTCAACGAACAACAAGAGTAGAGTATATATATAGAAAGATGCATAAATATAGATATATATAGATATATTTTACTATTTGTAAGACTTACATATTAATCTAGCTAGTAGTAGTATTTTACTATTTTGGTAATAGTAATAATAATAAGGTCTGTTGACCCTATGTTTTGTTAAAGAATTATGCATCATGTCAAGATTTCTTTGTTTGTGCATATGTTCCGAGAGCAATATGAATTTTACATCCTTGTTCTTACAAATCTTGAGGACGAGATTATTTTTAAGGGGGGTAGGATTTGTAATACCCAATTTGGAAATAATAAGAAAAGGGGTGGATGTCATTAGGTGTTTTGATCTTCTACTCATTATCACATGGGAATACCTAAATTTATGTGAACACTTATCTAATAAAATACTTTATACATCATGTGGGAATTTTGTTTGTGCATTTAATAACAATAGCAATAACATTAATAAAAATGTAATAAATAGTTGAAGAGTTGGAGTAAAACCTAAATTTGAATTTGGGATTTAAAACGGAAAGGAAGAGAGAAATATTATACAATACGAATTAAATTTATAAATAAATAACTTCCTCACATTGTGGGATGATCAAATTAAATAGTTAATCTAAGTGCAAATCTGCCACCAGGTTTAAATTTAAATTTGAATTGAACTTCTAAAATTAGAAATAAACATAAAAGAATAAACAAAAGAATAACTCGTTTGGGCCCAAGTTCTCGTGCGGCCCATCTGACCTTCCCCTGCCTCGGCCCATTTTTCCTCACCGCGCAGCCCAGGTCCTCTATTCGCTCGCGCGCGTGCCTCTGGCTCGCTGGCCGGTGGGACCCACTGGGCAGCCTCACGGCTCGCTTCTGCACCGTGGTAACACTGTCGGGTGGGGCCCAGGCGTCGGTCAGATGACCGATTCTTCTCGCGTTTCTGGGTCACCGGCGCGTGGGTCCCCTGTGCAGTCCGTTCACCCCCAACTAAATCGCGCGCATCTTCTCCGCGCCGCCATGGACTCCGCCGCGATCCTCGCCAGTTGGTTGGCTGCTGGCTACGGCTCTCGCCCCTATATAAAGCGCCTTGTCGGGGCTTGGGTGAGCACCAGCCACCACCAATTCCACGTGAAGAACCCGGGTGCAGTACAAATTCCTTGCCGTAGCTGCCGCACCGCCGTGCAATCGCCTCGCTCAGTGGACTGCCCCCTTTGCCCTCAGGCGTCGCACCAGGGGGCCTCGCACAGCAACTCGGAGGGTGTGCTAAGCTTCGCCTTGGGCGGGTTGCGCTCAAAGCCGCTGGAATTTCTCACCGTCGTTTGTGTGCCGCCATCGATCCGCCCTGCCCGTGGTCGGGGTATCTCGACTTCCTAACTCCAGGTAAGGAAGCCCTAGACTAATTCGCCTTCGTCCCCGCTCCGTTTACCGACCCTTGGTTTGTGGAATTGTGCTCGGATTGGCGGGCGGCCGTGCGCCGGTAATGGCGCCTCCGTAGGCTTGCTCATGCCGTCGTCCGCGTCTGGGTTGGGGAAAAGCCATGATCCGTTGGATCTGTTGAGAGCGGATAGGATTAGACCACGGTATTGATGTTGCGCGTGCCGTTGATCTTGTTGTTTACGGTTATGATGAGATTACACAGTACCGATTCGATGGGGCCATTTGAACCGTAGATCACGAATTGGGTGGCTCAGATCGGATCTCGTGCTCCAACCCGTGGATCTCGGATCAGACGGCCTGGATTAACTCGTGGGATTGGCGGGCGCCAGATTTAATCTGTGCCGTTCGGATCGGATCCATCGGCCCAGAAACCGCGATACCGCTTCACCGTGCACAATTTGCTAAAGAGACCTTATATTTTACTAGAATTGAACCCGCGGTCCACTGTGTGGTTAAGCCTGAGTCTTAGGAATGTTTCTGTTTTAGCCCCCAAACTTCTCGGTAATATTGCGCGCCGTCCAGAGAGCTAAAGAAACAGATAATTAAATATGGGAAATGATTTTTAATACAAAAACAATACTAGAAACTTGTATAATTGATATTAAATTCATTTTAACTCCAAATTAATTAATTCCAGTGGCATTAATTCTGTTTTAATATTGTTTATCACTTAGTAAATTTGTCTAGTCATGAAACTTGAACTAAAATTATTCACATGAGTTATGCTATTCCAAGTACTTGATAACTTCAGAAATTCGTAACTTAAAACCTATAACTCCAAAATTAATAATTTCTGTTCCTGTGATCTTATTTCAATATGTAATATGTACTTTGCATATATGTTTGGTGTAATGTTAATTTTGTCTATACACTGTTTGTTTGTATTGCTACGACTAGCAGTGAGGACACGTGTCATCTGAAGATCATCCTGGTACCTGGAATCTCAAGTCCCAGGCAAGTTGTGCCCTTGATCACTTCTTTTTACCCAGCCATGTTCTGATTAATCATAATGATCTGCATAGGTTAATTTGATGGGACCCAACAGGTTACCTAGTTTGATTATCTTTATACCTTGTTCACCACTAAATTTCTGGGTTGTACTTGCTAGTGCTTTATGTGGTTTTGGGTATGAAGATACATTATTCATGATCATATTTTTATTATCTGTTTATTATTACTGTTCATGATAAGATCATTATGTTAATTGGAACATGGAGCGACCACCCGGGAAAACAGTGCTACCACAAGGGAGGAATGAGACCCCTTGGCTGATTAATTAGGAAAGCTAGTGGAAGACTACCTTACCCGAAAGGGGCAAGGGCAGTAGGGGAGTGGTCAGTGTAGGGAGGCCCTCGGGAGGATTTTGCTGCGTTGGCAGTCCTGCAAGGGATTCCTGCTAGGGAGGCCCTCGGGAGGATTCTGCTGCGATGGCGGTCCTGCAAGGGATTCCTGCATTGGAGCTTCCTATAAACTGTAGCAGGTTTTCTAAAGCTAGTGGAACTTTGTAAAGGCCTCGTAGTGTTACCCTGCCTCGCTTCCTCGGTAGAGGTGTATGGGAAGTCGCGATCCCTTGGCAGATGGGTAACATGACTTGTGGGTAAAGATGCGCAACCTCTGCAGAGTGTAAAACTGGTATACTAGCCGTGCTCACGGTCATGAGCAGCTCGGACCCTCACATGATTAAATTATGGAACTAAATTCAATTTGTCATATGCATTGCATCGCAGGTGAAGTTGTTACTTTTGTTCTACTACTTAATTGGGTTTGGTATTTACTTATACTTAGTAACTGCTAATAAAATTTTGACCAACTTTAAAAGCAATGCTCAGCTCTAACCATCTTCTTTGGTAAGCCTTACACTTCACGTGAGCTCCCACCTTTGGCGAAATCATGCACATTATTCCCCACAACTTGTTGAGCGATGAACGTATGTGAGCTCACTCTTGCTGTCTCACACCCCCCATAGGTCAAGAGCAGGTACCACAGGATGAGGCGCTTGGAGGATGCTGCGATGTGTTCGCGAGAGGTCTAGGCCGTCGTCTCCCAGTCAACTTGGGTTGCTGGACCGTTGTCTCCTTATAATGTAATTATTTATTTTGTATAGAACTCCTGTTATGTAGTAAAGATGTGACATTCGATCCTGTGCCATGATTCATCATATGTGTGAGACTTGGTCCCAGCACACCTGGTGATTATGTTCGCGCCCGGGTTTTGGACCCCTAAAATCCGGGTGTGACACTTTCCAAATGTATTGAATGCATGCTCGCTTTATTTAGACAACGAGCAGTCTAAGGTTCCTGAGTGTGTTGTTGGAGACCTCCCAGAGCAGCAACCTAGTGAAGGCAAGTGTCCTCTGACCTATTATGTCCTACATACTTTATGATTCACTGTCCCGCATTACATCACATAAACCTAAGGATTGACTAGCTTTCTATTTACTTTATCCTTGTTTACCTTTTGGGGTTATCATGGTTAGCATGTTGCTATTGCCTTAACTTAATCAATGAACATGATGTGAACATTTATGATGCGATACTGTTATCCTGATTATGTGGATGATCTTGTGATACCTTAGGGGATTCAGGCCTTTTTCCTGAGTACCTCTCCGTAAAGACCTATTCGTGGAGTGACCACCCGGGATAACAGTACAACTATGAGGGTGGAATGGGACGCCCTTAGCTAATTAATTAGATGAACCTGAGGTGTAGTTGGCTTTGCCGGAGGGCCGTCAATGGGGGCGGGGGCGTAGTGCTCGCTCTGCCAAGGTTGGGGTGCAGAGGTTCTTTCAATTTGGTTTTGTTAGTCACCCACCTTAGGGAGGTGTACTGTGTTTGTACGACTTGCGAAACCTAACGAGTAGCTATGCACCAGGGGAATCTTTGTAAAGGCTACGTAGTGTATCCCTGGCCATTCACCTTGGTAGTGAAGATCGGGTTTGTACAACCCAAGCTGGAAAGGGATCACGACTTGTGGGTAAAGTGTACAACCTCTGCAGAGTGTTAAAAACTGGTATATCAGCTGAGCTCACGGTTAAGAGCAGCCTTGGGATCCTCTTTGATTAGAAGAACTTTGGGTACTTTTATGATGATTAACAATGATGCTATAAAATCTGTTCTTTGGTATTTCCTCATTTGAGGAAGTACTTTTGGGTAATAACTGGGTTTATTACTAAAAGTTGGATCTACTAATAATAATATATACTTGACTAACTTAGAAGCAACCGCTTGACCTCAACCCCATATACAGCTAGTCCACTTTAGCCAAACGGGACATTTGCTGAGTACGTTGATGTGTACTCACCCTTGCTTTACAAACCACCCCACCCTAGATTGTCCCCACTGTACTTAGTACTTAGGAGGTGATGCTGGCAACATGAAAGATTTCGAGGAGTTCCAGGAATATGACGAGTTCTAGTTCTTTCTTAGTGGCAAACCCCCAGTCAGCTGCCTGTGTAGGCTTAGCATCTACGTTTCGTAATTCCGCACTTTGATATTTATGTTGAACAATGGTTATGTAATAGACTCTGTGGATGTCTTGGACATCTTATTGTAATAAAGTACCTTTCTGCTATTTATTTCGAGCATTGTGTGATGATGTCCAATTATGTAATCGCTGTGTACGTGAGTCTCTGATCCTGGCACATACATGGTTCGCATTCGGTTTGCCTTCTAAAACCGGGTGTGACAAAGACTCCCTAAAGAGATAGGAGACCTAAGACAAATATATATATATATATATATATATATATATATATATATATATATATATATATATATATATATATATATATATATATAAAGTGCTTGAATGTTTGTTCTGATGATAAATCCTTGATTTGCTTCTTTGATTCACTGAAATAGTATAGTAGGGCATTCTAGCATGTACCACCATAGGGTAATGTATTAGTATTAAGTAGATGACACTCTAATTCGCTTAGTTATTATGACCCAAAAGATCATGACCTAAAAGTTGGGTGTCTCGTAATTACTCTTCTTATTTGCAATTCTATCTTACCATATGTTTGTAACCTAGGTGGTCAATACCAGGAAGGGAGGCGGTATCAATCTACCAGCTTGCATTCGTCGCATGAGGATTGTTAACCAACCACAACCGGAGATGAATCCTCCTTCAAATGCTCCACCGGCCAGGACAGATCCTGTTGCTACTACTCAGATGCAGCTATTGTAGCAGATGGCGAATACCATGATGGAAATGCAAGCGCAAATCCATCAGGAACGACATGAGAAGCACCAGTAGCGTTAGGAAATCTGGTAAGAACGGCTGGAATGGCAGCCACTACCACCTCCACCACCACTAGCTCCACCCCAGGACAAGCACCGGGAATTCATGAGTCACAAGCCACCTACCTTCTCTAGCTCTCCAGATCCTCTTCAGGCTGATGATTGGCTGAAGACAGTGGATAAAATACTCAACATTGCTCAATGTATTGATCGGGAGAAGGTTCTCTACGCATTGGGTCACCTCATTGGCCCCGCTGTCAACTGGTGGAACTCCTACTATGCTGCTCATGCTGCTGCTAATGCTATTACTTGGGCAGAATTCTCTAAACATTTAAGGAATTATCATATTCCTATCGATCTGATGAAAATCAAGAAGGAGTTCTTGTCACTCAAGCAGGGCAACATGACAATAAGTGAATATAGAGATAAATTCATTCAACTGTCAAGGTATACTCCTGAGGAGGTTGCAGATGATGAAAGGAAACACGAGCAGTTTCTAGAGGTACTGATTGAGCCACTCCAGTACCAGCTGATGTCTCATACCTTACCACCTTTCCAGAGACTTCTAGACAAGGCCATAGCTCTTGAACACAAACGTGTTCAGCTTGGCGAGATGAAAAGGAAGGCTAACTGAAAGTCGCCTAGAGGGGGGGTGAATAGGGCGAAACTGAAAATCTCAAAAATAATCACAACTACAAGCCGGGTTAGCGTTAGAAATATAATTGAGTCCGCGAGAGAGGGAGCAAAACAAATCGCAAGCAAATAACGAAGTGAGACACGCGGATTTGTTTTACCGAGGTTCGGTTCTTTCAAACCTACTCCCCGTTGAGGAGGCCACTAAGGCCGGGTCTCTTTCAACCCTTCCCTCTCTCAAACGGTCCCTCGGACCGAGTGAGCTTTTCTTCTTCTCAATCAAACGGGAACAAAACTTCCCCGCAAGGGCCACCACACAATTGGTGCCTCTTGCCTTGGTTACAATTGAGTTTTGAGCACAAGAACAAGTGAGAAAGAAAGAAAGCGATCCAAGCGCAAGAGCTCAAAAGAACACGGCAAATCTCTCTCGCTAGTCACTAAAGGCTTGAGTGGAATTGGAGAGGATTTGATTTCTTTGGTGTGTCTCGAATTGAATGCCTAGCTCTTGTAAGTGGTTGGAAGTTGGAAAACTTGGATGCAATGAATGGTGGGGTGGTTGGGGTATTTATAGCCCCAACCACCAAACATGACCGTTGGTGGAGCTGTCTGTCGTATGGTGCACCGGACAGTCCGGTGCACACTGGACAGTCCGGTGCTTCCGCCACGTCATCAATGCCGTTGGATTCTGACCGTTGGAGCTTCTGACTTCTGGGCCTGCCTGGATGTCCGGTGCACACCGGACATCAACTGTTCATTGTCCGGTGCACCGGTATGGGCGCGCCAGACGTCTGCGCGCGCAGAGCGCGCATTAAATGCGCCGCAGGTAGCCGTTGGCGCCGAAATAGCCGTTGCCCCGCTGGTACACCGGACAGTCCGGTGCACACCGGACATGTCCGGTGAATTATAGCGGAGTGGCTGCCGCGCGAACCCGAGGCTGGCGAGTTGAGGAGGCCGCGCTTCCTTGGAGCACCGGACATGTCCGGTGTACACCGGACAGTCCGGTGAATTATAGCGAAGCGGCCTGAGAAATTCCCGAAGGTAGCGAGTTCGAGTTGGAGTCCTCTGGTGTATCCGGTGGCGCACCGGACACTGTCCGGTGTACACCGGACAGTCCGGTGCCTCCAGACCAGAGGTGCCTTCGGTTGACTCTTTGCTCCTTTGTTGAATCCAAAACTTGATCTTTTTATTGGCTGAGTGTGAACCTTTTGCACCTGTGTAACTTATACACTGGAGCAAACTAGTTAGTCCAAGATTTGTGTTGGGCAATTCAACCACCAAAATTATTTAGGAACTAGGTGTGAGCCCAATTCCCTTTCAATCTCCCCCTTTTTGGTGATTGATGCCAACACAAACCAAAGCAAAAATAGAAGTGCATAATTTGAACTAGTTTGCATAATGTAAGTGCAAAGGTTGCTTGGAATTGAGCCAATATAACAACTTACATGATGCGCAGGGATTGTTTTCTTTGTTTTTGACATATTGGACCACATTTGCACCAAAAGTTTTGTTTTTGCAAACTCTTTTGTAAATTCTTTTCAAAGTCCTTTTGCAAGATAATCAAAGGTAGATGAATAAGATTTTGCAAGGCATTTTCAAGTTTTTGAAATTTTCTTCCTTTGTTCAAAATGCTTTCCCTTTGACTAAACAAAACTCCCCCTCAAATAAAGTCTCCTCTTAGTGTTCAAGAGGGTTTTAAGACATCAATTTTGAAAATGCTACTTGCTCCCCCTTAAGAACATGAAGAGATATCAATTTGAAATTTTCTAATTGAAAATCATTAAAAAATAGGGTGGTGGACGGTGGTGCGGTCCTTTTGCTTTGGGCCAATACTTTCTCCCCCTTTGGCATGAATCGCCAAAAACGGATACTTAGAATGAAATATAGGCCCTTAAAAGAACTTTCTCCTCCTTTGGTCATAAAATAAATGAGTGAAGATTTTACCAAAGATGGAGAGTGATGCGAAGCGACGGCGAAGGATGAGTAGTAGAGTGGAGTGGAAGCCTTGTCTTCGCCGAAGACTCCAATTCCCTTTCAATATACCTATGACTTGGTTTGGAATACACTTGAAAACACATTAGTCATAGCATATATAAAAGAGACATGATCAAAGGTATTCTTATGAGCTATGTGTACAAGGTTAGCAAAAGAAATTCCTAGAATCAAGAATATTAAGCTCATGCCTAAGTCTGGTAAAAGATTGTTCATCAAGTGGCTTGGTAAAGATATCGGCTAATTGATCTTTAGTGTTAATGTATGAAATCTCAATATCCCCCTTTTGTTGGTGATCCCGAAGAAAATGATACCGAATGGCTATGTGTTTAGTGCGGCTATGCTCAACGGGATTATCCGCCATGCGGATTGCACTCTCATTATCACATAGAAGAGGAACTTTGGTTAATTTGTAACCGTAGTCCCGCAGGGTTTGCCTCATCCAAAGCAATTGCGCGCAACAATGGCCTGCGGCAATATACTCGGCTTCGGCGGTAGAAAGAGCGACCGAATTTTGCTTCTTTGAAGCCCAAGACACCAAGGATCTTCCCAAGAACTGGCAAGTCCCCGATGTGCTCTTCCTATTAATCTTACACCCCGCCCAATCGGCATCCGAATAACCAATCAAATCAAAAGTGGATCCCCGAGGGTACCAAAGCCCAAACTTAGGAGTATAAGCCAAATATCTCAAGATTCGTTTTACGGCCGTAAGGTGTGATTCCTTAGGGTCGGCTTGGAATCTTGCACACATGCATACGGAAAGCATAATGTCCGGTCGAGATGCACATAAATAAAGCAATGAACCAATCATCGACCGGTATACCTTTTGATCCACGGACTTACCTCCCGTGTCGAGGTCGAGATGTCCATTTGTTCCCATGGGAGTCTTGATGGGCTTGGCATCCTTCATTCCAAACTTGCTTAGAATGTCTTGAGTATACTTTGTTTGGCCAATGAATGTGCCCTCTTGGAGTTGTTTGACTTGAAATCCTAGAAAATACTTCAACTCCCCCATCATAGACATCTCGAATTTCTGTGTCATGATCCTACTAAATTCTTCACATGTAGATTCGTTAGTAGACCCAAATATGATATCATCAACATAAATTTGGCATACAAACAAATCATTGTCAAGAGTCTTAGTGAATAAAGTAGGATCGGCCTTGCCGACTTTGAAGCCATTAGCAATAAGGAAATCTCTAAGGCATTCATACCATGCTCTTGGGGCTTGCTTGAGCCCATAAAGCGCCTTAGAGAGCCTATAAACATGGTTAGGGTACTCACTGTCTTCAAAGCCGGGAGGTTGCTCAACATAGACCTCCTCCTTGATTGGTCCATTGAGGAAGGCACTCTTCACGTCCATTTGATAAAGCTTGAAGCCATGGTAAGTAGCATAGGCCAATAATATGCGAATTGACTCAAGCCTAGCTACGGGTGCATAGGTTTCACCAAAATCCAAACCTTCGACTTGTGAATAACCCTTCGCCACGAGTCGAGCTTTGTTCCTTGTCACCACACCATGCTCGTCTTGCTTGTTGCGGAAGACCCACTTGGTTCCTACAACATTTTGGTTAGGACGTGGAACTAAGTGCCATACCTCGTTCCTTGTGAAATTGTTGAGCTCCTCTTGCATCGCCATCACCCAATCCGAATCTTGTAGTGCTTCCTCTACCCTGTGTGGCTCAATAGAGGAAACAAAAGAGTAATGTTCACAAAAATGTGCAACACGAGATCGAGTAGTTACCCCCTTATGAATGTCGCCGAGGATGGTGTCGACGAGGTGATCTCGTTGTATTGCTTGGTGGACTCTTGGGTGTGGCGGCCTTGGTTGTTCATCCTCCTTGTCTTCATCATTTGCATCTCCCCCTTGATCGTTGCCGTCATCTTGAGGAGGCTCATCTCTTTGATCTTCACCTTCATCAACTTGAGCCTCGTCCTCATTTTGGGTTGGCGGAGATGCTTGCGTTGAGGAGGATGGTTGATCTTGTGCATGTGAAGGCTCTTTGGATTCCTTAGGACACACATCCCCAATGGACATGTTCCTTAGCGCTATGCATGGAGCCTGTTCTTCACCTATCTCATCAAGATCAACTTGCTCTACTTGAGAGCCGTTAGTTTCATCAAACACAACGTCACAAGAAACTTCAACAAGTCCTGAGGACTTGTTAAAGACTCTATATGCCCTTGTGTTTGAGTCATATCCTAGTAAAAAGCCTTCTACAGTTTTAGGAGCAAATTTAGATTTTCTACCTCTTTTAACAAGTATAAAACATTTGCTACCAAAAACTCTAAAATATGAAATATTTGGCTTTTTACCGGTTAGGAGTTCATAGGATGTCTTCTTGAGGATTCGGTGAAGATATAACCGGTTGATGGCGTAGCAAGCGGTGTTGACTGCTTCGGCCCAAAACCGATCCGGTGTCTTGTACTCATCAAGCATGGTTCTTGCCATGTCCAATAGAGTTCGATTCTTCCTCTCCACTACACCATTTTGTTGTGGAGTGTAGGGAGAAGAGAACTCATGCTTGATGCCCTCCTCCTCAAGGAAGCCTTCAATCTGTGAGTTCTTGAACTCCGTCCCATTGTCGCTTCTAATTTTCTTGATTCTTAAGTCGAACTCATTTTGAGCCCGTCTCAAGAATCCCTTTAAGGTCTCTTGGGTATAAGATTTGTCCTGCAAAAAGAACACCCAAGTGAAGCGAGAATAATCATCCACAATAACTAGACAGTACTTACTCCCGCCGATGCTTATGTAAGCGATCGGGCCGAATAGGTCCATGTGTAGGAGCTCCAGTGGCCTGTCACTAGTCATGATGTTCTTGTGTGGATGATGAGTGCTAACTTGCTTCCCGGCTTGGCATGCGCTACAAATCCTGTCTTTCACAAAATGAACATTTGATAGTCCTAAAATGTGTTCCCCCTTTAGAAGCTTATGAAGATTCTTCATTCCAACATGGGCTAGTCGGCGGTGCTAGAGCCAACCCAAGTTAGTCTTAGCAATTAAGCAAGTGTCGAGTTCAGCTCTATCAAAATCTACCAAGTATAGCTGACCCTCTAACACTCCCTTAAATGCTATTGAATCATCACTTCTTCTAAAGACAGTAACACCTACATCAGTAAATAGACAGTTGTAGCCCATTTGACATAATTGGGATACGGAAAGCAAATTGTAATCTAAAGAATCTACAAGAAAAACATTGGAAATAGTATGGTCAGGTGATATAGCAATTTTACCCAAACCTTTGACCAAACCTTGATTTCCATCCCCGAATGTGATAGCTCGTTGGGGATCTTGGTTTTTCTCATAAGAGGAGAACATCTTTTTCTCCCCTGTCATGTGGTTTGTGCACCCGCTGTCGAGTATCCAACTTGAGCCCCCGGATGTATAAACCTACAAAACAATTTTAGTTCTTGACTTTAGGTACCCAAACGGTTTTGGGTCCTTTGGCATTAGAAACAAGAACTTTGGGTACCCAAACACAAGTCTTGGAGCCCTTGTGTTTGCCCCCAACAATCTTGGCAACTACCTTACCGGATTTGTTAGTTAAAACATATGATGCATCAAAAGTTTTGAATGAGATAGCATGATTATTTGATGCATTAGGAGTTTTCTTTCTAGGCAACTTGGCACGGGTTGGTTGCCTAGAGCTAGATGTCTCACCCTTATACATAAAAGCATGGTTAGGGCCAGAGTGAGACTTCCTAGAATGAGTTCTCCTAATTTTGTTCTCAGGATAGCCGGCAGGGTACAAAATGTAACCCTCGTTATCCTGAAGCATGGGAGCCTTGCCCTTGACAAAGTTAGATAAATTCTTTGGAGGGACATTAAGTTTGACATTGTCTCCCCTTTGGAAGCCAATGGCATCCTTGATGCCAGGGCGTCTCCCATTATAGAGCATACTTCTAGCAAATTTAAACTTTTCATTTTCTAAGTTATGCTCGGCAATTTTAGCGTCTAATAATGCTATATGATCATTTTGTTGTTTAATTAAAGCCATGTGATCATGAATAGCATTGATATCAACATCTCTACATCTAGTACAAATAGAAACATGCTCAACATTAGAAGTAGAGGGTTTGCAAGATTTTAGTTCTACAACCTTAGCATGCAACATATCATTCTTAGTTCTAAGGTCGGAAATTGTAACATTGCAAACATCTAATTCTTTAGCCTTAGCAATTAATTTCTCATTCTCATTTCTAAGGCTAGCAATAGAAACATTTAATTCATCAATCCTAGCAAGCAAATCATCATTATCATTTCTAAGATTGGGAATTGAATCAATACAAACATGAGAGTCAACCTTAGTAATTAATTTGGCATTTTCATTTCTAAGGTTGGCAATAGTGTCATGGCAGGTGCTCAGCTCACTAGATAATTTGTTACATTTTTCTACCTCTAGAGCATAAGCATTTTTAACCTTAACATGTTTCTTATTTTCCTTGATTAGGAAGTCCTCTTGGGAGTCCAAGAGATCATCCTTTTCATGGATGGCACTAATTAGCTCATTCAATTTTTCCTTTTGTTCCATGTTAAGGTTAGCAAAAAGAACGCGCAAGTTATCCTCCTCATTTTTATCATCATCCTCATCACTAGATGTTTCATATTTAGTGGAGGACCTTGATTTTACCTTCTTTTTGCTGTCCTTGGCCATGAGACACTTGTGGCCGACGTTGGGGAAGAGGAGGCCTTTGGTGACGGCGATGTTGGCGGCGTCCTCGTCGGAGGATGAGTCGGCGGAGCTCTCGTCGGAGTCCCATTCGCGGCACACGTGGGCATCGCCGCCCTTCTTCTTGTGGTACCTCTTCTTTTCTCTCCTCTTGCCCTTCTTGTCGTCGCCCCTGTCACTGTCACTAGACATAGGACATTTTGCAATAAAGTGACCGGGCTTACCACACTTGTAGCAAACCTTCTTGGAACGGGGTTTGTAGTCCTTCCCCTTCCGTTGCTTGAGGATTTGCCGAAAGCTTTTGATGATTAAGGCCATTTCCTCATTGTCGAGCTTGGAGGCGTCAATTGGTTGTCTACTTGGTGTAGACTCCTCCTTCTTCTCCTCCATTGCCTTGAAGGCCACCGGTTGCGCCTCGGATGTGGAAGGTTCATCAAGCTCGTTGATCTTCTTGGAGCCCTTAATCATGCATTCAAAGCTCACAAAATTCCCGATAACTTCCTCGGGGGTCATTAGTGGATATCTAGGATTACCACGAATTAATTGAACTTGAGTGGGGTTAAGGAAAATAAGTGCTCTTAAAATAACCTTAACCACCTCGTGGTCATCCCATTTTTTGCTCCCGAGGTTGCGCACTTGGTTCACCAAGGTCTTGAGCCGATTGTACATATCTTGTGGCTCCTCCCCTTGGCGAAGACGGAAGCGACCGAGCTCCCCCTCGATCGTTTCCCGCTTGGTGATCTTGGTGAGCTCATCACCCTCGTGCGCCGTCTTGAGTAGGTCCCAAATCTCCTTTGCGTTCTTCAACCCTTGCACTTTGTTGTATTCCTCCTTGCTTAGAGAGGCGAGGAGAATGGTTGCGGCTTGGGAGTTGAAGTGCTCGTTTTGGGCTACTTCGTCTGTGTCATAATCCTCATCCCCTATTGATGGTACCTGTACTCCAAACTCAACAACATTCCATATACTTTTGTGGAGTGAGGTTAGATGAAATTTCATTAAATCACTCCACCTAGCATAATCTTCGCCATCAAAAGTCGGCGGTTTGCCTAATGGAACGGAAAGTAAAGGAGTATGTCTAGATGTACGGGGATAGTTTAAGGGGATCTTACTAAACTTCTTGCGCTCTTGGCGCTTAGAAGTTACGGACGGTGCATCGGAGTCGGAGGTGGATGTTGATGAAGTGTCGGTCTCGTAGTAGACCACCTTCCTCATCTTCTTGTGCTTGTCCCACTCCGATGCGGCTTGTGAGAAGAAGATTTTTCCTTCTTCTCCTTGTGGTGAGAAGAGGAAGATCTTTTCTCCTTCCGCTTGGAGGAGTTCTTCTTCTTCTCCCTTCTCTTGGTGCGGGACTCTTCCGATGAAGTGCTCCCTTGGCTTGTAGTGGGCTTGTTGTCGCCGGTCTCCATCTCCCTCTTGGTGTGATCTCCCGACATCACTTCGAGCGGTTAGGCTCTAATGAAGCACCGGGCTTTGATACCAATTGAAAGTCGCCTAGAGGGGGGGTGAATAGGGCGAAACTGAAAATCTCAAAAATAATCACAACTACAAGCCGGGTTAGCGTTAGAAATATAATTGAGTCCGCGAGAGAGGGAGCAAAACAAATCGCAAGCAAATAACGAAGTGAGACACGCGGATTTGTTTTACCGAGGTTCGGTTCTTTCAAACCTACTCCCCGTTGAGGAGGCCACTAAGGCCGGGTCTCTTTCAACCCTTCCCTCTCTCAAACGGTCCCTCGGACCGAGTGAGCTTTTCTTCTTCTCAATCAAACGGGAACAAAACTTCCCCGCAAGGGCCACCACACAATTGGTGCCTCTTGCCTTGGTTACAATTGAGTTTTGAGCACAAGAACAAGTGAGAAAGAAAGAAAGCGATCCAAGCGCAAGAGCTCAAAAGAACACGGCAAATCTCTCTTGCTAGTCACTAAAGGCTTGAGTGGAATTGGAGAGGATTTGATTTCTTTGGTGTGTCTAGAATTGAATGCCTAGCTCTTGTAAGTGGTTGGAAGTTGGAAAACTTGGATGCAATGAATGGTGGGGTGGTTGGGGTATTTATAGCCCCAACCACCAAACATGACCGTTGGTGGAGCTGTCTGTCGTATGGTGCACCGGACAGTCCGGTGCACACCGGACAGTCCGGTGCTTCCGCCACGTCATCAATGCCGTTGGATTCTGACCGTTGGAGCTTCTGACTTCTGAGCCCGCCTGGATGTCCGGTGCACACCGGACATCAACTGTTCATTGTCCGGTGCACCGGTATGGGCGCGCCAGACGTCTGCGCGCGCAGAGCGCGCATTAAATGCGCCGCAGGTAGCCGTTGGCGCCGAAATAGCCGTTGCCCCGCTGGTACACCGGACATGTCCGGTGAATTATAGCGGAGTGGCTGCCGCGCGAACCCGAGGCTGGCGAGTTGAGGAGGCCGCGCTTCCTTGGAGCACCGGACATGTCCGGTGTACACCGGACAGTCCGGTGAATTATAGCGAAGCGGCCTGAGAAATTCCCGAAGGTAGCGAGTTCGAGTTGGAGTCCTCTGGTGTATCCGGTGGCGCACCGGACACTGTCCGGTGTACACCGGACAGTCCGGTGTACACCGGACAGTCCGGTGCCTCCAGACCAGAGGTGCCTTCGGTTGACTCTTTGCTCCTTTGTTGAATCCAAAACTTGATCTTTTTATTGGCTGAGTGTGAACCTTTTGCACCTGTGTAACTTATACACTGGAGCAAACTAGTTAGTCCAAGATTTGTGTTGGGCAATTCAACCACCAAAATTATTTAGGAACTAGGTGTGAGCCCAATTCCCTTTCACTAACACCTAGGGCCAGGGGAGTAGTAGCTTCCGTCGTCACTATGCTCCACCCTAGGGTACACTAGCTCGTCTTGGAGGAGGGAAGCAGTCTAATCAGCGACCTGCTCAGCAGACACCACAAGCTACACCACAGACTCCACGTCCTCATTAGGCTGCCCCCATTGGCACCCCAGTGAGACCTATTGGCCAAAACACAGCTACAGGCACCACACGCTTCAAGTGTGGTGAGGTTGGGCATTATGCTAATGTCTGTCCTAAGAGGAACCCCAACACACCAACTCATGGTAATTCTCAGGGCAAGCAGACACAGACTCGAGCCAGCAACTGTGGTTATAGCATCGCTAGGGTTAATCAAATCAATGCTAAAGCTACTAAGGATGGTTCTAACATCGCCATTGGTACGTTCTTCATTAATTTTGTGCCAGCTGCTATAGTTTTTGATTCTGGAGCTTTGCATTCTTTCATATCTGCTCATTATGTTCATACAAATATCTACCTTACCTTGCTATGCGTACACCTATGATAGTCATTACACCTAAAGGGGCTTATGAGGCAACATATATGAGTCATAGAATAGAAGTAACAATTATAGGAAGAAAGTTTTGGGCTATGCCTATAGTGCTAGAAGAAAGTACAATAGACTTAATCCTTGGCATGAACTGGTTAAAACAGTGGAATGCAGTAATACATTATGCTAGAGGAACAGTAGAGCTTTCTATTCTTGATTGGGATAGATTTGAAGTCACAGTTGCACTACCAACATCTAACAGACCTGCTATATACATGATCAACGGTAAATTTGTGGGTGATCACATCAAAACTGTTAGAGATTTCCCATATGTTTTTTCAGAGGAGTTACCCGGAATGCCACCGGATAGTGAAGTGGAATTTGTTATTGATCTCTTACCTAGGACCACTCCTACTTCTAAATGGTCATACATAATGTTAGTTGAAGAATTAAAAGAACTTAAGAAACAACTAGCAGAGCTGCAGGAGTCAAGTTATATTCATCCGAGTTCCTCACCTTGGGGAGCACCGGTTCTGTTTGTTCAGAAGAAGGATGGATCCCAGAGGATATGTGTTGATTACAGATCACTTAATGATGTCACAAATAAAAATAAGTACCCCTTACCTAGTATTAAAGATTTGTTTGATCAGATGAGAGGTGCCATGGTATTCTCTAAGATTGGTCTCAGATCGGGTAATCATCAGATGAAGATCAGGCCTTTGGATATTCCAAGACGACTTTCTCTACCTGGTACGTGTTATATGAGTTCACGTCATGTCGTTTGGCTTAACTAATGCACCAGCCTACTTCATGAATTTGATGAACAAGGTGTTCACAGAGTATCTTGATATGTTTGTCGTGGTATTCATCGATGACATTCTTATTTATTCCAAGAATGATAGTGGTCATGAGGAACATCTGCGATTGGTATTATAGAAGTTAAGGGATAACAAACTCTATGCCAAGTATAGTAAGTGTGAGTTATGGCTTGATGAAGTACCATTTCTTAGACATATCATCTCTAATGGAGGAATATTAGTGGACCCGGCTAAAGTGAGGGAGATAGTATGATGGAAGATACCGAGTTCATTTACTGAAATCCAGAGTTTCCTGGGACTCGTGGGTTATTACCGACATTTTATTGAGGGATTATACAAGATAGCAAAGCCTATGACCTCAATATTGGAGAAGGGAAAAGAGTTTAGGTGGACTCATGAATGCTAAGAGAGTTTCAATCAACTGATGTTTAGATTGATATCACCTCTAGTGTTGGTAATGCCATATCTACAGAAGGGATTTGACATATATTGTGATGCATGCTGGTAGGGCTTGGGATGTGTTCTTATGCAAGAAGGACATGTCATTGCTTACACGTCTCGCCAGTTGCGGAAACATGAGCTGAACTACCCCACTCATGACTTAGAACTGGCAGCCATAGTGCATGCTCTCAAGATATGGAGGCACTATATAATGGGGACCAAGTGCTAATTATATATTGATCATAAGAGGTTGAAATATATCTTTACCCAGAAAGATCTTAACCTCAGGCAACGCCGTTGGTTAGAGCTCATCAAAGATTATGACTTGGAGATCCACTATCATCTGGGCAAGGCGAATCTGGTTGTGGATGCCTTGAGTCAGAAGGAACATGATCATGCAACTATAGTCACCCAGTTACCTGATGAGTTAGTTGAAGACTTTGAAAGGCTCAACATGTGAATCATTGCTCATGCTAAAGGAATTACTATAGAAGTGGAACCTACCTTGGAGCGAGAGATACTCAAGGGTCAGATTGGAGATGTTAAAATTCTAGAGATCAAAGATCTGATGGCGGAAGGTAGAGGTCCAGACTTCATGGAGGATGAACAAGGCACAATATGGTTCAAGAATAGGATATGTGTTCCTGAGATTGACAGTCTTCGTGAAACCATTCTTAAGGAAGCCCATGACTCTGATTATTCTATTCATTAGTTTCAATTCTAAATATTCTAACTAGAAAGAGAGATTGAAACATAAGTACTTAATGTAAATACAGAAGGCGAAGACCAAATGTAGACATGCAAACTATCGTGGACGATGCCGGTTATTTATCAGATTATATCTAGATATAAAGAAATATATTAGGCTAATAAATATCATAACTTTTTGCTGCTAAAAGGGATATATCTGGATATATCGGCCACTATAACCGGCTAATTAAAACCTTCAATATATGGTGTATAACACTAAATCTTCTTTTTCAGTAGTAACATAATTACAGGAAAAAAATGTGCAATGCAGTATGTACACCATAAAAATTCTACGAATGGAGTACAATTTGGCATCATATGTACGACAAACAAAAAAATTAGGAAAAAAGAGGAAGAACTATGCAGGGAAGGGTGTTTCTTTCTCAGGCTACATAACAAATTGGAGATGTGTTTCCCACCAGGGATTTTTCTATTTTTCTTCTGGCAGGAGGCGAAGAAGATTTTTTCCGTCACTCTTTGGGATTGGGAACTTTCATGAGCTAGCACTATTTTGTCTAGAAACCATTGGTGCTCCGTTCTTAAGAAAACTAGAACATGAAGCGCCCAGGGCGCCCTATCTAGAGGATGTAAGCCAACAAAACCACACATAATATGACATATTAAAGATATAAGTTGTTGTGGCATCAAACAGAACGCTATTTGAAGTTAAAACAATGGGTAGGATAGAACATAGGTGTTTAAATCTCTTCATCAGAGATCACAAAATGAATTAAAATGTGACATCATGGTGGCATGTACACATGATTATAAATTGTATTGCAGAGGCGCTAAGAAACAAAAATACAAAACTGTAAGCACACCAATGCAAACATGACACATTGGATGTTTAGTGGATCCAACCGGTGGAGTTGTGGCAACCTGTAAGCAAGGTGTATACTGCACAATAGCCATAAACATAACATGTCACACCTCTCGCTATCCATGGAACAAGGGTTAATCATCAATTTAGCAACAATTTTGAATATGATCAGCAATTTCAGCGAATGCTCGAACATTAAAAAAACAAGTTGACTATTAGGAAAACTGGAATTACCAAGAGCATTGGCAGATTGAAATAAAGATCATACTCGACTAACCTTTTTTCTATCACACTGAATATCAGTTATGCATTCTCAATAAAACAATGAACTTTTTACATTGCAAAATTTCCTAGAAAGGTCGGTACAACCACCAGGGAAGAGTAAAGAAACAGATTAGTAAGTAGAACAAAAAAATCATTAAAGAAGGTGACTGATGTACCATGGTTCGGTCGCCCAATCTAATGGTGACAGGACATATGTTCCACTGACCTACTTATTATTGATGTTGAGCAGGTGTTGGAGCGAAGGCAGAAACGCCACCCTTCGCCCGAAGTCTCCACCGCTTAGCCCCTGCCCTGACAGACAAAGCAGGCAGGGACACCCTTCGCTTCATCGGCACCAGAGACAACACGGAGACCCTTCGCTCGATCCGGCACCAGACGAAGGCCTGCGGCGACGCCTCCCCGCGGCGCGGCCTCGGTCAGCTCCGAGGCCCACATGAGATCTGGCCCATTGTAACGGGCCCTGCGTGGCTGCGTTTGTGTTACGGGCCTAATTTGTAAAGGCGTACTTGTAATTACAGCTTGTAACCCCGCTTTATGGGAATATTCTGGGGATAAACTAGGTACCTGAGGGCACATGCGTCCTTAACACAAGGCGCCGTGCACTCGGATACCTATAAATACCCCCGCACAGTGCCCGTGAGAGGCCAGATTAACAGAGCTTTTGCCATCACGCGCGAGTGCCCTGTTGCCATCACCATTCACCCGTGTTGGATCTCCTTGCTGTCGAGAGACAGTGCCAACATTTGGCGCCCACCGTTCGTGCTACGAGACAACCACCCGCGATGGCACCCAAGAGAGCTAACCCGAAGGCTGACGAGGCTGCGAAGGCAGCACTGCTCGCCGCAAGAAAGGGCAAGGCCCTCGCCCTCACCCAATCCACCCACCAAGAGGCCACTGAAGACGACACCCTCCGCACCTGCGACCCTGAGGGACAACCCTCAGGCTTCGCACCTCCCTCAGGCTTCGCACCTCCCTCAGGCTTCGCACCCTCGGAGGGCGCGGACCTCGCCGAGGACGGTGAAGTCCTCGGCATCTCAGCAGAAGAGCAGCTACAGCTGCGCGCTCTGCGCCTCAAGAACCGCAACCTCCAGAGGCAGAAGGAGATACTGGAGGCCAAGCGCCAGCGTGTGTCCGCACTCGCCAAAGTGCGGCAGATGATACGCGACGAAGAGCACAAGGCCCAGGAACTCGAGCGGGAGATCGCGCTGATGCAGCGCGAAGGCCACCTCGGCCCGCAGCAAGAGTCATCCCTCCAGCAGCGCGCACAAAACGAAGACACGCGCGAAGGCCACCTCGGCCTGCAGCATGAGCCACCCCTGCAACACCGCGCGCAACCGGAGGACCCGCGTTTCCCCCAGCGCGACTTCACTTTCCCGCACGCCGCGCCATTCCAAGGGGTCAATTATCTCGATGAGCGAAGTCCCCTGGCGCCTCACCTGCAAGTGACGCCCTGGCCAGCTAACTTCCGGGCTGGGACCTACCCCAAGTACAACGGCAGCACCGACCCGGCTCAATACATAATGAGTTACCAGGTCGCCGTCGCATCGTCCGGGGGGGACGACGCCACAATGGCGAAGTCCTTCATCATCGCCCTCGAGGGCCCCGCACTCACCTGGTTCACCAGGTTGCCTCCGCTGTCCATCGATTCCTGGAGAAGTCTCCGGGACAAGTTCCTCCTCAACTTCCAAGGGTACCGCCCAGACACCGACGCCCTGGCCGAGCTCTCGCTCTGCAAGCAGCTAGAGAGGGAGACCCTGAGGGAATATTACCGCAAATTCCTCACACTCAAGTCACAGCTACCCTCAGTCGATGACCAGATTGCCATCCACTATGCTATCAGTGGTCTTCGCGCTGGCGTCCTTTACAGCCACTGCATCAGAGATCCGCCGAAGAACCTCCAAGAGCTGTACCAGCTGTTTGAAAAGTATGCCAGATCCGAGGAGCTCCACCAGCGCAAGATTGAGTCCCAGCGGAAGCCAAAAGACGCTCCACAGTCCAGCCGCACGTGGACAAGAACTCCGCAACCAGACTCCGGTCGAGATGGCCGCGGTCAGCCGCAAGTGCACAACATTGCCAACCAGCAGCCGGCCGCTGACCCCCTTCGGCGCCAGGAATATCCCCCCCAGGGCCGCGGAAGTGGAACTCGCGGCAGCGGCCGAGGGCGTGCGCAGCCACCCCCTCCACCGCACCGATTTTACTGCCTTTTCCATGGCGAAGACTGCGCCCACCCAACCAAAGACTGCCCCGAAGTGAAGGCCACCAGAGACAGAATGGCAAGGGCGCAGCCAGCCGACAACCCCAGAATTGTCGCGCATAACTACCAGCCACCCCCTCCACCATATATCCACGCTCCCGCCCCGCATCCACCGCACCACGCTTACCAACATCATCAGGAAGTACAAATCGTACATCCTCCGCCTCCACCACCACACCAGCAACAACAAAACATCCCCCACGCCCCAAAGCAGGAGGACTTCGCCGATCAACCTTATCGCGGAGTCATCCATATGATAACTGGGGGGTCCAGCACCGACTTCGACACCAAGCGGCAGAAGCGGGACCACTACCGCAGCATAAACCATGTCGCCGTCACGGGCCCAGTTGTACAGACGAAGTGGTCCCACGTACCGCTCACCTTCGACGCACGGGACGTCGACTTGCGCAGCGCCCCCCACTGCGATGCCATGGTCATCAATTGCAGCGTGGCAGGCTGGGACCTACACAAGGTCCTCGTTGACAACGGCAGCCAGGCAGACATCATCTTCCTCCACGCCTTCGATCGCATGGGCATCAGCCACAGCCTGCTTAAGCCTTCGGATAACCCGTTGTATGGCTTCGGCGGCAAGGGCACCTTCCCCGTCGGCAAAATAGAATTGCCCCTCTCCTTCGGTGTAGCACCCAATGCCCGAAGTGAGCAAGTGACTTTTGACATTGTGGATATGGTATATCCATACAACGCCATCATGGGCCGGGGCTCCATCAATAAGTTTGAAGCTGCCATCCACGGACTGTATTTGTGCATGAAGATACCAGGCCCGCTAGGCGTAATTACAGTCTTCGGTAACCAGCAGACAGCGCGCAACATAGAGCGAGACTTCGTGCCGGGTCAGAGGAACGTGCACTGTCTCACGACACAGTGCGAGGTCCCTGCGCCCGCCAGCCCAACTGACAAACAGCACGACAAGGCTCAGTTGCAGAGTCAGGATGGGACCAGGACTGTCCCCCTCGATCAGGCCACGCCCAAGCAGACAGTCACTATCAGCGAAGACCTTACTTCGCATGAAGAAGAGAAGCTCCTCTGCTGCCTGGCCAAGAATAAAGATGTCTTCGCCTGGTCCGCCCTCGACCTGGTCGGAGTCAGCCGATCTATAATCGAGCACAGTTTGGGAATTGACCCCTCGGTGCGACCAAGAAAGCAAAGGCTCCGCAAAATGTCCGACGAAAAGACAGAGGCCGCCAAGGCGGAGGTGCACCGCCTCCTAGAGGCTAAATTCATTGAGCCAGTGGCTTACCCCACATGGCTCTCCAATGTTGTAATGGTGCAGAAAAAAAGCGGGAAATGGCGGATGTGCATAGACTTCACCAGTCTCAATAAGGCCTGCCCAAAAGACAATTTCCCGTTGCCACGGATCGACAAAATAGTCGATAGCGCGGCCGGATGCGAGGTCATGTCTCTCCTCGACTGCTTCTCCGGCTATCACCAGATATACATGAAGGAGGAAGACAAGGCCAGCACCAGCTTTATAACACCCTTCGGCACTTATTGCTTCGTCAGAATGCCGGAGGGTCTCAAGAATGCCGGGTCCACCTTCTCCAGACTCACCAAAACAGTACTCGAGGGGCAGGTCGGCAGAAATATATTTACATATGTGGACGACATCGTCGTCGCCAGCAAAAATAAGGAGGACCATCTCGCCGACCTGGCCGAGACATTCGCAAACATGCGAGACGCACGACTCCGCTTAAACCCGGAAAAGTGCGTTTTCGGTGTTCGCCAGGGCAAGATATTGGGCTACCTGGTGTCGCACCGCGGCATCGAGGCCAACCCAACCAAGATCCAGGCCATCATCGACATGTCGCCTCCGCAGTCCACCAGGGATGTCCAGCGTCTGACAGGCAGATTGGCCGCTCTCAACAGATTCATTTCCAGGTCGGCCGAGCGAAGTCTTCCTTTCCTCAAAACTCTCCGCGGCGCAAAAGACTTCGCTTGGGGGCCGGAGCAAGCAGCGGCCTTCGCCTCATTAAAACAGTACTTAACGGAGCTGGCCACCCTCACGAGCCCCGACTCCTCGCTCCCCTTATTGCTCTATGTCGCGGCTTCGCCGCACGCGGTCAGCGCGGCACTAGTGCAGGAGCAGACAGTCGAAGGCGCTGTCAGACAGTGCCCTGTTTATTACGTCTCCGAGGTCCTGACACCGTCCAAATGCAACATGACAGAGCTGGAGAAGATCGCCTACGCAGTCGTTATGTCCTCGCGCAAGCTACGCCATTACTTTGAAGCATTCAAGGTCCGCGTCACCTCAGACAGGGGGCTCGGCGAACTGTTTAGAAACCCGGAGGCATCGGTAAGGATCGCCAAGTGGGCAGCCGAACTCTCCGGCTACCACATCAGCTTCGAGCCCAGGACAGCCATCAAATCGCAAGTCCTGGCAGACTTCGTCGTCGACTGGACCGGGCCAGTAACACAGCCGGACCCGACCACAGAGAAGGTCTGGACGATCCACTGCGACGGCGCTTGGTGCCATGCGGGGGCAGGCGTCGCCGCAATCATAACCTCACCAGTCGGGGTCAAGCACAGATATGCAGCACGACTCAGCTTCAATCTGGACTCCGACAGATGCACAAATAATATAGCAGAGTACGAAGCAGTCATCCTCGGCCTCCGCAAGCTAAGGGCCCTCGGAGTCACCACTTGCATCATCAAAACAGACTCCAAGGTAGTTGCCGGCCAGGTCGAAAAAGACTATGCAGCCAAGGACCCCGCACTCATGCAATACCTCGCGGCCATCCGAAGTCTCGAGAGGCAGTTCAAGGGGTTCACCGTGCAGCATGTGGACCGGGCCAAGAACGAGGAGGCCGACGCATTGGCCAAGGCCGCGGCCAGGGGCGAAACCCTGCCCTCCGACGTGTTCTTCCACGTCATCGGCACACCAGCAGTCCGGAGCCCCGAAGGGCTCCAAATAACCAATGACAGCGAGGGCCACCGTACAATCAACCTCATCATGACCGAAGACTGGCGCGCACCCATAACCCTGTTCCTGCAGGGGTATTATCACCCAGCCGACATCAGTGAGGCCAAGCGCCTCAGACATCGAAGCCGAGACTTCGCTCTGATTGAAGGCCAACTCTATAAAAAAGGGGTCAGTCAACCAATGCTTAAGTGCGTCACCGAGGCCGAAGGCATGCAGATTCTACGTGAAGTCCACAGTGGCACGTGCGGCTCGCACGCGGGGCCGAGAGCCCTAGCTGCTAAGGTGATCCGCCAGGGTTTTTACTGGCCCGCAATGATTTGCGCCGCGAATCGGGTCACTCGGTCCTGCGAAGCCTGCCAGAAGTTCTCTCCTCGGTCAGGCGGCCCTTCGCAGTATACAAAGCTGATCGCCCACACATGGCCTCTACAGCGCTGGGGTCTCGACATTGTTGGACCCCTGCCCACCGCTCAGGGGAACCTTAAGTTCGCCTTCGTCGCGGTCGAATACTTCACCAAATGGATCGAGGCACGGGCTGTCTCCACAATAACATCAAAGACTGCCCAAAAATTCTTCTGGCAGAACATCGTTTGCCGCTTCGGAGTACCGTCCGAATTAACAGTCGACAACGGCAAGCAGTTTGATAACCAAGGCTTCAAGGATTTTTGTTTCTCCATTGGCACCAAGCTTGCCTTCGCCTCAGTCTATCATCCGCAGTCCAACGGGGTCGTGGAGCGCACCAACGGAAAAATCTTCACAGCTATCAAAAAAATGCTCCTCGATGAAAAAAAGGGCAGATGGAGCGATTTTTTACCCGAGGCAGTCTGGGCACTAAACACGACTGAATGCAGGGCGACCGGATTCACCCCCTTCCGTCTTTTATACGGATCGGAGGCCATGACCCCGCAAGAAATAAAGCACGGGTCCCCGCGAACAGTCCCGGCGGCCGTCCCAGATGTGGACGAGCCAACTTCAAAGGATCTCATCGACGGAGACCGTGTCTTCGCCCTACAGGCCCTGAACAAGTATCAAGCCCAGACCAAAGCATGGCGCGACCATTCAGTCACCCCGAGGGAGTTCAGCGAGGGGGACCTCGTACTCATTCGGACAGCTCGAACGGAGTCCAAGGGCAAGCTGGAGCCCAGGTGGGAGGGCCCTTTCATCGTCAAGACCAAAGCTTCCCCCAGCGCTTACAGGCTCACAACGCCAACCGGCGAGGACCTGGAGCACTCCTGGAACATTGACAACCTCCGCAAATTTTTTGTTTGATTCCCCAGGGCCGTCTTCGCCCTTGTAATTCGCAAAAACATTCTTGCACCGGCCCGCACTCTTTTCCTCCCGGGGGGTGAGGTTTTTAACGAGGCGGAGCCATGTAACATATGCGTAAAAAATCCCCCGCAAAAAGACATGCGTCGAAAAAAGACCGCGATGACGGTCTTCGACATTCGACCACCACGAGGTCACCGCGAGGCTAAGCGCTAGCTACCCTCGCGTGCGACAAATCCACGCAAAAGTCGCCTAAGGGTGCAGCCGGATTAGCACAACAAGTGCGAAAAAAATATAAGTCTATCGCGAAGACTATCCGCGCAAAAGTCGCCTAAGGGTGCAGCCGGATTAGCACAACAAGTGCGAAAAAAATCTAAGTCTATCGCGAAGACAATCCACGCAAAAGTCGCCTAAGGGTGCAGCCGGATTAGCACAACAAGTGCGAAAAAAATCCAAGTCTATCGCGAAGACTATCCGCGCAAAAGTCGCCTAAGGGTGCAGCCGGATTAGCACAACAAGTGCGAGAAAAAAAAAATCTAAGTCTATCGCGAAGACAATCCGCGCAAAAGTCGCCTAAGGGTGCAGCCGGATTAGCACAACAAGTGCGAAAAAAATCCAAGTCTATCGCGAAGACTATCCGCGCAAAAGTCGCCTAAGGGTGCAGCCGGATTAGCACAACAAGTGCGAGAAAAAAAAATCTAAGTCTATCGTGAAGACTATCCGCGCAAAAGTCGCCTAAGGGTGCAGCCGGATTAGCACAACAAGTGCGAAAAAAATCTAAGTCTATCGCGAAGACAATCCGCGCAAAAGTCGCCTAAGGGTGCAGCCGGATTAGCACAACAAGTGCGAAAAAAATCTAAGTCTATCGCGAAGACAATCCGCGCAAAAGTCGCCTAAGGGTGCAGCCGGATTAGCACAACAAGTGCGAAAAAAATCCAAGTCTATCGCGAAGACTATCCGCGCAAAAGTCGCCTAAGGGTGCAGCCGGATTAGCACAACAAGTGCGGAAAAAAATCCAAGTCTATCGCGAAGACTATCCGCGCAAAAGTCGCCTGAGGGTGCAGCCGGATTAGCACAACAAGTGCGAAAAAAAAATCTAAGTCTATCGCGAAGCCTATCCGCGCAAAAGTCGCCTAAGGGTGCAGCCGGATTAGCACAACAGGTGCGGAAAAAATCTGAGTCTATCGCGAAGGCTATCCGTGCAGACGTCGCTTAAAAGTGCAGCCGGATCAGCGCAACAAGTGCGAAAAAACCGAAGACTATCTGTGCAGAAGACACCTAAGGGTACACCTGGACTAGCACAACAACGGCCGAAACGACAACATCAAACCATCCACACCAAGACCAGCTATAATCAAGCCAACACAGCGCAGCAAAACAAATTAGTAAGTACAAAACGCCTTCGCACACACACATGCACGCGAGGGCACACAATTCCACCATACAAGCCTCGACGTACACAAGCGAGGGCACCACACTCTACATCGGCTCAACCTTAGGAATAATTCCCATCTCCCTATAATTAAATAACATTATCCTGAGCTCCTCACCCGCAAAAAACCTTCGCAGCTCCCCTTCACCTACACCCTCGGCGGTCGGCAGGGACAACAGTTCCTGCCGACTAGCCCCACTCACACGAAGCAGAGCCCGCTCCTCCGCGCTAACCCTACGTTTTGCAACTGCCCTTCGTCGACGGCGCCCGGTGCTAGGGCCTGACACGTCTGACGCGTCCGCGGCGTGTGGCGAAGCCTCCGCCGCAGCCACGTCCAAGGCCGCAAAATAATCCAAATTCTCCTCCGACGACTCCTCAGTCCACTCAACCGAGCTCCCGGAGTCGGCAAAATAAAAAAACTCAGATGCAGACCCACTATATTCATAACCACCTTCCGCGGTCGGAGCCGCCAAAAACTCAGTAGCAGCGGTTGCGTGCGCAGGCCCAAAATCTTGAACCTGCGCAGCAACCAAAATTCAGTACAACATCCAAAATTCCCCAACCCTAAACAACCACTACGCCACCTGCGAGGGCCCTGACGCCGCGGGGGCCTCCGCCATTGGCTCCGCTGCCACTTCCGCCGTTGTTTCCACCGCCTCCGCCGCCGGATCTTCGCCGGTCGGCGCAGCTGCTGCGAGGGCATCGGGAGCGCCTTCGGCCACCTTCAGGGGCAGGTCCTCAGCTGCCGCAGCAGATGTGGGGGCGCCTGGTGCGCCTTCCGTGGTCTCCGGGGTCGGCTCCGGGTCAGGCAGGGCGTCGTTCAGTGCTCCGAAGTCGTCCACCCGCTCGCCTCGCTCCGCCTAAGACAAAACATACAAAAAGTCAGCAAACACACGCACCAACCACATTCAGCAAACGCCGAACAAACGACAACGTCACCTGAGCCCTCGCAGCCTCAGCCCGCTCCCTGACCACATCACCACCATACAGACCCCACATCCGGTCATAGAGGGCGCCGACGGACTCCTTCACCACGGGGTCTTCGACCTCATAGATGTCTCGCCCAAAATCTTCATCTGCCTGGTCGAAGGCCTCATAGTGCCGGCACCCTTCGCGAGAGAGTGCGTTCATCGCCCCCTCGCAGGTGACCAGGGAGGCGAACGACATTAATCCCCCCAGGACAGTGGGGAGCTCCCGCAGCTCCTCTTGCACCCATTCCAAACAGCGAAGCCCGGCCTCTCGCTCCGGCACCACGAAGTCACCGGTCCGCGCACCTAGCTCGCGATATGTGGCCATAAGCTGCGTGCGCGTCCGTTCGGCCTCCGTTCGCACCGTGGCTTCGGCCCCCTTCGCGCGGCTCTCCAGAGCGGTGAGCCGCCCCCGCAGGTCTTCGGCGAGATCCTTGGCAAGATTGGCTTCCGCCCGTGCCAGCCTAGCCTCCACCTGCGCGGCCTGCTCCTTGGCGACGACCTCGTTGGTCTCCCTCCTCTCCCCCGCCAGCTGGCGCCGGAGGTCAGCCTTTTCCTCCTCCAGGGCGGCCACCTTGTCTGCCAGTTTACGACACTTGCTGTCGGAGGCCGACTTCTCACGGACAGCGTCAGCATGTTGCGTCCGAAGTCTCTCGACTTCGGCAGATAAGGCTGCCGTAAGTGCCCCCGATGCAGTACGGCTGGTGAAGTCAGCCACCTGCAGAGCACACGTAAGGCCATGGCCGTAAAAAAAAAAAACTCGGCGGACCTGACTCAGTGTCTCCGCCGCCTGACTCAGCGCCTCCGTCACTCCTTTCAGCCGGCGGGTCGCCGCGCCAGCCTCGTCCCTGACCAACGCAAGGGCCGACACCTCGCCTCCGGCGCCAAGGGTCCCGCCCCTCGCCTTCGACGGCAGCGCAGCCATCGCGATTGCCCCGGCAGGCACAGCTATAGCAAGCCGGCCCTCGTCCGACCCTGCAACGCATCAACGATCAAAAAAAAAGAGAAGGCGGCCGGGTGACTTACCCCCAAGATAGTCGTCCACACTAATGTCGGTGCCGAAGTCGGCAACGCGTTTGCCCGGCGGCGGCAACGTTCGGGCCGCCTTCGAAGCCTCCGCCACTCCGCTGGCCGGCGGCACCACCTTCGTCAGCTTGGAGACTTCGGCGCCCGCCGTTGTCTCCGGCGCCTTGCTGGGTGCAGAGGCGCCCGCCTTCGCCGGCAACGGCGGCTTGCCTCCGCTGGAGGCCGCAGCCTGCGCCGTCCCCCGCCCCCTTTTATAGGCAGGGCGCGGCTCCTCGGGAAACCCGCAATCCCACAGGGCGCGACGCTTCAGAAAACCCGCAGTCCAACAGTACGATGTCCATCAACGGTCACATCAAAAACCCCCGCGGAACCACTTCGAGCGAGGGCAGCGTCTCCGCCATCTAGCGACGTCTTCGGCACCAGGTGACTTTGTCGAACTGGTCCCTCGGAGGGCAAATGTTGGAGCGAAGGCAGAAACGCCACCCTTCGCCCGAAGTCTCCACCGCTTAGCCCCTGCCCTGACAGACAAAGCAGGCAGGGACACCCTTCGCTTCATCGGCACCAGAGACAACACGGAGACCCTTCGCTCGATCCGGCACCAGACGAAGGCCTGCGGCGACGCCTCCCCGCGGCGCGGCCTCGGTCAGCTCCGAGGCCCACATGAGATCTGGCCCATTGTAACGGGCCCTGCGTGGCCGCGTTTGTGTTACGGGCCTAATTTGTAAAGGCGTACTTGTAATTACAGCTTGTAACCCCGCTTTATGGGAATATTCTGGGGATAAACTAGGTACCTGAGGGCACATGCGTCCTTAACGCAAGGCGCCGTGCACTCGGATACCTATAAATACCCCCGCACAGTGCCCGTGAGAGGCCAGATTAACAGAGCTTTTGCCATCACGCGCGAGTGCCCTGTTGCCATCACCATTCACCCGTGTTGGATCTCCTTGCTGTCGAGAGACAGTGCCAACAGCAGGTACCAAAGACCGAAGAGCGAGCCGAGCCACAACGTCTTCATGAGCTTTTCACCTTCCTCCGCATTCAAGGTTGCCACAACGTCCCTAGCTGGACCATGTCAATTTTACATAAGCAAGTTGAGCTATTCTCCTCAACATTGAATATAACAACCTACTGAAATAGCAACATTGGCATCTACTACGATTTTTGGTTGGAATCATCAGATGGAATTTTTTAAAACAGAATCACTTTCAGATTAGGAAAGACTGTGAGGAGCAATAGCAAAGGAACACTGGTCCAAAACAGATTTGTATACATGTTCCAGGTAAGCGAAACATATTGGAATCTACATGTGTTTGTACAGAGCTAGATTGCATGCCACCTATAGTCACTTTTAATAATAAAAAGGCATGTTTGAGTCTGCTACATATTTTATAGTCAGTAGTTAGCGCCATGGCTTACTACATGGCATTCATTCACTCTTATTCTTAGCTTGATAGATGCATATATACCGCTGCAGTGAGGCAACACAGGAACATAAACAGAGCAACCTGAAGCAGACCTCTAGGTACAGTAATAGGACCAATGACTTTCAACTGATAAAAATGACAGTCCTAGTAAGAAAACCTTTTGGCATGTAAGGTTGTCAAAAGTTACTTTGGAAAGAGATATATTGGACTCAAGACAACATTCAAAGATTTTTTAGTACCTTAGTCAGTGAAAACTCGAGACCAAGAGCAAAAAAGAAGAAACACCACCAAATTAAGCAAAAATGTTCACCTGAGTTGAACACAACAATTCTGATAAGTATGTTGACTTCAATATGCCAAATCAAATTTATCTTCTAGAGAGGGCTAGGAGTTCCAGAAGTGATCACAACGGTTTCAAAATGATCAAAAATAGGTCGTATTGCAAGTGAAGCATCATGGCAGCTCAGCTGCAGAACAAATAAGTTCATTAGTAGCACACTAAAGAAGTGAAGTGGTTATAATTTCATCATGATCACAAAGAGTGGTCTGGGTACCTGAATATGTATGTATGTAGGTTAGTGAAGCAGATCAACCACAAAAATAGGTCATAGCATAGAGGACAATACATGTAAATAAAAATTCTAAAGCTCAAGTTTGCGACCAACTGTTCTTTTCATTAAACAAACATAGATAAAACAAATATTCCATAGTACCAGAACCAGACTTTTTAGAAATCAAATTTCAAAAAATTACGGTTAGCATAGAACTCAACAAATTTCCCGACAACACAATGTTTCCTAAGCATTTTAGTTATGCTGAAACCAAGTCCATGGTTGTAACTTCATTCCTCAACTTGACTGATAACTTAAAGTCAACAACCCCTAGCAAGACCATGTCCATTGGCTGCATAAAGAAAAACAGACATCAATCAATATGTATGTATGTGCGCTACTGAAGCAGATCAACCAGAAAAATAGGCCATAGCGTAGAGAACAATACTTGTGCGTAAAATCTCTGAAGCTCACGGCTCACGTTTGTGAACATTTGTTCTTTTCATTAAATAAACATAAAGAAAACAAATGGTCCATAGTACCAAAACCAGACTTTTTAGAAATCAAAATGTACTTCACCTACCAAGCATTGCATCTTTTGTCATTGTGCCCCAAAACAAAATAGCATCAGATTGTAGAGTTGGAGTTTTAGAACTGATTGATAAACATTACCAAGCAAACGAAAAGGTACTTGATATTAACTTGGATTTATTCTCTATGTTATCAATAGAACTGTTGTGGTCTAGTATAACAGATAATTTCTTTACCAGTTAAAAGTCACTACTACAAAATTATGTATCTTCAAAGACAAAGGTATGAAACGGTGTTTGACACTGCACCCAGAACAAAGCGTTCTCAAGATGTTCCCCCAACCCTGCTCCCACTGATTTATCAGTGCTCTGAAGCATGGTGTACCAGTGACCTTGATCCATCTGATTAAAAAGGGACAGAAAAATATTCAGAATAAAAGTAAACTGCAACCATACAACATCAAGTCACCGATAGGATAATACAATGTAAACATACTTACTGATGTTGTTTCTTCAAAAGAAGAGGTTTTGAAATCAACATCCAAGGTATGGACACTAAAGCAAGCAGTAGCAGAACAAGCTGCTTTGGAGAAGGATAGCGGTTAGGCATGATAGACTAGTTTGCTTCAAAGAAGAGAACTTATCAACAAGGAATATAGACCAACACTGTCTTCTAGCAACTAAACAACCTGTTCACAGTAAAGTCATCTATTGGAATGCAGTCTCATACTTTCATTCCCATACCTTTTCTACAAGTTTGATATAAATCAATTGGCCATAAAAATGTAATAAGTTTACATAGCAAAGAGTTCATCAATACCGATAAATCAACAAGCATCAGTGCCAGCACCATTTTTCTTCAGTATCCTACAACAAAGCCCCTCATACTCTTGGCCTAATAAAAAATAACAACAAGCATCAGTGCCAGCACGATATAATATATGAATTTTTCTTTAGGTCACCTAAAATGTAGTGTTGCAATGTCCTCGTATGACCTCGGATACACAGGAGCCACACGCTTCGTAGCTTTAGTATGAGGAACTTTGTACATCCCCTACAATTTTCCACAGGAATAGTGAACTCCATGGCTAAAATGGCTTAAAACACGAAAAAAAATACCCAAAAAAACTGCAGACAATTAAAATAAGAAAATACCACCACACATGCAGGAGAGCTCCCAACTTCCCACGGAGCTACACGAGGCTCACGTCCACCCAATGGTTACGAGCACGCAAGGATTGAATCACCAGTCAACACACGCCACACCAAAGAAGGAGAGGAGCACTGATAAGCACCTTAGCCATCGCGGTGGAAATAATTGGAATTTTGCCACTCAAAAGGGCGGATACTTTTAAAATAATCTAAAATAATTTTGTTCAAAATCCATGTTTTGATAGCCACATGTGACCACAAAATGTTTTTTGTCTGTTAAATGTTTCATCGTGGCTTCTTATGTCATGACTGCAATACTGACACGATTTCTCTTTCAATGATCACATCAATAACAACAAAAAATAGAATGAGGTTAATCTTTTGTGGTTTCAAGATTGTCTAAATAAAGAACGTGTGCATAAAATTTACATTGCTCTCCATAAATTCAGAACTTGAATCTGGAGTTTGCTTTAATTGGGTTGTTTTTATTTTCATCAGAACTTTTAAATCTTTTTGTAGGATGGTTAAGACCAGGAGGGCGGTCTTTTCCTCCCGAGCCGAGTTTTTAAATCAATGTGTTCGACAATATCACAGATCGGATTAACAACAACTACTAAAATGATGCATCTGCATGACCGAGATCTGATATACATTCATTTAGGATCTCCTAAGAGCTAGCAACATTATGAAGAGGATAGAATTTGTGATATTGATGAGAAGAAAAAATGCCACATGATAACAGCATAACAGAATAATCCAAAATCATTGAAAGTGAAAGCAACAGGTAACAAAATCAAGTTACACTGAAGGACAAAACAGGAAAGGCTAGTTTATTCATTGAGTGCATAAAACAGAGGCGAAAAACTGGACCTGCAGAAAATAAATCATAGCTTAAGAATTACTTTTAGAGGAAAGAATCAAGCCATCACACAAGCATAAGAATATGTGTGGAACCGTGCACCCTGTCCCAATTCTCTCATGTTGCCTCTATTTAACTTTGTCTCACAACTACTAATCCATGTACGCTGCCAATGCATAAATTTCACACAGAAGATTTAGTATTGCTATTCTAACAGACTATAATTGGTGGTACTTGCTGGACTAACCTTGCAGGTTGCTTCTATGGAAACCGTTGGCTTGATCAACACTCTAAGGGCTAGTATGGAAGCAACAAGAATGGAGGGGATTGGAAATATGAAGCTAGCAAGTAAAATTGAAGCTAGGAGTATATTAAATGGATCTCTTGTTATAAAGCACACAAGATTTATAGAAATGCAAATTGTGATTCTCTTTATTGTAACGACTAAGATGCTTGCATTTGGGAGAAACAATTATTTGTGGGAAAACGTCACTTTCTGATTTGGCATTGAGCTAAGGGATCTACTAATGCCAAGGCACTGCTAGAAGAAAGCAAACTGTCACAATTCAATGTTTTAGTTATGATGGAAATTGGTACTCACTTATTCGAAAACAAAAGAAAGCATGCCTCTGTGCACTATTTCAAGTTTTCAACCTCATCTAGTTTATGTGGATGTCGAAGGCAACCAATTCCATGTGTCGACAGTCTACTCCCTATAGCAAACGCGTGCGATAGTCTTCTCGATCCTCTCCGCTGCTGCACAATAATTAATAGGGCTACACAAAATACCACAAGAGAGTAGATATATAGTTAACTCTAGACATGCTAGCAGGTATAAACTGAGAGATGAGAGAGTAACATCAACCAATAACATCAACCAATAACAGTCAAGCAGTTAGTAATAGTGGCCATCAACAGAACTTAGAGCGAGTAAAACAAATTCAAAATTTGACACTTCATAAACCAAATCAGAAACTTGGTCGTACTGAGGTTGCAGCTATTACTGCGGAGTTAAACAAAGGGGATGAATAGTAGTTAAACAAAAACAATATAGAATGATGCAGAAAACATATATATCTTAAGAAACAAACGAGATGAATAGTCAAATATAAAAGGTATGGAATGATGCAGAAAACATATATATGCTGAACTGTCATGAGCTCTATTATTAACCTTGGTATTTGGTTTAAAAATGTCTCGGTCCATAATTTGGGGCTATTTGGGACAGCTTCACCAGTAAAACAACGAATCTGAATCTAAGGTTCACCATAGAGCACTGCTGTTCAGGTCCATAGATACCAATTTTATAAAGCAACAAATATCTAAAAATAAATTAGATGGCACTTCGCACAATGCAGCCATTTATAATATAAGTTCTTCCAGAACACATTGACTTTTGAAATAGACAAAGAGTCAAATAACTCATCTACTTAGGAAGCTCACAAATATGCTTAAAACGAAGTTGTAGCAGATGCCAAACGATTATTCCTGAAGAGATGGTGCTCTAGATTTCCATGGGGCATAAATTCATATACTAACTGTGTTTGGTTATCCTCAAAATAATAACCAATTAGTCTGAACAGGTTCGGATGTTTTAGATTTCCTAGAAAGCTAACCTCTGCCTGAGAAAATAAACAAAAGGTCCATTTAGGATTTGGATACAAAGATTGTTAGTTCAAACCAAGACAAGTGGTGAAACAAATCTGATGTGAGATGATACTGTCAAATGACATGGATACATCGAAAAATGGCAATTTGAAGGATATCAAAGATTTGGAAGGTGCCAGAGAGTGGCGTACAGAATCCTTTGTTTCTCGTCCGTAAACTGCTTGACATACACAAACATCAACACCTGGCTTGAGAACACAAGAAAAATAATCACTTTAGATTCGATTTGGCCAGTAGAGCAATGTCGATGCAGTGACCAGACAATGGAAAAAAATTGTGAACTGAGACAGAGCGCAGCAGAGCACAACCTGCGGGGCACGGGGAAGAACATGGCGGTGTTGGGGGCGGGGGTAGCGGCGGCGTAGGGAGGAAGAGGGCTAGGCAACGCCGCACGTGGTGGAGAGCGAGGAGGAGCGCGCGCGTCTTCCTCGTGGCGACACCCCCATGGAGGAGAAGTGAAAGCGCCATCGCTGGCGCTCGGAGCCGGATGAGGTCTGTCACCTGTTAGCAGCTGGGCAATGCCTCGAGAAGCGCTTCAACGGTGCTTCGCTCATGCTCCCCTTCCTCCTTCTTCGCGACAGCGGTTGGGACGGGCTGGCTCCTAGGCATCGATTTGGCCCTATATCGGGACGGAGAGGCTGGATTGGCTGCTCAGAAGCAGGTGGCGGGGGGACGACTCGCGGCGGTGCCAGGCCTGGACGAAGGCAGTAGCGAGGGAGGGATTGGGACACGGCACGGTCGGACTCAGAGTTAGATTGGAGAAAATGTTTTCAGGGCTGATGCCTGGGCACGCGTCGGCACGCATGAGGCCAAGTGCCCGCCAAGCTCGCGGGGAGGCTTCCAAACCGCGTCAGGTTTTAAGACTTTAGATGGATGGCACAGGAGGAATCAACAATAATGTGCAGGCCATCCTAGCCATGCTATGCGGGGGCCGTATGACCTAGCGACCGGACAACAACAACCACGCGCTGTTCTGTTGAGCAGCATCGAGTCGTCGCCCCGTATCAAACTTGCACGCAGCACCAGAGATGGAGCGCAGCCGACTCTTGCTTCCTTGTCCTCGCCTTCCCATTACCTGCCCAAAATCCACAGTGCGATTTCCAGTCGCCTGGCGCCCCGATGCCCGATGTCGCCTGGTAGCAGTGCCCAATCACAGAGATTTCTTTCTATATTCTGGGCTTTCCATAGTTAAAGGATTGGCTTCCTTTCTAGTGCATGGGCGCTGCCTATATAATGTAATCGTGACTGAGATATCGATTCGAGGAGTGATTACAAAAAATCCCCACTCTTTCATGGTATCAATCGTGTTTCTTTCCTGAACGCTTCCGCTCTTCCTTTCTTTTCTGTTCTTTCCTCGCTTGGTGCCATCCTGATGGATGCAGTAGGCGCCGTCGCTCAGCTCCACGCTGCCGTGCCCCATAGTAGGAAGGAGTGAAGGACGGGAGCGGAGGCCACAGCACAGACGCCGTCCCCCTCTCTGCCAGTGGCTCCACCTGGCGGCCGATGCTAATTTGGGGTAGGCGACCTCTGTCCACCATGGTCGCTCAACCCATCGCCTTTCTATGTGGCCCTGCGATGTTCGCCGCCGTTCCTCCAGCACCATGGAGATTTTTGCCATTATGAAATCAGGATCGGCTTCGACGAAACGGAGGAGTAGATGAGGGCTTTGACCATTTAGAAATCCACACAACAGGTAAACGCCAGTATAGACTCGATCTCCGTAGCCCATCGTGATTAATCCTCCGCCGTGAGGATTAGTTTGCATGCCAACTCCGTTAGTCCTTGTGTCGCTGTCGGCTGTCGCTTGTCGTCTTGCTCTGTCCCTTGCTTGCCAGGTCTCAACGCGTGCGCAGACTCCGCCTATGCGTCCTACTGTCGTGCCCTGTCTAAGAGCCGCCAGTTCGTCCTCGTCATGCGCGAGCTAGCTGACCCCCTCTTGCAGCCATGACTCCTCCGGGCTCCGGTCGGCATCTCTCAGTTTCCCCAGGCAAAGAGCGACCTTTCCATCAATTCGGACATGACGGATTCTGAAGTACTCCTGCTCGCTAGTACGTACTCCCAGGCAAGTGATGATGACTCCGTCATCTACTATTTATTATGAATAAGAAGATGTCCACACATCCACACTTCCATGGTGTTCTTTCCTTGGAGCTTACTAGCTAGACATCGCTCGTCGGACGTAGTCCTCGACGCCAATAGTCCTGTACATCAGCGCATACCAGCCGCTGGTGAGCACCTTGACGACATCGCCAACGTTGGCCACCAGCGCTCCGAGGATGGGCTCGACGCTGATCCACGCACCGCACCTCCCGATTTGCAGCCCCGAGACAACGCTGACCTAGAGCAGCAGCGTGAGGCCGGTGGCGTCCAAGTGTTGCTTCATCAACGCCTACCTCGAGCGCTGCCTCACGCAGAACCCCGCCGTGGCTACGGACCCCATCGTGTTCGAGGCGTTCGGCAAGGGCGGCTTCCACGCCAGCTCCTTGGTGTTGCCGGAGGCCACTGGTGGGAAGCGACGCTGGACGTACTACAAGCTGCTCGGCGTCTACCTCAGGAAGCAGCAAAGGTAATAGGTAGCTGACGGCGTGACATCCAAGCAAATTAATCACTGTCGGAGGCTCCTGATGCTGAGATCGAGTCCATATCGGTGTTTGCGCGTTGTGTGGATTTCTAAATGATCGAATCCTTCTCCTATGCTTTCGTTTCGTCGAAGCTGGCCGTGCCATCTTTCATAATAGCAAAAATCTCAGTACCATGGCACCTTCCCTGGTCCTCCCCGTCGTGGGGGTCAGGGGGCATTGCAGGCACCTCAGCTGCGTGGGTTGGCACCCATTATGTCACCCACTGGCGGGGCTCCCTCCTGGGCCGGCGCGCCTGGAGGGCCTTCGCAGTCAGCCGCATCTCTGCAGATGGCCTAAGCTGGCGTTTTGGGTGGTGGGATGCGCGGGCTCTTGCAGGAGCCTTCCACACCATGTCCCTTACCTCTTCATCCTTACCTCTTCACAACAGGGTGAGTGGTTTATGGACTCCTGCGCTACATCCCACATGGCTTCTACTCCTGGTTCACTGTCCCAGTCTCGTCCCCTATCTAGATCCACTCCCTCCTCTATCATTGTGGGGGATGGCTCTACAATTCTCGTCCTGTCCACCGGTTCCACACATATGGGTCCCTTGCACTTCGACAATGTCCTTGTCTCTCCCTATAATATAAAAAAACTTGTCTTCGTTTGTCAATTCACAACCAATAATAATTGTTCTGTCGAATTTGACCCGTTTGATTTTTCTGCGACAGACCTTCGGACTCGGAGCGTGATCACCAGGTGAAATAGCTTTGGCCCACTCTATCCGCTCCTTCCTTTGGCCTCCATCACTCCATCTATCGTCCTCCTCATAGACACATAATCCTAGCTATGGCACCGCCATCTTGATTACCTTAGTCATGAAGCTCTCTCCCGCCTCGCTCGCTCTTTGGCCATTCCTTGTAATAATTGCCCCTCTAACGACCTTTGTCATGCTTGCTAGCTTGGTCGTCATGTTTGCCTTTCTTTTCCCACATCGTATCGCACTCGGATTTAAGGGCAAACCCAAGTATGAATCAAATATGTGTTAGGATCAAGTGTCACACATATGATGACTTATGGAACAAAAATGAATGACATATCTTTACTATATAATAGAAGTCCTGTACAAAATAGCTAAATAATTATATCGTATGACGATGATCCTCCACAACCATAGTTGATTAGGAGATGACGGTCTAGACCTCTCACGAACTCATCGCGTCATTCTTCATGCTCCTCAACTTGGCAGTACATGTCCTTGACTTGGGGGTGAGTACAGAAAGAGTGAGCTCACATACGTTCATCAATCAATAAGTTGTGGGGAATAATGTGCATGTGCTCACTTACGATGAGGCTCATGTGAAGTGTGAGGCTTACAAAAAATATGGTTAAAGCTGAGCGTTGGTTTTAAAGTTGGTCAAAGTTTTATTAGCAGTTACTAAGTACAAGTAGATACCATCCACATAAAATAAGAGATCATAATTAATAATAAAACCCACAAAGCGATGCATATGATAGATTAAGTTTAATTTCATAAGTTAATCATGCGAGAGTCTCGAGTCGCTCTTGACCGTGAGCACGACTGATATACCAGTTTTACACTCTATAGAGGTTGCGCATCTTTACCCACAAGACGTGTTTCCCTTTGTCGCCTCGACTTGATCGGACCCTTAAACACTACTGAAGTGAGTAGGCGAGGGTACACTAAGAGGCCTTTATAAAGTTCCACTAGAGGAGAGAACCGCTACGGTTTCCGAGCCGAAAGCGGTATAGGAATCTCTCGTCCATAAAGCTAAAAATACAGTTCGACCCAAGGACCTCCCTACACCTGCATCCTCCACCCTGCTTGCCCCTTTCGGGAAAGGGTTAACTCACACTAGCTTTCCTAATTAGTCAGTTAAGGGCGTCCCATTCCACCCTTGTGGTAGCACTGTTATCTCAAGTTAAGTTCCATGTTCCAGTTAACACCAAAATCTTATCATGATCATTAAATAATCTAATAAATTTAATCCAATAACAATAATAAAGAATGATCATGAATCATATGTATCTTTACACCCAAAACCACATAGAGCAATAGCAGATAGTACCTAAAAGTTCAGTGGTAAGCAAGGTGTAAAGTAAATGAAACTAGGGTGACCTACTGGGTCCCATCAATTTAACCTAACCATAGCATAGTGATTAACTAAAACATTATTGGGTAAAGAAGAGTGATCAAGGGCACAACTTGCCTGTGACTTGAGATTTCAGGCACTTCACCATGTTGGTCTTCGAGTTTCTCGTGACCTCGCATCTACTCGTAGCAATGCATACAAATAGACAAAGAGTACATAAAAATAACATTTCACCAAACATGAGAACAAACTACATAGGAATATTCTATGCGCTGTTACAAGATCGTAGGTTCGAGAACCACTAAAATCAGAGTTACGGTTAAAAAAATGATTTTTTCTAAAGTTTTAGTTGATTAAACAATAGAATTATGTTTTATGTTGATTAATATAAATCAGGTGAGAAAAATATTCCAAATAAACATCTAATTCATCTTCTAATCTAAGTTATATCTTAATTAAAGCTCATATATGAGTCGGATTATAATTAATAACCTAGAGGGATTAATTGGCTAAACATAGGCTAAAAGTTATCTAGTTATAAACGTGTGTGACATAATACAAATAATGTTATTACTGCATAGACAACTTTATTATGAAGCTAACACAACTAAAACGAATTAAATCGGATCTAAAACGAAGAAGTTATGATTTTTCTAAGCTTATAGGTATTTTTATATTTATTTTAAACTTAAAAACATTTATTAAAAGGTTTTCTATAATTTCATGGATTTAATTATTTCTTTTAAATGCAAATGGACGGCGGGTACAAAATCCCGAGAGCTCAGGGTTCAATTCATGAATCTCAGGACCTTTATGTTACTATTTTTGAACTATAGTGGATGGTGTGTTTATATGAGGAAAGGTCATGGGCTCTTGTGTAATTAGTCTCGGTCGAAGGGGGTATGTTTGATTCTGAGCCGTTGAATTAGAAATCAGCAGCTAAATTAGACTTAGATTGAATTGCACTAGTAATCGTCCGATCAAGATCCTATGCACTAGATTAACAGTTCTATGTACCAAATCGGTACGCCTATGATCAATGGTTAACATTAGTCTTAGTCAAACTAGTACACCTGGTGTAATCCCAGCCGCATACTCAAGATCGGACGACACCGGTTTATCCCCGTCCTCATGACCCCGAGCACGGTGGCATCCACGATTTCCCCTGGCGATGCGACCACCGGCGAGCGGCAAACCCACGTCCGAGCATGATAACCTTCGATTTAACACTCCCTACACAATGCAGGGTTAATGGCAAACTCAGTGGCAGGTTCCTTACCATAGAACGTAGTACCGAGGGCTCTGCCTACGACGTGTAGCGGAGCCACGGCAGAGGTTGTACGACGACGAGAAATTCCCCGCCATCCTATCATTCTTCGTTCCTGGCGCCATAACGAACATGTCCCTGGGCACCCAGCGAAGCTCTCAGATTTGTCTTCGCGCCCCGAATGACCATATGCGCTTGAATTAATGGCGGCGGCTTTGGTTCATCCCTCTATCTATGTGAGCCCACGGCTAGCTTGAGTCTTCCGGTTGCAATGGCCAGGAGAGGCAACTACCCAGGTTATATGGTCACGTGATCGAGGCAGAGTTGTTGGGAGGCGACTTTGTAAGGATGGAGTACGCACCGACGGAGGGAGTTTGTTAAAACAATGGCGATCCGCGTCGAGTGGCTGACATGGTGGATCCCACGAGCCAATGATAGATCATCTAGGCGCGCTCGTGCCCACGCAAAGGAAAGGGTGACTGAAGGGGCGACCCCACGTGTCGGTGCCGATCTCCCGAGTTGGGTTGTCCGTAGCGGAAGGGTAGGGTTGGGCCAGAAAGGAAGTTTGGACCCAACTGGCATTTTACTTTTTCCTCATTTTTTATGTTTTCATTTTCACTTTTCCATTTCAACTTTCTATTTTGAATTCAAATTTGAATCTAGGTTCATGATTCATATTCATATGCACAATCATAATAAATCTTCAGCATGCAAAATATAATTTTATGGTATTTATTTCCCATCTCATTTATTTATGCATATGCTTTTAAATGTACACACACAAATATGTATTTTAAGAAATATAGTTGTATTTTATAAAAGTCGTGAAGCGAAAAAAAATCTAGAAATATAGAATTTGCCAAAGAAACAAATTATTACTGAGATCCTTTCTTTATTACCCCTTTTTTAATTAAGAAACATTCTTTCAGGATGAGTAGTTTCAAAGATAATTCTTATGAAAAATATGTTTTAACTCAAAATCTCGGGAGAATTTTATTAGAATTCCAAAGTAAGACTTTGCATGTTACACATCGCAAACTCGTGCTTTGCATAATTTTGACCTTATCCACTATGATTTATGGACCTTTCCAGTACCTAGTGTTTTAGGGTTTAAATACTAACTTGCTACTCTCGATGATTGCTCACATTACTTGTGAACATTCCCTCTTCGCCTCAAATCCGACACGTTTTCCACCATTGCCCATTTTTTCTCCTTTGTTGCCACTCAGTTTGGCACTACCATAAAAAGTGTGCAATGCGAGAACAGTCACGAGTTTGACAATGCCACCTCTCGCCTCTTCTTTCTCACACATGGTGTTGCCCTTCGCATGTCGTGTTCCTGCACCTCATAGCAAAATAGGAAAGCCAAGCGTGTCCTGCGCACTGTCAACAACATCATTTGTTCTCTCCTCTTTCAGTCCCACCTCCCACCTTACTAGGTGGAGGCCCTTCACACTGCCACCAACTTTTCAACCGCTATCCCACCAAAACCTTACGATTTCTCACTCCCTTTCATGCCCTCTATAGGTGACCTCCCTCCTACCTTCACCTCCGTGTGTTATCCCAACTTGTCCACTACTGCCCCCACAATCTCGCTCCCATTCTATTCTCTATGTCTTTCTCGGCTACTCATCCGACAACAAAGGTTACAAATTTCTTGACCTCTCCACCAATCGTGTCATCATCTCTCACCATGTAACCTTTGATGAGTTCTCTAACCCCACCAAATACCTCTCCCTCTAACCTCGATTTTTGGATATCTTTCCTTTCCGAGATCTTGTGCAAGTGATTCACCTAAGGCGCCCTACTAGACTTGCCCCGCGTGCCCCTGGCTCTCATGGGTTGTCCCCCACATCGGTTGGGCTTCCTGGAGAACTGGCCCATTCCCCTAGGTTGCATCCATCTGTGCCTCGCCAGCACGACCCACCTGGCGGCTCTACTTCCACATCTGTTGTTTGGCCCGCTATGATAGAGGCCCCTAGCAGACTTGTCCACATGGAGCATGGGCGCCCTCGGTTTGATGGGATACTTCCTCCCAATGCTTCGGCTACTCCAGTTCGGCCACTGGCTCCATGCTCTGCTGGGCTCCTACTTCAGGTGTTGGCGCTGCTGGGCCACAACCTGTAGGGGCCACTTCCCTAGGCCCAAGCGCTCCTAGCTCTCATGGGCTCCCTATGTCTTGTACTGCTGGGATTTCCACGTCGGATGAACACTCTGCCTCTACGGCTATTGCTCCTAGGCCGCCTCACCATGACGTCCCGAGAGGCCTTGTTGTGCTGGCCCCACCAGCCGCCTCCCCCCAGCATGGCTGTGCTGCCATTGCACTGGGGCCAGCTCCCAGCGCATGGATAGCAAACCACGCTTGTCCCTCGCCTAGCTCCGGTGACAGCTAGTCTTCCGTCCGGTGCGGTACCAACAACGCCTGCTATCAACAACCACTCGATGTGCACCCATGCTAAGAGTGGACTCGCTCAACCTCAACTCTTACAAGCCACCACAGTTTCTCTAATACCCTCGACATACCGTCTCGCCCTTGATGACCGACACTGGCGCGTGGCGATAGACAAGGAATACCAGGCACTTGTCTAGAATAACACATGGTCCCATGTTGCTCGGTCGCCCAACGCCAACAACATCACTGATAAATGGATCTTCAAGCACAAGCTCTTGGCCGACGATACTCTCGATCGGTACAAGTCTCGTTGGGTTATTCACGGCTTCACTCAGCATCCCGATGTCAACTTCATTCATACTTTTAGTCCGTTCATCAAACCTACCACCATCCACACCGTCCTCAGCCTTGCCCTGTCTAGAGAATGGCTGGTTCACCAACTCGACATCAAGAATTGTAACACCCTGAATTTGGGGTATAAAATTTCTTCTCTAATGGCTACCAAATTCAGGTGTTACCTCTTGTTTCTCTCTCTCTAGACTTCTTCTCTCTTCCTTTTTATTAGAATTATGTCAATTAGGTGAGGGATTAATTATTTATTTAATATAGCAAAACCTATTTGAGTCATGAAATGTTGCATCATGCGGAGCCTAAATTATTCTTTTGTTTAATGCACATGTTTGAATTATTTAAATTTGAATTGGGTTTGAATTTGATTTGAATTCCATAGAGAAAATAAAAAGAAAAGCATTTAGAAATTCTAGAAAAAGGAAAAAACGAATTCAGCCCAGCCCAGCCGGGCCGCGTGCGCGCCCGCTTCGCCTGACAGGTGGGTCCCACCTGTCAGCGATGGCCTGTGTCCACGCATTCCCCGCTCCCTCTCTCCCTCTGCCCGTTGGGGCCAGCTTGTCAGCGCCAGTTTCTTCTCACGCGCTTGCTCCCTCTCTCTGCCCGGTGGGTCCGCTCTGTCAGTGCTGAGCCGCAGACCGCCCGTTCGCGTGTTCGCCCTTGTTGTCTCGTGGACCCCACCTGTCAGCCTCCTCTTCTTCCCTAACTTCTCTCCTACGCACTCCACCGTGGACATGCCCATGTTGCGTGTTTCCCGGCCAATCCCCCCACGCATCTGACCTCCTTTTGAGCCCGCACCTACTCGCTCACTCCCCCCGCTCAGTAGCGCTCCCCTGTAGACCCCCTCACACTGCGCGCGCACCTGCGGAGCACCGCCGCCGTTCGCCGTCCATTCCACGATCGTCGTCGAGGTCCTTTTGTGTCCGTTCCCCGATGAGCTCCGTCTCCTGGCTAGCAACTCAAGACAACCTTTGGTTTGCCCCATTCCCACTATGTCCCTCTGTTCACGCTCACCGGACTTCTCACCACGCAGCCGTGTCTCCGCTTCCATCGACCAGGACCCTCATTGTGTCCTCATCGTTGCTCGAGCGCTCCAGAGCCATCTCTCAAGGTAACTAACCTCCCCATGCCCTTAATTTCCCAGTTCCTACCCTGCTGTTCGTGCAATTGCTCGCCGGAGTTGAGCTGCGCCACAATCGGGCCACTTCGCCGTAGACTGTGCCCTCTGGTGCCTCTACACTGGTGTCGTGCCCACGGCCGAGTTCACCATGTCATCCTTAACCCACCTGAGCCCTTTCCCAGCGCCCCAGACCCCTGACGACCACATCTGCCTTGCCTCCAGCGACCTTGCCACCGTATAGGGAGCAACGCCAGCCATCGAGTAGTGAACCCCCCGTGCGTATCACTGCACCCGCCTGTACCCGATCCAACGATCCAGATTGCTGGATACCGGTTCACGCACGCGCTCTGCCCCGCGGCCCCGCCTGTCAGTTGCCTGCGCCCCCTAGCGCTGGGCCCAACTGGTCAGCCCGCTTCGCCCTCCCCAGTCGCTGACATCCCTGGCCCGCTTGTCAGCACTCGCCCGCACGTCCACACACGCGATCGTGCTCAGATCTAATGCTCGTCATTGATTCACGATCGCGCGGTCGAGATCAGCCGATACCCGTTCGCATGGAAAACTTATAAAAACCCCCCAGGCTTTCTGTATATCAACCCATCGTACCTGGTTTTCATGCTCATGCCCCTGAGTATTTGCAGAAAGCCCCGCCCTTTTAGTTTATCGTAGAATTAGACCTAGTTTTGTATTTTGAATTCCAAAATGTATTTATTTCATATCTTTTTCATATGAACTCCAAATTGAGTGATTTAAATTGCAAAATGTTCATAAGATTATACTCCATCTATTTAAATTATAATCATTCAATGTATACGTGTACTAATTTTACGTCTAGACTATATGTTAGTTTAAGTGATGGTTTATTCATTAATAGGAGAATAAAAGGAAAACCCTAATGGTAATTAGATGATTAACTTTGTAGAAGTAATATCATGTAATATATGATCCCATCTCTGGAATAACTTTAATTTGGTAAATATTTCATTAAGATAACTATAGTTAAGTTATGTGACCCACTGAGATAGACAGGACTTAGAGAACCACCAACCTCTAGGTGTTTCTATTTTTTCGTAACTGAAGGAGAAAAACAAGGAAGCAGTATTGACTCGATTCATGGCGTGATCAAACGGAAGATGGTGGCGGTGCGCTAGGGTTTGAAAAGTGGAAGAAAGAAGGATCGCGAACTAAAACACAATGCAACCAGTAACAAATGACGCGACAACACACAAATTCAACAATGCAAATTATTGAAAGAAAGTGTGAGGCTCATAAGGTTGCTAGGATAAGGTCTAACCTGAAATCTAATATGGTTTTATGGACTGTAGGAGATGAAAAACACACGATAAACTCACCGATCAATCAAGAAATCTGATACCACTTGATAAGGCTGAAGTGCCCGATCTTTCGATGAGTGGAGATAATTTCGATTTGGCGGAAGATGACCCTCGCGATCCGACTTCGACGAGCAAGCCCGAGGCGCCAATGCAATCGCTGAACCAACTCCTTGTGGTTACCGACCTTGCTGGTGCAAGATCAGCCTAATCACAAAGATCGTTTCCCGCACGCATTCGAAGAACGAACAAGAAAAAGATGTGAGTAATCTAATCTATTACTCGAGGGTGGAGTTTTGGATACACGAAGATAGTGCAGCAAAAGGAGGCGCAGCCCCTGTATAAATAGAGAGAGAGGCGCAACCCCTGGTGGTGGCCATGGTGGAAAAACGTTACACTAGGGGCGGCCATCCTAGGTCCTCCATCCTGGGCCGTAGTTGGGCCGGTCGTCTATTCTTCTGGTGTAACACCCTAGGTGTTACCCAAGGCCCTGGCTCAATACATGCACTCATGGCCATTATCACATGTGTCTAAGTAGAGGAGAAGGAGCACCAAAACTTTAGAACCATGGATTCATTAAGGAATGATTATGACAAAAGAAATATCTAAGATTTTCATACATCTTCACCTTGGAAAAAAATGGCTCAAACCCTAGACCCCCTCTTAAGCCATTAGACCTCCAAGCATGGGATTAGTGGGAAAGCTATGCAAATGACCATATCATGACTTAAACCCTTTACCAAAGTTGAAGTACATTTATATATCTATAAGAAATAGTAATGAAAGTATTCCAAAAAGGCCCCTATCAAATTCAGCCCCCAAGTGAAGAACACCCAAGAACAACCAATTTTTCTCTAAGTCAAAAATCAGCCTTCTTCCAAGGATCATAGATGTTCACCTAGTTGCTGGCGCCAAATCCATAGGGTCCAATTGACAAAAGGGAGCCAATTGTCACACCCGGATTTCGGGGCACCAAGACCCGGGCGCGAACATAATCACCAGGAGTGCTGGGACCAAGTCTCACACATATGATGAATCATGGCACAGGATCGAATGTCACATCTTTACTACATAACAGGAATTCTATACAAAATAAATAATTATATTATAAGGATACAACGGTCCAGCAACCCAAAGTTGACTGGGAGACGATGGCCTAGACCTCTCACGAACACAGCGTAGCATCCTCCATGCGCCTCATCCTGTGGTACCTGTTCTTGACCTGTGGGGGGGTGTGAGACAGCAAGAGTGAGCTCACATACATTCATAGCTCAACAAGTTGTGGGGAATAATGTGCATGAACTCGCCAAAGGTGGGAGCTCACGTGAAGTGTAAGGCTTACCAAAGAAGATGGTTGAAGCTGAGCATTGCTTTTAAAGTTGGTCAAAATTTTATTAGCAATTACTAAGTATAAGTAAATACCAACCCAATTAAATAGTAGAACAAAAGTAACAACATCACCTGCGATGCAATGCATATGACAAATTGAATTTAGTTCCATAAATTAATCATGTGAGTGTCCGAGCTGCTCATGACCGTGAGCACGGCTAGTATACCAGTTTTACACTCTGTAGAGGTTGCGCATCTTTACCCACAAGTCGTGTTACCCATCTGCCAAGAGACGGCCAATCCCATACACCTCTACCAAGGAGGCGAGGCAGAGTAACACTACGAGGCCTTTACAAAGTTCCACTAGCTTCAGAAAACCCGCTACAGTTTATAGGAAGCTCCAATGCAGGAATCCCTCGCATGACCGCCATCGCAGCAAAATCATCCCAAGGGCCTCCATACACTGACCACTCCCTTACTGCCCTTGCCCCTTTCGGGTAAGGTAGTCATCCACTAGCTTTCCTAATTAATCAGCCAAGGGCGTCCCATTAAACCCTTGTGGTAGCACTGTTTTCCCGGGTGGTTTTCCATGTTCCAATTAACATAATGATCTTATCATGAACAGTGAATAACAACTGATAATAAAAGTATGATAATAGATAACGTGTATCTTCAAACCCAAAACCACATAAAGTAATATCAGATACTACCCAAGAATTCAGTGGTAAACAAGGTATAAAGATAGTCAAACTAGGGTAACCTATTAGGTCCCATCAAAATTAACCTATGCAGATCATTATGATTAATTAGAACATGAGTGGGTAAAAAGAAGTCATCAAGGGCACAACTTGCCTGGGACTTCAGATTCCAGGTACCAGGATGATCCTCAGGTGACACGTGACCTCACCGCTATTCATAGCAATACAAACAAACATGGTATATGCAAAATTAACATCACACCAAACATAAGCACAAACTATGAAATAATATTCCATGCATCGCTACGAGATCGTAAGAACGATAATCACTAAATTCGGAGTTACAGTTGGAAAGATATGGTTTTCGAAAGACCTACTTGATTAACCAACTAGATCTAGATCTTTATGTTGATTATATAAATCATGCGATAAAGATATTAAATAATTCTAATCTACATTATTTTTTGAGTGGAGATCCTATTTTAGTTAGATCATAATCATAGATAAACCACCTTTGATTAAGGAGATTAATCTATTAAACATAGGTTTAAATAATATCTAATTATGAAAGTAAGTGATATGGTACAAATAATGTTGCCACTGTACAGACAATAATTTTATGAGGCTAACACAATTTGAATGGATCAAATCGGAGTTACGGATTGTGAGTTATGAATTTCCAAAGGTTTTACGTATTTGATACAAGATTAATTAAGAGATGGATTTTAATATAGTTTCCATGCCAAAACAGTGGCATTAGGTGATAAACAATAACATTACAGAATTATAGAGACTGAAATGGATTAATTTGGGCTTAATATGAATTTTCTAGGAATTTAACAAGTTCTACCATTTATTTTTAAATTAACAATCTATTTTCTAAATGATTTTATAATTTTATTCCATATCTGGACTGCGCCACAAATTCCAGAGAAATCAGGGGCAACGGCCCAAAAGTATCTAAGACTCAAAACTACCTGCCGATGGACTGTGGGTTGGTTTCAACTATTTACAGGGACTCATACGCAAAACCAACAGCCGAAAGGGTATCGGCCCATCGGAGCTGACCGAGAAGAAAGGATGGCCCAGATTAGATCCATCCCGTGGATAACTGATGCGAGACCAGCACGGTCAGATTCCGATCCTACGGTCCAAATGGATCCAGCGCCTATACGAGTCTCAACCGATCGATCCAAGATCAACGGCTAACCTAGCCTCGGCCGAAACGTTACGGCCAACCAATCTCCACCGCATAGACTCTATCCAATGGCTAAAACGCGTCCCACCAAGGATCTAATCTCAGCCCTTCACGAAGATCTAACGGTCCAGCGATCGTCATATACATTGCTCATCACCCGACAGAACACCTAGCCGCGGCGTTCACTAGACACGGCCAAGCCATTGCCGGCCGCACCTAAAGCTCGAGTCCCGCCTGAAAACTTCATTCCAGCAACCGAAAAACGAAGAGCTAAGGATTGCGAGACTGGTATAGGAGTTCACACCACGGTTTGTAGCGCGGACAGCCCTGGCCACGGGAACCTGCGGATTCACCAACACCGGCAAGGGATTTCGCGATCTCCAGTGATCTTCCCCATCCCCGACTTCTAACTCCATGCGGCGAGGTTCTGCGTGACGAGGTGAGTCACCCTGAACACCTATTTCGGTACCGACCGACGGCGAGGATGATATCTAGCATCGGTGGCGATCTCTTCCCTTTCTTTTCCCTCTCTCCGTCGATTCTCTACGCGATGAACCACTTGGAGATCGCTCTGCTCGCACATGATGACGTCCAGGAAACACCCACTAGGCACCGGATTTTATACCCGAGTTTGGTTAGAATCTCAACTGAAAACCCAGAATTCTTGGAATTCTGTTTCACGGTTCGTCTTTGCGTCTACGGCTTGGCATCTGAACAAGCTAGAAGAAGCCCCAGACCAGACTGGCCCGCACGACAGCCACACCGGGAAAAGAAAAGATACAGGAGTGAATGGGCCGGTATGGAGTATTTGGGCTAGCGAGGGTGTGATCGATTGGGCTGGTTTGGGGAAGTCGGCCCAGATACATGTTATTCTTTCTTTTCTGTTATTTTTATAATTTCTATTCTCCAAATTTGCTTCAAATTCAAATTTGATTCAGGGTTCAAAAATAAAATTTGGATGCACCACAAATAAAGGTCCAGTATGCAATATATGTATATATATATGTGTATATATTATAATTTGTTATCATTCTATTTATTTATGCAACTAATTTTAGATGCACATCAATACATTCAAGCTAAATTCAAATTCTTGTTTTGAACTTCAGATTTCAAATATCAGGCAAAAGTCTACATGAATTATACTTCTATTGTCTGAAATAATATTATTTATTATTGTTATCTTATAATGTGGATTCTTTTCTTTTTCTTCTCTTTTCTCTTTTATTTCTAAATTCTAAATTTTCAAACATAAACTTGTCTCGTGAATTTAAACACAAATGCACAATTACCAGAACCTCAGCATGAGATTCATATTTCTATATTTATTTATTTACTATTTGTCTACTTTAATTCCCTTAATTGAGTGTGCACAAAGAAAAGGAAATCGAATAATTCCCAAAACAGTTTTATATAAATACATGTGTTTATTTATTTTATTAATTTTTTTAACTTATACAAAATTTAGGGCTTTAAAAATCCTACCCCCCTTAACAGAAATCTCGTCCTCGAGATTTGCAAGAAAGGGTGTATAACCAAGTTATCTCAAATCATATGCACAAATAAAAATCTCAGCATGATGCATACTTTATTAGCAACACATGGGGTCAATTAGATCTTATTATTCCTCCTACAATAATATCATACCCTCTACTAACTAAAGTAACATTTAGGTCTTACAAATACTAATGATTTATATATATGTTTATGTAGTTGGGTGGAGCTGGTGGTGGTGGTGGAGGTTGTGGTTGATTAGGAGAGTATAGTTATTCATCCACTTATTATGTAGGACAAAAGTTGGATAGGTTGAGGTAAGAAAGATTATGGCAAGGAAAAGACTTTATCTAAAATGTTTAAGTCCTGATTCATCTCGAGATTCACTTTGACTGTTATACCCTCCCTTGTCGATGTTGATCTTTTCTCCTCCGGTCTTGGTCTCACCGATTCGAGGTTAGTGTATATTATTGGGGTTGGGAAATATTGTTAAGATAGACATGGATGAGGTAAACCACATGATGTGGATCAAAAGTTTGTTTGAGGTTAGGTGAGGATAGATTGATTATATCATTCATCAAGACTCTATGGGGTGGGTTAACTCTTTTACTTATGGTTAAGTTGATCTTATACGCTAAGTTATCACTTGGCTAGAAGGGTCCAAGTACCACTAATCTGTTTAAGCATACCACATTAGATTAGATCACACTACATTCCATAATCCTATTTAAGAATACCATTTAATTGAGCATATCAGGCTGACTTCATCTTTATGAAATTCTTGTATTTTTTATACACCCAAAATTCTTTTTTTTGCCATTAGCAGGTGTGGTATAGAAACAAGGGTACTTGGGTAGGGTAGGTTAAATAGAGTTTTGCTTTCTTGGATAAATGGGTTGGTCACCTATAACATAGGTTAGGTCGTGGATTCCCGGATGAGTTGTCTTAAGACACCAGTTTAGGTTTAGAATCCATTCGCATGAAGATGGTTTAGTCAATACTTGAGGTAGCTCAGAATTTTCCATTTAAATTAAAATATAGGAGTTATGCAACCATCGGATGGTTACGGTAGTTGCATAAGGCCAAGTTGGTCGGTTATTCTTAATTTAGTGCTGATTGAATCACGTTAGAACAGGTGGATAGGGTCTAATCCATGTTACAAGTATTAACTAACCTACTTGAGTGGGTCACATTAGGTTAGTTCAGATTAAATAGAAACTAGATTAGTTTAGCATAGCTAGATTTGACTAAATAAGACCTAATTAATTTTGGATCAGTTTAGGTCAAATGAGGTCTAGACATGACCAGATTAATCTAGATAAGATCTACTTATTTTATTTTAGAATAAATTATGTCGGTCACACCATTATGAGATAAGCAAAGTGGTGGAGATAAGTAGGCTTATTAGGACAAGATGAGTCTCTAAGAATAAAATAGAATCTTTTGAGATTGGTTAGATCTATTGGGATAAGATGAGAATCCTTTCAAGAAGAGATGAGTCTTATTAAGGTAAGAGAGTATCTTTTAAGATAAGATGGATCATTTAAGATAAGAGAGAGTGTTTTAAGATAAGAGGGATCTCCATGAAATAGATACATTTTAATGGAGGATAATCTAAGTTATTTAGTTACCTCATAAATTTTATTTATTTATTTATTTTTATGCCTTTACGTATATGTAATTGTGGACATTACTCCACAACTCATCACACTCAATCAAAGATCCAAATCAGACAAGTATCATAAGAACAAACACTCAAGCGTATAGATAACCATAAAAATAGTTTTGTTTTTGTTCCTAAGAGTAGGTCTCCTATTCCTAAAGGTCACTTTAGGCACAGAATTTCAAAGTGTGAAATCCCCACTTGTCTTTAGAAGGAAAAGGTAAGATTAATCAGAGTAAGCGGAAATAGATGAGAAAGATTAAGAGAAGTTTAGAAAAGAATCAGAGTAGCAAGGTAAGTAGATAATGGTTGTCCAGTTCTATCTAGGTTTCGTCCTACAGTCAACATTGCTCTGATACCACTTCTGTCACACACGGACTTCGGGGCACCAAGACCCGGGCGCGAACATAATCACCAGGTGTGCTGGGACCAAGTCTCACACATATGATGAATCATGGCACAGGATCGAATGTCACATCTTTACTACATAACAGGAATTCTATACAAAATAAATAATTACATTATAAGGAGACAACGGTCCAGCAATCCAAAGTTGACTGGGAGACGATGGCCTAGACCTCTCACGAACACAGCGTTGCATCCTCCATGCGCCTCATCCTATGGTACCTGTTCTTGACCTGTGGGGGTGTGAGACAGCAAGAGTGAGCTCACATACGTTCATAGCTCAACAAGTTGGGGGGAATAATGTGCATGAACTCGCCAAAGGTGGGAGCTCACGTGAAGTGTAAGGCTTACCAAAGAAGATGGTTGAAGCTGAGCATTGCTTTTTAAGTTGGACAAAATTTTATTAGCAATTACTAAGTATAAGTAAATACCAACCCAATTAAATAGTAGAACAAAAGTAACAACATCACCTGGGATGCAATGCATATGACAAATTGAATTTAGTTCCATAAATTAATCATGTGAGTGTCCGAGCTGCTCATGACCGTGAGCACGGCTAGTATACCAGTTTTACACTCTGCAGATGTTGCGCATCTTTACCCACAAGTCGTGTTACCCATCTGCTAAGAGACGGCCAATCCCATACACCTCTACCAAGGAGGCGAGGCAGGGTAACACTACGAGGCCTTTACAAAGTTCCACTAGCTTCAGAAAACCCGCTACAGTTTATAGGAAGCTCCAATGCAGGAATCCCTCGCATGACCGCCATCGCAGCAAAATCATCCCAAGGGCCTCCATACACTGACCACTCCCTTACTGCCCTTGCCCCTTTCGGGTAAGGTAGTCATCCACTAGATTTCCTAATTAATCAGCCAAGGGCGTCCCATTAAACCCTTATGGTAGCACTGTTTTCTCGGATGGTTCTCCATGTTCCAATTAACATAATGATCTTATCATGAACAGTGAATAACAACTGATAATAAAAGTATGATAATAAATAACGTGTATCTTCATACCCAAAACCACATAAAGCAATAGCAGATACTACCCAAGAAATTAGTGGTAAACAAGGTATAAAGATAGTCAAACTAGGGTAACCTATTGGGTCCCATCAAAATTAACCTATGCAGATCATTATGATTAATTAGAACATGAGTGGGTAAAAAGAAGTGATCAAGGGCACAACTTGCCTGGGACTTCAGATTCCAGGTACCAGGATGATCCTCAGGTGACACGTGACCTCACCGCTATTCATAGCAATACAAACAAACATGGTATATGCAAAATTAACATCACACCAAACATAAGCACAAACTATGAAATAATATTCCATGCATCGCTACGAGATCGTAAGAACGATAATCACTAAATTCGGAGTTACGGTTGGAAAGATATGGTTTTCAAAAGACCTACTTGATTAACCAACTAGATCTAGATCTTTATGTTGATTATATAAATCATGCGATAAAGATATTAAATAATTCTAATCTACATTATACTTTGAGTGGAGATCCTATTTTAGTTAGATCATAATCATAGATAAACCACCTTTGATTAAGGAGATTAATCTATTAAACATAGGTTTAAATAATATCTAATTATGAAAGTAAGTGATATGGTACAAATAATGTTGCCACTATGCAGACAATAATTTTATGAGGCTAACACAATTTGAATGGATCAAATTGGAGTTACGGATTGTGAGTTATGAATTTCCGAAGGTTTTACGTATTTGATACAAGATTAATTAAGAGATGGATTTTAATATAGTTTCCATGCCAAAACAGTGGCATTAGGTGATAAACAATAACAATACAGAATTATAGAGACTGAAATGGATTAATTTGGGCTTAATATGAATTTTCTAGGAATTTAACAAGTTCTACCATTTATTTTAAAATTAACAATCCATTTTCTAAATGATTTTATAATTTTATTCCATGTCTGGGCTGCGCCACAAATTCCAGAGAAATCAGGGGCAACGACGCAAAAGTATCTAAGACTCAAAACAACCTGCCGATGGACTGCGGGTTGGTTTCAACTATTTACAGGGACTCATACGCAAAACCAACAGCCGAAAGGGTATCGGCCCATCGGAGCCGACCGATGAAGAAAGGATGGCCCAGATTAGATCCATCCCGCGGATAACTGATGCGAGACCAGCACGGTCAGATTCCGATCCTACGGTCCAAATGGATCCAGCGCCTATACGAGTCTCAACCGATCGATCCAAGATCAACGGCTAACCCAGCCCCGGCCGAAACGTTACGGCCAACCAATCTCCACAGCATAGACTCTATCCAATGGCTAAAACGCGTCCCACCAAGGATCTAATCTCAGCCCTTCATGGAGATCTAACGGTCCAGCGATCGTCATCTACATTGCTCATCACCCGACAGAACACCTAGCCGCGGCGTTCACTAGACACGGCCAAGCCATTGCCGGCCGCACCTAAAGCTCGAGTCCCGCCTGAAAACTTCACTCCAGCAACCAAAAAATGAAGAGCTGAGGATTGCGAGACTGGTATAGGAGTTCTCACCATGGTTTGTAGCGCGGACAGCCCTGGCCACGGGAACCTGCGGATTCACCAACACCGGCAAGGGATTTCGCGATCTCCGGTGATCTTGCCCCTCCCTGACTTCTAACTCCATGCGGCGAGGTTCTGCGTGACGAGGTGAGTCACCCTGAACACCTATTTCGGTACCGACCGACGGCGAGGATGATATCTAGCATCGGTGGCGATCTCTTCCCTTTCTTTTCCCTCTCTCTGTCGATTCTCTACGTGACGAACCACTCGGAGATCGCTCTGCTCGCACATGATGATGTCCAGGAAACACCCCCGAGGCATCGGATTTTATACCCGAGTTTGGTTAGAATCTCAATTGAAAACCCAGAATTCTTGGAATTCTGTTTCACGGTTCGTCTTTGCGTCTGCGGCTTGGCATCTGAACAAGCTAGAAGAAGCCCCAGACCAGACTGGCCCGCACGACAGCCACACCGGGAAAAAGAAAAGATACAAGAGTGAATGGGCCGGTATGGAGTATTTGGGCTAGCGACGGTGTGATCGATTGGGCTGGTTTGGGGAAGTCGGCCCAGATACATGTTATTCTTTCTTTTCTGTTATTTTTATAATTTCTATTCTCCAAATTTGCTTCAAATTCAAATTTGATTCAGGGTTCAAAAATAAAATTTGGATGCACCACAAATAAAGGTCCAGTATGCAATATATGTATATATGTGTGTGTATATATTATAATTTGTTATCATTCTATTTATTTATGCAACTAATTTTAGATGCACATCAATACATTCAAGCTAAATTCAAATTCTTGTTTTGAACTTCAGATTTCAAATATCAGGCAAAAGTCTACATGAATTATACTTCTATTGTCTGAAATAATATTATTTATTATTGTTATCTTATAATGTGGATTCTTTTCTTTTTCTTCTCTTTTCTCTTTTATTTCTAAATTCTAAATTTTCAAACTTAAACTTGTCTCATGAATTTAAACACAAATGCACAAATACCAGAACCTCAGTATGAGATTCATATTTCTATATTTATTTATTTACTATTTGTCTACTTTAATTCCCTTAATTGAGTGTGCACAAAGAAAAGGAAATCGAATAATTCCCAAAACAGTTTTATATAAATACATGTGTTTATTTATTTTATTAATTTTTTTAACTTATACAAAATTTAGGGCTTTACACAAATTACCTAAGGAGCACCCCGAAAAAGTTTGAACCAAAGCCAAGATGGTTTGACATGAGTTGGCACCTGTATTGTCTCGGAATGAACAGTGCCGACAGACCCATCTTGGCACCCCCATATCATGAGAACTAGGGCATATCTCCCATTGGAACTCACACATAATAGCTAGCCCTAGGTGCTAGGAAGATATTTGCACAAGACCCTTGGAAAGATTCGCACGTTTGTGATCCCTGCAAATGCTTGAACAGAGGCAGAAGCAAACACCCACGTGTTCGACGCGATCTGGCGCGCCAGAGCACGCCCTCGACGCTCCGCCCACGCGCGCAGCCCTGCGCCACACCAACCTTGCGTCCACGCCGCGCCCGCGCCTATAAAAGCCACCCCGGCCTTGACCGTACACCCCCGCTCGCTATCAACCCCGCCGGAGCGCAAGTTCACCGGCGATCGCTCTGCGCACGGTGTGCCAGCGGTCGCCCAAGACCCAACCACCGTAGATCGGCCACCTTAGCCATTCTCTGCCCCATCTGACCCTCGGGATAGCCTCTACGGCCCTTGGTGAAGCTTCTAGAGCCAGGAATCGAACTCTACCTCGCCGGAGACACCGGATCGACGTCGCCAGACTTCACCCGACTGCCGACGCACGTAGACCGAGCTCCACAGTGAGCCTTTCTTCGATTCCTTGCACTGATAGCCTCCTTAGCACCCCATGAAGCTCCCCATGCAGTTTAATTGAACTCTACCGCCGTGAGCAGGCCGGAGCATACGCCGCCGACGAGCCTGACCACTTGCGCACATGGCCCGACCGATTCCGGCCATCACCGTCGATAAGTCGTACCTCGACGTGACCGCCAGGACCTCCCGGATCTATCCCCGCCCTTCGTTGGACCTTCCTCGCCGCTGGTAAGCTCCGCCACCCTGTTTAATCCCCGCGGTTACTGTTTAAAGGGGGAGGGAGCTCGAGGAAAAAGAAGAAGAAACCGGGGGGTTTTGAATAGTCAGTGACTCATATGAATAGTCCCGTAGGGGTATAAGTTAAAGACTTGGTTTAAGAAAAGCCCAGGGGTCTCGGTGTAAACTGGTTTTTCATATTAAACATTATTCATTTAAATGTAGGCAGAGTTTGTAGAATTTATAACTTTAGTTTTATCCAACCAAATCTGGTCAAACAAATTTTGCTAGGTTCTAAATAATATGAACTACTTAGGAAAAATACTAAACACCCTAAGTATTGTAGAATATTTTAAAATTTAGATTTAAATAGTAAACTGAAGCTAAATAAAGGAAGGAAAAATAGCTACACTTTTATACTGGGGTTGAGAAAAATCAGAGAGGTACTTAACAACTCCATAGCCTGTTTAAAAATAATAAACCCCTCAGTACACCAGATTAAGGAAGGGTTTACCATTTAAACTCACTTTGAGATAAATAATCCTGAGAAGAAACCACCCCAACCCTTGGGATAAATAATAATATGCTAATATGAATCTAAGAAAAATGTAAGTTCTATTGTTTGATATTTTTCCAACTACAAGTTAGTTATAAGTACCTTTTTGGCATTAAAATTTAGAAAAGCACAACTAAAAATCCAATAGGTCTTTTTCTGTGATTTTTAACACAAAGACCTATAATCCCATAGGAATCTTGGCAAAAATAAATGTTGACCCAGAAACCCCACAGAAATTAGAGCTATAGTGTAAAGTGCCCTTTTACCCTTACTTTTGTCATTTTTGCCCAAGGAATATATGAATTAGTTTTCAACCTCAAACTTGTAGGATGAAGCCCAGAGGTCAATGTTTACCCACTGTAATTTTTATAACGTTTTTGGAAAATTCTAACTTGCCATGGTAGTTCAAAAATACTTAATAAGAAGCAATAGGAAGAAAAATGGAAAAATTTGGGAGAACTAGATAATGTACAACTAAAACCTTCTAAGAATCCCATGAAACCTAAAGATGTAATTAAAGATTTTAAGTTCATTCAAAACCCCAAAAATGAAGTTATAAAACCCTTAAGGATAACCAAAGAAAACCATAATATACCACTATTTTAATACTGTTTCACTATGCTCAGTGTTTCCACAGTACCATATCATTAATATGCATACATCTTATTCATTGCATTCGATAGACTATAATCTCGCTGACGGGGAGTACATCCTCGTTCCGGAGCATGGAGCTGCTCAGGAGGTAGCCCAGGAGCCAGCACCAGAGCCTGCCATCGAGGATCTGCCTGCCCCAACCTTGGAAGGCAAGCCCCGGTTTTATGCATAACCCTAGTTATATATGCTATTTTACTGCACTTAATGATTGTAGGCTTGTACTGTGCACTTAAGTGTAGGAGTTGTTTGAAACCCTAGTTGCATGAACTCAGGATTCCTTTGAGATGGATACTAGTATGCTAGGTCGAGTAGCTGCTTTACTAATTAGGAATCTCGGTAGAAGTCGAGTGATTTTCTAGCACTCGCGCGAGGTCAGGAATTGGTTGTATCCATTTTTATGTCGTAATGATGGTGGTCTGTGAACAACGATCCATGGGGATGCGTTGTCTACAAGATGAAAATTGGAATAAGGATTAAGGTGTGGTACCGTGTGTCAAGCGTTTGAACGTACTAAGCACATGCCAAGAAATATGGTAAATCGGTAAGCCTAGTACCTGAGTGAACCTGGCAATAGACTTTATCCCTCATGCGACCTAAGACGTGGTCTCCCATTCCGGTTATGGTGGGTACAGGTGCGGTCACTGCACGATGGCAGTCAGGGTCAGTGAGGCATTGTACGCCAAGGCGGTGAGCCCTGATCTGTTGACGGGGAATCGATGGGGACGGTTGATGTATGTGGGGACAGAGTGCCTCACCATGTCGTGTGTTTAGGTTTACCTTGCAAGGATGAAAACTCGATTCGAATCGTCTGCTTCTCGCAGTTAATGAGACTACTTGATCCATGCTGCTTCATTGAGTAACAAGTGGAAATGTGTCGATTGGGCAAAAGATGTTGATTGCTAAATGCTTGACACCATGTATGATTAGACAGGTATACATTTAGTCTTAAGAGAGTCACACTAAAACTTGAAAAGCTAAAATTTGATTTTAGACTCAGCTAGTGCTTTTGGCAAGCCAAACCCCTCAGCCAAACAGCTACATGTCTAGAGGTAGAGGAGTAGACTCCTCACACCGGGTAAGTCTAGCTGAGTATTAGTATACTCAGCCTTGCTTGTGGCATAATTTTTTTATAGGTTCTCTGGAGGACATGGTTGCTGGAGTGACTTGGCCGTCTATCTTGCCACCGGGGTGGACAGTCGAGTGGGACCCTACCTTGGCAAAGGAGGAGCATGAGGAGTGATGGGCCAGGCTTCCCCATCCCTTAATTTATTTACCGTTAGTTATATTCCGCTGCTTTCCGAACAATGATCACTACTTTTGAATAAACTTCGATGATGTTGTAATAAATTGAAGTACTCATTAATGTATGGTTTTATGCTTTAGTGTATTTGCTCTGTGCCTCATCTTCGAGTGAGTACGTGGTACTTGATCCTGTTAGTGGCCTCGTCGGACTAGATCCGAGGGACTGACGTGTTATTCCTATTTAAGTGTGGTCTAGCCTCTGAGGCGAGACTTAGGCACTTAAGTTGGAGTAATTGGGGCTGTTCCGCCATAGCTGGTCCCTCATTATTATTCTATAGCATGATGAAGTTAAGGTCTCTTGCACGGGCCCGAGTGATTGGCTGGGAAGTGGCGCCTGAGGTGGAGGTGCTGCTGGGGTAGTCGTACTCGTGTTGCAGTTGATGTCCTCATTTGGTCGACCTGATCGTGCCGGGTTGGCCCAGTAATGATAAACCCAACGGGTAGAAGGGATCCCGATCTTTCGATGAGAGCTGATGGTGGTTGTAAAATGGTTGGAGAACGACATTGGTTGCCCGACTACTACAATGGTGTGGCGCCTTGAGCGATAGGTACACCATCTCCTGATAACTACCACAAGGGTGGAGGTCGATGTTGTGCTATTCGGCTACAACAACCTCAAGGGTGCTATGCCTTAGCGATAGTTACACCGGCTCCTATTGTTGCTGCTCTTGTCGTGCCAAGAACATCCTTGAATCTGCAACCAGTCAAGAACAAGCAAGAGTAAGATAACAAGCAGACACTCACAGATCTGATGAAGTTGGGGTCCTATTTCAAGTAGATGGGTGGTCTAGCTGACACACACGTTTACAAGGAAGTAGCAAAGGCTAAACTCACATCAAACAAAACCCGAGTTCTTTGGTGGCTACTAGTTGCTTAAATAGAAGAATAGAAAGAAGTTCTGGTGGAGAACGAAGCTCTCTCGACAGTTTCTAGACGCCTCGTTTAGTATCTCTCATTGATTCTTGATCCACCAGAAAGTAAAGGAAGAGATCTTTCAAAAAAGTACTTATTTGTTTTAAACAACCTTGTGAGTTGAAAGATATGCTCCATTTAATATGGTGCTTGCTGCAGTTATGAAATTCCCTCGGGATGGTGGAGTCACGAAGCTCTCTCTGTAGTTTCTAGATGCCTCGTTTGGTATCTCTCATTGACTCTTGATCCACCAGAAAGTATACGAAGAGACCTTTCCAACAAGTGCTTATTTGCTTTAAACATCGTTGGTAGTTGAAAGATATGTCCTCTTAAACATGCACTTGCTGCAGTTACGAAATCATCTCGAGTGCAACTGCTTTTATTGCCTTGTTGCCTTCTCCACTCTGAGATGGTTCACCTCCCAAACACCTAGGCATAATAAAGTCGTAGCAAAGCTTTAGTACCTCATTTAAAGAAGAATTAGCATCAACAACAAGGAACGAGTTCACCTGATAATTAAGTTTACATGCACGAGCTCGTGTCATTGGTCCTTTATTAGGTACGAATGGTTAAGTGGTCACTGGTGTGGTTGTATCAATGATAGTGATGTCCTCATCATGCTCCCCATCTTGCAACAAAGTCATCCTCGACTCAAACATGTCTTTCTCTCCCAAGTATGGTGTTAATATGCAATGTTAAAAGAGGAACTGACACCAAAATCTGTAGGCAACTCAACTTTATAAGCATTATCATTAATTTTGTGAAGCACTTTGAAGGGTCCAACAACTCTTAGTTGTAATTTAGATTTGCACATATCAGGGAATCTATCTTTCCTTAAATGCACCCATACTAAATCACTAGGTTCAAAGGTAATATGCTTTCTACTCTTGCTACCTGTGTGTTCATACTTAGCATTCATGTCTTTAATATTTGCTTTAGTTTGTTCATGCAGCTTTATAATCAATTCAGCACGATGAGAAGCATCAAAATTCATTATTTCAGAATGTGGGATGCGATAAGACGAATAGGAGGACGAGGGACAAAACCATACAGAATTTCAAAAGGGCTTAGTTTAGATGTAGAATGCAGCGAACGATTATAAGCAAACTCAATGTGAGACAAACACTCGTCCCATAATTTGATGTTATGTTTCAAAACAGCCCTAAGCATGGTAGATAAACTACAATTTACAACTTTGGTTTTTCCATCGTTTGAGGGTGACAAGTAGTAGAAAAGTGAAATTTAGTTTCCAACTTAGCCCATAATGTTTTCCAAAAATGACCAAGAAATTTGGTATCCCGATCAGAAACAATAGTGTTTCGAACCCCACACAAACGAACAACTTCACGAAAGAACAAATCAGCAACATGGGTAGTGTCATCAGTTTTATGACATGGTATAAAATATGCCATTTTAGAAAATATGTCCACAACAACAAAATACTATCCCTCCCCTTCTTTGTTCTAGGTAGCCCTATAACAAAGTCCATAGAAATATCCTCCCATGGTGCACTAGGAACTGGGAGAGGCATGTATAAACCATGTGGATTAAGGCGAGACTTAGCTTTTTGACATGTAGTGCAGCGAGCAACAAATCGCTCCACGTCTCTTCTCATCTTCATCCAAAAGAAATGGTTGGACAAGATGTCTTTTGTCTTCTTCACACCAAAGTGTCCCATCAGCCCACTGACATGTGCTTCCAGTAATAATAATATACACACGGAACTAGCTGGAATGCATAATTTGTTAGCCCGAAACACAAAGCCATCAGTGAGAACAAATTTGTTCCATGTCCTTCCTTCTTTACAATGTAATAGCACATCTTTGAAATAAGCATCGAAAACATATTGTTGTTTAATTGTTTCCAAGCCAAAAATCTTTAAATAAAGTTGAGACAGCATGGTATAACAGCGAGACAAGGCATCCGTAATGACATTATCTTTTCCTTTCTTATGTTTGATGACATAGGGAAAATATTCAATAAATTTGACCCACTGGGCATGCCCATGGTTCAGATTATTTGGCTTCTTAGATGCTTTAAAGACTCATGATCAAAATGTATAACAAATTCTTTAGGTGATAAGTAGTATTGCCATGTTTCCAAAGTTCGAACTAAGGCATATAATTCTTTATCATAAGTGGAATAGTTCAGACTAGCTCCATTTAGTTTCTCACTAAAATAAGCAATAAGATTACCTTCTTGCAACAAGACACCACGCAAACCAATATCACTAGCATCACATTCCATTTCAAAAGTCTTACTGAAATCAAGTAATTGGAGAGGGGGTGTATGAGTTAACCTATCCTTCTAAGTCTCAAATTCTACCTCTTGCGCCTTGCCCCCAGAAAATGGAGCACCCTTCTTCGTAAGCTCGTGAAGTGGCCCTGCGATGGTGCTGAAATCTTTCACAAATCGATGATAGAAACAGCAAGCACGAGAAAGCTTTGGACTTGCGTGACCATGGAGGGCCTAGCCAGTTATGTATTGCCTCCACCTTAGCCTGATCAACTTCAATTCCCTGTGGTGTCACAACATAGCCAAGAAAAGAGATGGTCTATGCAAAATGTGCACTTCTCAAGGTACCAAATAAGTGTGCTTCACGTAAAGCATTAAAAACAACACGTAGATGATCAAGATGATCTACTAGACATTTGCTATAGATCAAGAGGTCAACAAAGTAGACAACCACAAATCTTCTAATGAAAGCACGTAAAACCTCATTCATTAATCTCATGAAAGTACTACGTGCATCAGTAAGACCAAAAGGCATGACTAACCACTCGTACAAACCAAACTTGGTTTTAAATGCTATTGTCCATTCATCTCCTAGCTTCATGCAAATTTGGTGATATTCACTACGTAAGACAATTTTAGAGAAAATCATTGAGCCACTAAGTTTATCCAGCATATCATCTAACCTAGAGATAGGATGACGATATCTGATGGTAATGTTATTAATTGCTCGACAATCTACACAAATGTGCCATGAGCCAACTTTCTTTGGGACTAGTAAAACAGGGACAAAGCAAGGACTAAGGGACTCACGCACATAACCTTTATCGAGCAATCCTTGTACTTGTCACTGAATCCCCTTGGTTTCTTCTAGGGTCGTCCTACATGGCACTCGGTTTGGCATGGAAGCCCCTAGGATGAGGCCAATTTGATGCTCAATACATCTAATCGGTGGCAGCCCAGGTGGCACTTCTTTTGGAAATACATCAGCATAGTACTGCAAAAGATTAGTGAGAGTAGAAGGCAAAGTAGATGGTATGTTGTGAAGTGAGAACAAATCATCCTTGCAAATAAACACATAGTAGATTGAAGCAACATCATTTCAAGCAAATTAGATTTGGAAGCAAGAAAACAAGCACTTTTCAGTTGTATTTCTATCTTCCTCACATGAGCAGATTTAGAATTGTCACTCTTTTGTTGTACCATGTTCTTTGCAGCACCTAGATTTTTATTATGCACATATTTATTTTTCTCTTTGCAAGCTCTAGCAACTTCATCCTTCAAAATAACATCGGTGGACATGGGGTGCAATATAAGCTTCTTCTCATTATGCATAAAAGAGTATTGATTTGTTTTACCATGATGCTCGGTGTCCTTATCAAATTGACATGGTCTACCAAATAACATAGAGCAAGCTTGCACAGGTACCACATCATAATCAATATATACATGGTATGAACAAATTGTAAATTCCACACAGACCATACGTGTTACCTTAAACTTACCACTGTCATTGAACCATTGGATGTTGTAGGGGTGTGGATGTGGAAGCGTTTTCGGCCCAAGCTTCTCTACCATGGTGGTGCTTGCTAAGTTGTTGTAGCTTCCCCCATCAATTATAATACAACAAGATCTTTTCAAAACTACACATTTAGTTAGGAACAAATTGTGTTGCTGGTTTTGTTTAGCTTTAATAATTTGGGCACTCAAGACACGTCTTACAACGAGGCTCTCATAGTTTTCAGCATGTTCAGCCCTAGTGTGCTCTTCATCATTATTCTCCTTTTCAACATCTTGGGCAACAAGCATGGCATATGTATCATTATCTAAATCACTGGCTGAAGAGTACTCACCATTTTCGCTTATAATTAGCACATGCATGCTTGGGCAGTCCTTTCGTATGTGCCCAAATTTTTTGATTGGAGGCATTGTATATCCTTTGTTCTTCCCGTGGAAGCAATAGAAGAAGATTTGGGTGCAACTTGGGAGGATCCTTTCCCTATCTCAATAGCACGAGAAGGTGCTGATTTCGATGTTGTGGATGACCGATTGGAAGCATCTCTTTGAAAATCATGGTTAGGGCTAGCAGCACTAGTGCGGGGCTGCCATGATGTGTTGCGACCTGCATAAGTGTTAGTTCCCATGCATCATCCCTGCACTTCTCTTTCAGCCTTACAAGTAAGATGAAATAAGCGAGCAACATTAGTGTATTCCTTGTAAGCTAATATATCCTGAATTTCTCTTGTCAACCCACCCATGAACCTAGGCATTGCAGTTTCTTCATTTTCTACGAGACCACATCTCAACATGCCTATTTGTAATTGTTGATATTACTCCTCAACAGATTTGTTACCTTGCCTAAGCTGTTATAATTTATGTAATAAGTCATGAGCATGATACGAAGGAACAAAACGACTACACATGATTCTTTTTAAAGCATTCCAAGTTTGTGGTATGGTAGCAGGATGTGTAGTTTGGTACTCATGCCACCAAATAGAAGCAAAATCAGTGAATTCACTCGTAGCAGCTCTAACCTTTTTATCATCAGAAAAATCATAGCATGCAAATTTTTGATCTACTAACAATTCCCAAGTTAGATATGAATCAGGATCATATTTTCCATCAAAAGGTGGTTTGGAGAATTTAATTCTTCCTATAGAATCATAATTTTCACGTACCTCAAGTTATGGAGGTCGACCACCCATGCCATGATGATCACATCGTAGGTGTCGTCGATGCCTAATACGAAGGTCATCACGCTTAGTGTCTGCTGAGTTCTCCATAGCATCATCTCTTGCGGTACCACCAATGGAACCATGGTTGTCTATAACACCCCATTGCTCCCAAACTCAATGGGTGTCACCAAATACCTTTCCTCCAAATTAAAAAATATAAAGGATGGAGACAGAAAGAAAATTTCGGCAGCACCTCCCTTGGAAGTTGCATAACGAGGGAATACCACAGTGCTTATACATGATGCAAAATAAAGGTAATCTACACTGTATAATCATAATGCAAGAGAAGAAATAAACATTAAGGACAACAAAATTAATTCAGCGAACCAAAAAAATACGACCACCATAAAGACTAGTGCATAAAAGACCACTGGCACTCTCTACTTTAGAATAAGCAACATTCCTGACCCAAAATCCCTGATTTAAAGAAATCATTACTAAGTAGTGGTATCTTTATTTAGAGGTGTGGTGACCGTGCTGCTAATTCCCTCCTTTTCCCAAGCAAAGTCAAGTGCCTGCATCAAAACAATGCAAGAGTAAGATGACACATCTTAGCAAGTAAAATGATCAAACAACAATTGGACAATGTAAACAAACCGTGTTTTACCAACCACGAAGTTCACAATCCCTTCTTAAACATTAAAATGCAGCAAGCATATGAGGTATAATAAGTCCAGTTTCACAAAAGAATCACAAAGAGGAGATCCACAATATCAATATAACCATGTGATAGTAGACGCGGCCCAATCTTCCGTGAGGTACGATAACTTGATTGAGTGGAGATCTCGACGCTGATGATCCAAGGCTCCGAGCGAACGGTTCCTCGCAATCACTACACCATGGCTCCGTTGGTTATCACCCGTGACACACGAATGACCTCGCCACGAAGGCTTATCCCTGCAAGCGCAATCAAGAACACAAGCAAGAACAGGAAAGAAACACAACCAAAATTATATTGATTATGGGATGGGGTCTCACAAACCGATGACGGCGACACTGTTGGATGACAGAATTGATCTAAGAAAAACCCACAAACCTAATGTGACGGTGGCTGATGAATAAATAGAGTATTAGGGTGTGCATGACCCCTGGACTCGCCCCTAATGGGCTCCGACGCAATACATGGCCTAACGGCCCAACAGACGGTGTCGCAGCACCAAAACAGAATCTGAACACTGACTTGTTTCGACGATTCCCGTTGACTCCGGATGAATTTTAGGGTGGAACTAGTTGGGTTGGTTAGATAATCTCTTTATCTTTCCAACCATATCAAGTCCGTCACAATCGGAGTCCGGATGCATCTTGGGCGTCCATTTTAGTGCAGACTGGTCCTGGAACCCGAGATGGAGTCGCAGCCGAGTCGGACTTGATCTCCTTCCTGTTGTGGGCACCCTTGCTGATCCTCCTCAACACCTAGGCCTTTCCCAAGTCCTTGCTGGTCCTCTCCAAGGTTCCTAATCATCAAAACATCCATGGCCCCAAGCGTAAGCTCTAAAACACAATTGACTAGGTTAGAACGTACCTGGAGATTTAGCTATCGTGCACGAGATCGTGTTATCGGTCCATTCATTGTATGTATAGAAGTGATGTCCTCATCATCCTCCTCCTCTTGAATTGAGTCGTCCTCGACTCAATCTCATCTTCGTCACCCATATATGGCTTCAAATCTGAAATGTTAAAGGTGGGACTAACCCAAAATCTGGCGGCAACTCAAGTGTATATGCATTATCATTAATTTTTGCAAGAACTTTATAAGGACCTGTAGCTCGTGGCATAAGTTTAGACTTTCTCAAATCAGAAAACCTATCCTTTCTCAAATGAACCCACACCAAGTCACCAGGTTCCAATTTCATTTCCTTCCTGCCTTTATTAGCAGCAATACAATACTTTTCATTCATCTTTTCAATTTGCAACTTAGTTGTTTCATGTAACCTAAAAATGAATTTAGAACGTTGTGTAGCATCCAAGTTCACTATTTCAGAAGGTGGTAAAGGTAGCAAATCAATTGGAGCACGAGGATTAAAACCATATTCTACCATAAATGGACTAAGCTTGGTTGTGGAATGAATTGATCTGTTATAAGCAAACTCAATATGTGGCAAACATTCCTCCCACAACCTCAAATTATCCTTCAAAATAGCCCGCAACATGGTAGATAAAGTGCGATTAACAACCTCTGTTTGCCCGTCAGTTTGGGGATGAAAAGTAGTAGAAAACAACAACTTTGTTCCCAATTTAAACCACAAGGTTCTCCAAAAATGACTTAAAACCTTAGCATCCCTATCAGAAATAATAGTATTTGGCACACCATGCAAATGCACAATCTCAGTGAAGAACAAATCAGCAACATGTGAAGCATTATCAGTTTTGTGACAGAGTATAAAATGTGCCATCTTCGAAAAATGATCGACAACGACAAAAACACTATCACTCCCCTCTTTGTTCAAGGCAATCCCAAAACAAAATCCATAGAAATATCTTCCCAAGGTACACGAGGAATAGGAAGAGGCAAATAAAGACCATGGGGGTTAAGTCGGGACTTAGCTTTGTTGCACGTGGTGCAACGAGAGACGTAGCGCTCAACATCACGCCGCATCCGAGGCCAATAGAAATGAGTAAACAACACATCCTCGGTCTTCTTAACACCAAAATGTCCCATCAGGCCACCTTCATGTGCTTCCTGCAAGAGTAGAAGACGAACGGAGCTAGCTGGAACACACAACTTGTTAGCACGGTAGAGAAGGCCTTCACGCAGCATAAATTTTTGCCACGTTCTTCCCTCTCTGCAATTTTCAAAAGCATCTTTGAAGTCCAAATCAGCAGCATATAATTCCTTTATAGTCTCCAAACCAAATATTTTATGATTAAGTTGGGACAACATAGTATAACGTCTAGATAAAGCATCAACAATCACATTATCCTTTCCTTTTTTATGCTTAATAATGTAAGGAAATGATTCTATGAATTGAATCCATTTATCATGTCGTTTGTTTAGATTAGATTGTACTTTAAGATACTTCAAAGATTCATGATCCGAATGTATGACAATTGACAAATTCTTTAGACCATAGATAATGTTGCCAAGTTTGTAAAACTCGTACTAAAGCATATACTTCTTTGTCATTTGTAGAATAATTCAGAGTTGGACCATCCAATTTCTCACTAAAGAAAGCAACAGGTTTACCTCCTTGAATGAGCAGTCCTCCAATCCCAATGCCGCTCGCATCACACTCGAGCTCGAATGTCTTGTCAAAATCAGGAAGTTGCAGCAGTGGTGCTTGTGTGAGCTTCGACTTGAGGGCATCAAAAGCTTGTTGTTGTGATGGTCCCCAACGAAATGACACTCCATTCTTTGTCAACTCGTGGAGAGGTGCTGCAATGGTGCTGAAAACCCGCACAAATTGCCTGTAGAATCCTGCAAGACCAAGAAAACTTCGAACCTGCGTGACCGTGGTTGGAAGTGGCCAGCTCGTGATGGCAACAATTTTTGCCTCATCCATCTCAATACCCTGCGATGTCACAACATATCCAAGAAAAGACACACGATCGGTGCTAAAGGTGCATTTCTCAAGGTTACCAAATAAACGTGCATCACGCAAAACATCAAAAATAGCACGTAAATGTTCAATATGATCATCATGAGACTTACTATAGATAAGAATATCATCAAAATATACCACCACAAATTTACCAATGAAAGCACGTAAAACCTCGTTCATCAATCTCATGAAAGTGCTAGGCGCATTAGTTAACCCAAAAGGCATGACTAACCACTCATAAAGACCGAACTTACTTTTAAATGCAGTTTTCCATTCATCACCTAAAGACATACGAATCTGGTGGTATCCACTACGCAAGTCAATTTTAGAGAAAACAATAGAACCACTTAATTCATCAAGCATGTCATCCAATCTAGGAATAGAATATCTGTACCGAATTGTGATGTTATTAATGGCTCTACAATCAACACACATGCACCAAGTGCCATCTTTCTTAGGAACCAAAAGAACAGGAACAGAACAAGGACTAAGGCTCTCACGAATGTACCTGCGGTCCAGAAGGTCCTGGACCTGGCGCTGAATCTCCTTAGTCTCCTCGGGGTTGGTCCTATAAGCAGCACGGTTGGGCAAGCTCGCCCCTAGAATTAAATCAATATTGTGCTCAATGCCTTGCACAGGTGGTAATCTAGGGGGTATCTCAAAGGGAAACACATCCATATACTCTTGCAAAAGGTTAGCAATAGCCAGTGGCAAAGCAATAGACGTATCATCAATGGAATAGAAAGCATTTTTGCACACTAAGGCATAGCAAAGTCCAACAGAGGCATGTAACTCATTAAGATTAGATTTAGTGGCTAGCAAAGTAGGAGTTTTTAACTTAATAGGTTGCTGATTTTCAGAGTTCAAAACACCTTTTTGCTTGGCATTAGTCTTTTTCTCATATTCAAAGTGGACAATTTCAGTGGGAGTCATAGGAAGCAACTCAATTTTCTTTCCCTTATGCATGAAAGTATATTTATTAGATCTACCATGGTGAATAGCATCAGTATCAAACTCCCAAGGACGTCCCAGTAAAAGAGAGCAAGCATCCATAGTCACCACATCGAAATCAGCAAAGTCATGGTAAGAGCCAATAGAAAAATGCACCCTTGCTGTTTTTGTTACCTTGAACTTACCGCTGTTGTTAAACCATTGAATGTGATAAGGGCGGGGATGCTCTCGTGTGGTCAAGCCAAGCTTCTTGACCACCTCAACGTTCACCAAGTTGTTGCAGCTACCACCGTCAATGATGGTATGTACATGGTAGTCCTTGACGATGAGGAACATGTTGAAGAGGTTGTGGCGCTGTCTGTTGTCGTCGTCACTAGCCGTGGTACTCAAAGCTCGTTGGACAATCAAGGCCTTATAGGTCTCGGTCGCTGTTGTACCAAGAACCTCTTCATCACCATCATAAGTCTCTACAATGTTAGCTCCAACAATATCTTCATCTTCAACATCAGAAACACTAACATACCCACCATCACCAGTAGCAATGTATGCCCATTTGCTGGGGCAATCTCGCTAAATATGGCCAAGTCCCTGGCAGCGGTGGCACTTGATGTCGGAGGAGCGGCTTATGGAAGTGGTGGTCGTAGCAAGTTTTGCTGCAACACGCAAAGGCACCAAGGACTTGCTATTGTCGTGTCCCTGTGATGCCGAAGGTGCGGTGCTGCGTGTGCCACTGGTGGAGGAAGATGTGGACGTCCGTACGCCCGAAGAGGATGACACCTTGGCTGGCGCCGGTGGCTGGTGTGGCGCGAAAGTGCTGCTCCTCCACTGTTGACGACCCTTCAATTCTTTTTCTGCCAACATAGAAAGATGGAACAAGCATTGTATAGAATGATATTCTTTATAATCAACAATATCCTGAATCTCCCGCCTCAATCCCCCATAAAACCTAACCATTTGATCCTCCGGATCCTCAACTACCCCACATCGTAGCATACCTTTCTGAAGCTCTTGGTAGTATTCCTATACCGACATGTCTCCCTGATCTAAGCATTGCAAATTTTTTCGAAGATCACGTCTATGAGAAGGGGGAACAAAGCGAGCTCGCATCTCCTCTTTTAACACATTCCATGTTTATGGTGCAGCACGTGTGTTAACAAGTTCATTCCACCAAATGATAGCAAAATCTCTAAATTCACTAGTGGCTTGTCTAACCCTATGCTGCTCAGGAACAAGATGGGAATTAAATTTTTGTTCTACCGTCATCTCCCAGTCTAAGTAAGCTTCAGCATCATAAGAACCCATGAACGGTGGAATAGAGAACTTAATCTTAGCAAATGGATCATGGTCTGGTTCAAGATTATGACGACATCTACCATTATCTCCCATATCTTGTCGATTACGTGTGAGGCGTTGTCGCATTGGTGCATAAACATCATCGTCATCGTCGTCGTCGTCCACAGGAGAGTGAGCTGGGGCTAGAGTTGGTGGTGGGCGATGAGCCTCCAGTACATCCATGCGTGTAACAAGTTTAGCAACTCGTCGATCAAGCTGCTCATAGGATGTCGCCGCAGAGTCCTGGTATTTTTTAAAAGCTTTTGTCATCGCGCGCATCATCTCCTTCAATTCCATGTGAGAGACACACTCATTGTCGTTAAGCTTAGGCCCCTTGTCCTTGTCCATTTGATTCTTTGGTCCTGTCATTGTTAGTACAAAACAGAGACAAAAAGGCAACAAACAATGTGAACCCTACAACTATCTCTTAGGGTGGTGGTGGAGGTGGTGGAATACAAATTATGAAGCGTCTTACCCTGCTCTTACAACGTTCTTACCAGCACTGCAGGTGGCAAACGGTGACTGGTGTGACTGTCCAACGAGCGTGGGTGTGATTGCAAAGGAGTACCTATTCTGCTCGAGAGAAAGCTAGAGTTCTAGGAAGGCTGACTAAATATATATATGTGGCACACAAGTCAGTAACAGATAGCAATGCTGAATAAGTGTTCCAAGTACTCATCCTAGTTGCTGGCATAGAAAATGTAATAGAACAGTTGGACCAAAGCACAAGAAAGGAGGTACAAGTATCTAGTAGAAATGGCAGTTCTGTAAATAGAGCAGATTTTTCAGCACTAATAGAAATGAAAGGCACATTTGCAAAGGAGTACCAGCAAAAGAGCTCGAAATATTCTGAATTTTTACCACTGAGCCAAAAACACAAAGGATGGAAGCACACAAAATTTCACTTGAAACAGAGTTGTATTGTGACCTAGAGAAATTCACAAAGGATCTTTGAAATTCCTGAAAACACTTAAACAAATTTTTAATTATCTTCCCGATTTTTTTGATTTTTTTGACCGAACCAAACAGGCCAAATTGGCTGTGCCACCCTAGAATAGAGTCAGGAATCTGCTGTAAAAAATTGAGCTCAAATGGAGCACCGAGCGAAATGTTATGCCCGTTTTATGGAAGGTACCTCAAGTTTTGGTTTTCAAAGGCACAAATCGGCAGGAACCGAAGCGGCGGCTATGGAGCACAGGGTCAGTTTTAGAGATAGGATTTGTTTTGTGGATATGGTTGGTTTAGATACAGGATCTGTTTTTTGGATAGGGTCGGTTTTAGAGATAGGATCTGTTTTGTGGATATAGTCGGTTGTAGAGATAGGATCTGTTTTATGGATAGGGTCGGTTTTAGAGATAGGATCTGTTTTGTAGATAGGGTCGGTTTTGTAGGATGGAAGCAGATGGACAAAATCAAACTGAACCAAAACAAATCTAATCCAGCAACCAAACTCAACTAGATCATGAACTCAGAACTGCAGACTCTAAAATGAATTGTGCAAAGGCTAAGGCGATGGTTTTTAGGTCGGAATAAACTGATCGTAATTATTATTTTTGCCTTTTTGTGGCCTATGGGACGAAACAAAACTAATCTGAAGGTAGGATTATACCTCATGGGCAACTTGGAAATATGATACCAATTGATAGTAGACGCGGCCCAATCTTCCGTGAGGTACGATAACTTGATTGATTGGAGATCTTGACGTTGATGATCCAAGGCTCCGAGCGAACGGTTCCTCGCAATCACTACACCATGGCTCCGTTCATTATCACCCATGACACATGAATGACCTCGCCACGAAGGCTTATCCCTGCAAGTGCAATCAAGAACGCAAGCAAGAACAGGAAAGAAATGCAACCAAAATTGTATTGATTACGGGATGGGGTCTCACAAACTGATAACAGCGACACTGTTCGATGACAGAATTGATCTAAGCAAAACTCCCAAACCTAATGTGGCAGTGGCTGCTGAATAAATAGAGTATTAGGGCATGCGTGACCCCTGGACTCGCCCCTAATGGGCTCCAACGCAATACACGGCCCAACGGCCCAACAGACGGTGTCGCAGCACCAAAACAGAATCTGAACACTAACTTGTTTCGACGATTCCTGTTGACCCCAGATGAATTTTAGGGTGGAACCAGTTGGGTTGGTTAGATAATCTCTTTATCTTTCCAACCATAACAATTCCGTCGCAATCGGAGTCCGGATGCATCTTGAGCGTCCATTTTAGTGCAGATTGGTCCTGGAACCCGAGATGGAGTCGCAGCCGAGTCGAACTTGATTTCCTTCCTGTTGTGGGCGCCCTTGCTGCTCCTCCTCAACACCTAGGCCTTTCCCAAGTCCTTGCTGGTCCTCTCCAAGGTTCCTAATCATCAAAACATCCATGGCCCCAAGCGTAAGCTCTGAAACACAATTGACTAGGGTAGAACGTACCTGGAGATTTAGCTGTCGTGCACGCGATCGTGTTATCGGTCCATTCATTGTATGTATAGAAGTGATGTCCTCATCACCATGACAGGTTCCACGTTTACCCATGAGTGCACATGGCTACAAATGCAATAATGACTTCTGCCTCCATACCTCTAAGGATATGAAGCTGCACCATACCCCTCCTTAGGCAACGTATGATGCTTATTGTACCGGTACGGTCGGACCATAAGATCGCGACAAAACTTCCATGCAAAGGATGATGAATGCACTATGCATGACACCAACATAAGACTATCCCAACTAACATGTGTTAAACATATACTTTCACTCCTTCAAATAATAGCCAACACGTGTAACATGCTCAAAAAACTGTAACACCCCAGGTGTTACCATGGCTAGGGCACACCTATGCACTAATAACTATGATCACATGTGGAAGAAACTTAAGGAGCAAAAAGTGGAAGGGCCTTGGAAACTAGGCTTTAACCAAGAGATGTGGATGACCAAAAGCATTACCCAAATTGTGTGCACTTATCACTTTGGACAAGGGGGGGAGTAAACCCTAGACCTCTCTTGAACCCTATCTCCTAAGCACCTTGGTTTAAGGGGAGAGATTAAGCAAAGGTGCATCTCATGACCAAACTTTTGGCACAAAGTTAAGTAACTTATTAACCTACAATTATAGAGAGGAAACATTGCCTAAGTAGAGAAAGAGCTAGAGCTCTCTAATTCTCTCTAAGTCAAAAACTACACCTAATCTAAAGATCCACCGTGTTCACCTTGAAGATGGCACCAAAACCACCTATGTTCTATACCAAAAATGTGGCATACCACATAGGGCACCCACTGGAAAAAGCTGCGCCCGAGACCTTGACGTTTGACATGCCTTGGCATGGTTTTTGTCGCGAGGTGGGCAGAGTGACATACCTGATTTGGCGACCGAAGATCTCCCTACCTAGGCCATATCTGCCATGGAAACTCACGGATGAGAGACAGCCCTAGGTGCCATGAAAAGGCTCACGCCGGATTTTTGCCAAGATTCGCATGTTTGCGACTTGGGTGAGCTGTGGAACACGGGCAGAAGAAAATTTACACGTGTTCGACGCGCTCTGCGCACGCCAGAGCATGCCAGCGCCCGACCCCGCGCCGCGCCGAGCCACACGCGTGTCCCCTGTGTGCGCCGCGCCTATAAAGCCCACTCAGGCGTCGACCACACTCTTCCGCGCACGCTCAAACCTCACCAGAGCTCAACTCACCGTCGTTTGCCAGTGCACGGCGTGTCCGCGGCCACCCGAGCCCCTGCCGTCGTGGACCGGCCAGCCCAGCCTTTCCCAACCCTATCCATCCCTTGGAGACGAGTGAGCACACCTCGGTGAAGCTCCCCGAGTGAGGAATCGAAGCCTGCTTCGCCGGAGAGGCCAGTCCACGGTCGCCAGAGTTCACAACCCCGCCGGAGTGCGTGGACCGGGTAATCCACTGAACCATTTTCCGATTCCTTGTACACACAGTCTCTACGTCACCCCGTGAAGCTCACCGTGCCATTGGATTGAACCAGATCGCCTTGATTTGGCCGGCACATCCGCCGCCGACGAGGACACCCGCCTGCGCACGTGGACCGAGCGATTCCGGCCATCCCCGCCATCGAGCCGTACATCGCTGTGACCGCCAGAGCCTCCCCGAGCCAACCCTGCCCCTCGCCGCCGGTAAGCCGCGCCGCCCTTTTCTTTCCCGCGGGTACTGTTTACATTGGGGGAAGGACTTCGGGGAAGAAGAAGGAAAGGTCAGGGGGCTTTTTGAACTGTCAGTGACTCAAATAAATAGTAACGCGGGGGTATAACTGAGAGAGTTAGTTTGGAAATACCCCAGGGTCCTCGGTGTAAACTGCTTTTCCAGAAAACCTTTATTAAATCTGATTTTAAATTTGAACAGAAACTTTAATAATTCATAACTTCTGTTTAGTTCATCCAAATTTGGTCAAACCAATTTTGTCAGGCTCTAAATAATGTAAACTACTTAGGAAAAATATAAAACCCTTATGTACTACAGAAAACTTTAGGTTTCTGATTTAATTATTGTTTTGACCAAAAGGTACATAATAGGGACAAAAATAGTTGCACTATTTGACTAGAGTTAGAAAAATTTGGAGAAGTTTATATCCACATACTGACCTGTTTAAAAATGTTAAACCTCTCTGTCCATCCCATTAAGTTAGCTTTTTCCATTTATTTTATAATATGCTTAAAGTTAAGAAAAATAGAAAAGGTGATTAAAATGAGGAACCAGAGGGCACTCCTACTTTTGTTAGGGTACTTGTTTAAGGTAGTTCACTAGAAAAATCTATGATACCCTGGTTTAGTATAAAATAAATAGGATACCTTTTATTTTAAGAAAACAAGGAAAATTTAGAAAAACCCTAGAAAAATAACCCCAAGGAGAGAACACCCCAAACCTTGGGATAACTAATGTTTTGTTATTATGAACATAGGAAAAATACAAAATCTGTTGTTTGATATTTTTCAAATGGCAAGTTAATTATAAGCACCTTTTGGCATAGAAATTTAAGAAATCACAACTAAATAACCACCAATTAACCTTCTGTGATTTTTGGCACAAAAGCTTATTATTACTGTTAGATACCAACAAAAATAACCCTTAGAGCAGAACCTACTCCTAATTAAGAGTTGTAGTACAAAGTGGCCCATTTTACACAACTTTTGCTATTTTTGTCTAAAGCATAGCCTTTTATTTTAAGCCTCAAATTCCTAGAACAGGCTATAATGACCAATGGCAACCCACTGTAATTTTTATAGAATTTTTGGAAAATATTAAACCACTGTCGTAGATCAAACCTACACTAGAAACCCTAAGTAGAAAATAAAGAAAGGGAAAGATGAATAATAGGAAATGAGTGTCATCCTAAAACCCTTTATGACTTGTCCACTGAAATATATAAAGGCAATACCAATTCCCTATGCCTATCCCTAGCAAAACCTAAACCTAGAAATGATAAGCATAAACCATTAAAAGCCACGTATGACCCAGAAACCCTAAATTGCTCATTAACTTAGTTTTTCTTCTCTTAGCATAATGTTATTAAATCCTGCATAATCATGACATACGTGTTCATTGCATTTCGATAGACTGTAACCTTGTTGACGGAGAGTACGTCTTTGTGCCGGAGCAAGGAGCTGCTCAGGAGGTAGCCCGGATCCAGCACCCGAGCCTGCACCAGAGGATCTGCCTGCCACAGCCTTGGAAGGCAAGCCCCGGTTTATGCATAACCTGTTATTTATGCTATTTTACTACACTTATTGTTTGTAGGCTTGTACTGTGCACTTAAGTGTAGGAGTTGACTGAAACCCTAGTTGCATGAACTCAGGATTCCCTTTTGAGATGGATACTAGTATGCTAGGTCGAGTAGCTGCTATATTTAATTAGGATCTCGGTAGAAGACGAGTGATTTTTCTAACACTCGCGTGAGATCAGGAATTGGTTGTACCCACTTTTCTTATCATATTGATAGTTGGTTGGTGGACACGGATCCATGGGGATGCGTGGGCTACGAGGTGAAAATGGGAATAAGGATTAACGTGCGGATACCTGTGTCAAGCGTTTGAACGTACTAAACATATGCCGAGAAAAATGGTAAATCGGTAAGCCTAGTACCTGATTGAACCTGGCAGCAGATTGCCCTCCTCACGCGACCTGAGACGTGGTCTCCCATTCCGGTTATGGTGGGTACAAGTGCGGTCACTGCACGACGGCGGTCGGGGTCAGTGAGGCATTGTACGCCAAGGCGGTGAGCCCCTCTCTGCTGACGGGGAATCGATGGGGACGGTTGATGTGTGTGGGGACGGAGTGCCTCGCCATGTCGTGTGTTTAGGTTTACCTTGCAAGGATAAAAACTCGATTCGAATCATCTGCTTCTCGCAGCTAATGAGACTGCTTGATCCATTGTACTGCATTGAGTAAAAAGTGAAAATATGATGAGTTGATATAAGATGTTGATTGCTAATAATGTTTGCTACTATGTATGAGTAGATAGTACACATTTAGCCTTAAGAGAGTCACACTTAAATTGACAAAGTTAAAACTTGACTTAGAAACTCAGCTAGTGCTTTTGGCAACCAAACCCCACAACCAAACAGCTGCATGTCTAGAGGTAGAGGAGTAGACTCCTCACACCGGGTAAGTCTAGCTGAGTATTAGTATACTCAGCCTTGCTTGTGGCATAATTTTACAGGTTCTCTGGAGGACATGGTTGCGGGAGTGACTTGGCCGTCCATCTTGCCACCGGGTTGGACTGTCGAGTGGGACCCCACCTTGGCTGAGGAGGAGCATGAGGAGTGATGGGACAGGCTTCCCCATCTCTCTGTTTATTTATCGTTAGTTTCATTCCGCTGCACTTCGAACAATGATGGCTACTTTTGCAAAACTCCGATGGTGATGTAATGATTTAATACTCCTTAAATTATGGTTTTATGCTTTATTATATTTGCTCTGTGACTCACCTTCGAGTGAGATTGTGGTACCTGATCCTGTCAGTGGCCTCGTCGGACTAGATCCGAGGGATTGACGGGTTATTCCCATTTAAGTGTGGTCTAGCCTCTAAGGCGGGACTTAGGCACTTAAGTCGGAATAATTCGGGCAGTTCCGCCACAACTGGTATCGGAGCTTGTACCACCACAGAGGAATCAATAAAATATAAATACCATCTTTTTCCAAAGTAAAAATTTGTTAGGAACAATGTCGGATACATAGTAGGACGAGCAGGATAGACCTAGGACTTGAAGCCTTAGGATGATAGAAGGGTAGCTAGGTGGCTAAGTGATTAGGCCCTACAGGCCACTTTAAAGGATGGGAGTTCTTCCCTATTCCCTTTACTTTGTTGTGAGGTCGTTCAGGACGAGCATGCATGCATTCTTTAATTGAACAAATGGAAAAATTTGTAAGGACTTAAATTATGACCGACTAAGTTCCCCAGTACCATTTTGTTTTTAATTAGAGAGAAGCTGGGTCTTTTTTTTCTTGTTCTTTTTATAATTCTTTTCTTTTACTTACGCTTAAACGTACACAGATGACTTCCCACGGATCCTCAGATGACGGGAATGCACTGTCCCACACTGACGGGATTGCACGAGAGTGCTTTCCCCGCATTTTGTGGGAGGTACTTCAGGGGGCCGGATACATGACACCCCCTCAGTACGAGGTGCAGCAGTTCGAGAAGCACCAGGTGCCCCGCTGTAGGGTGAGGATGACCCTGGAGCCTCATCCCCTGCAGCCAGGCTGGCGTTCACTGGACTCTGAGTCCTTTGGATACCGGGCTGAGGACACGATCGAGGCGATCGCTCTGCACGGGTTGACTACTTTCTGCGGATTTCACCCCTTGGAGCTTTCCACCCACCCCATTAGCTTGTTCCCCGCTAAGAGGGAGGACGACCCAATGTGGAAGGATCGGGTGGAGCATGCCAAGGATATCTGGGCTATCTACCCGGGTCAGACTGCTCATTTGACAGTGCGGTGCATGAATGCCTTGTACCGTCTCCAAGTGATGCGTGGCGAGGAAATGTCTCATCTGATGGCATTGTTGGAGGCAACCAAGATCACCCTGGACAACAGGGAGGAGCTTGTGGTTGACTTGTCCCAGGAGATGGTGGAAAAGGACTTACAAGTGGAACAGTTGTCCAATGAGATCCAAGAGCTAGAGGAATTGGTGGGGACCAGGGAGAACACCATCGAGGTTCTCGAAGATCAGCTCATCAACACCCAGCAGCAGCTTGCCGAGGCTAATGAGCACCTGGATATGCATCACCAGGAAATCTAGGATGTGGAGGTTAACAAGGACGTTGACATTGAGGGAGGAGAGGAGCCTGCTTCCAGTGTGGACACCGCTGGCTCAGGGAGGCCACCTTCCCCCGAGTCAAGTGTTGCCTCGTTCGCTCATTAGATATCGGGGATAGAGTTGGAAGTCGGTGATGGTAGGACTCCTCACAGCTAGCTTAGCTTTTGCACCCTTGGGGTACTAGGCTAGAGAGAGTTGAGTCTTTTGGGACCATTGATGTAATCGTGATAAACTCTTTTGGAAGCACGGTTGATGGATGCTGTTAATTTTAATTTAGGAAGGGAAGTTTATGCCTTTTTAAATCCTTTTTGGTTTATGATTGGAATCTATCAGTTCGCCTTGGACTCTTTCACCGCTATTAAACCTTGAATTTGAAGATGTGTTATTGAGGATATATGTGATTTTTCAGATGGCCGGGAGAGCGCGTCGTGGCCAGAATGAGCGCATTCCTCCACCACCGCCACCACCGCCCACTCTGCACGAGCTAATGGCTCAGCAGAATGAGATCTTGAGGCAGCTAGCTCAGCGTCAGCCACCACCTCAGCACTATGGTGGTGGAGATCATCAGCGTCACCCCGCAGTGGCCACTTACCAGGAGTTCCTCAGTACTCAGCCGCCTTTGTTCACCAGGGCAGAGGATCCACTTGATGCTGATGTATGGCTGAGGGTAGTGGAATCTAAATTCCCACTACTCAATGGAGTTTGTTCCGAGGTGACTAAGGTCAGGTTCGCCACCCAGCAGCTTCGCAGACCCGCTCGGACATGGTGGGACCACTACCTTGCTATGCAACTAGCTGACCATGAAGTGGATTGGAGAGAGTTCAAGGCAGCTTTCAGAGGACACCATATTCCAACTGGCATTATGGACGGAAAGTTCAACGAGTTTCTGGCACTCACTCAGGGCAACAGGACAGTGTTGCAGTATGCTTAGGCTTTTAATGATTTGTGCCAGTATGCTGGGTACCATGCAGATACGGATGAAAAGAAGAGAGACAGGTTCAGAAGGGGGCTCAGCACTAAGCTCTGTGACCGTCTCAACACCGTCAGGGCCAACAGCTACAATGAGTTGGTCAACATGGCTATCTCCCAGGAGGACTGCATCACAGCCCGACAGGCAGAAAAGAAGAGGAAGACCCCTGTGGCAGGACCCTCAGCTCAGCCACAGCGCTTCAGGATTGTGTCCGACACTCAGAACAGGGGACCCCAGCAGCAGCAAGGGAGATGGGTGATCCGACCACAGCAGGAGCAGCAGACACCCAACCACACCCAGTTTCCAGCTCAGAGGAACAATCAGCAGCAGCAGCAGTATCGCCAGGCAAATGACAACAGGTGTTTCACATGCGGCAACAACGGACATTATGCCAAAAATTGCCCTAGGAACCAGCAGAGGCAAGGGCAAAATGTGAATCAGAATCAAGGCAAGAGGCAGAAGGTGCAAGTGAGGCAGGGCAGGCTAAACTTCACCACCATGGCTGATATTCCAGAGGGAGCACCCATCATGACTGGTATCTTTACAGTTTTGAATTATCCTGCTATTATTCTTTTTGATTCTGGCGCATCGCATAGTTTTATCAGTGCCAAATTTAATGCCAAGTGCCAGTTTCCTTTTCACCACACCAATGGGGGTATCACAATTTCAACACCAGGGGGCAGGATTGCCACCAATCAAATCAGCAGGCAAGTGCCTATAAACTTTGGTAGTCTTGTGATTAGAACCACCCTTCTCATCTTAGGATTGGATAGCGTGGATATTATATTGGGAGCTGACTGGTTGACCAGGCATCAGGCAGTATTGGATATTGCAGCCAGGGCAATTGAAATTCATTCCCCTACTTATGGCGAGACTGTTTTATATTTGCCTGACCAGGGTTGTACCCGTTCTTGTGCCTTCGTTATGATAGAATCCCTAGTGGAAAAGATCCCAGTGGTCTGTGACTACCCAGATGTCTTTCCGGATGAATTGCCAGGAATGCCACCTGATAGAGACATTTAGTTTGCAATTGAGTTGCAACCCGGGACTGCTCCTATCTCCAAGAGACCCTATAGGATGCCTCCCGCGGAACTGGCAGAACTGAAGATGCAACTGCAAGAATTGTTGGACAAGGGGTTCATTCGCCCAAGTACTTCACCTTGGGGATGTCCTACATTATTTGTGAAGAAAAAGGATGAGAGTTTGAGGATGTGTGTTGACTACCGCCCTCTCAATGCGGTGACTATCAAGAACAAATACCCACTACCCCGTATTGATGTCTTGTTTGATCAATTGGTAGGAGCCAAGGTATTCTCTAAGATAGTCTCCGCTCAGGTTACCATCAGATCAAGATCCGTGCCAGTGATATTCCCAAGACGGCCTTCTCTACCAGATATGGGCTCTATGAATTTTTGGTGATGTCCTTTGGGCTGACCAATGCCCCGACTTATTTTATGTACCTAATGAACTCAGTATTCATGCCAGAGTTGGACAAGTTCGTGGTCGTTTTCATTGATGATATTCTGGTCTATTCCAAGAATGAAGACGAACATACTGAGCATCTGCACATCGTGCTTCAGCGACTGCGCGATCATCGTCTTTATACTAAGTTGTCTAAATGTGAATTCTGGCTGAAGGAAATTAAGTTCTTGGGTCACACAATTTCTCAGGATGGGATATCAGTGGATCCTAAGAAGGTACAAGAGGTGATGGATTGGAAACCCCCGACTACAGTAAGGCAGATTCGGAGTTTTCTGGGATTGGCAGGGTATTATCGACGATTTATTCCGGATTTCTCCAGAATTGCCAAGCCAATGACCGAGTTATTAAAGAAGGGAGCCAAATATGATTGGAGCCAGAAGTGCGAAGATGCTTTTCATACGCTAAGGCAGCATTTGACAACAGCCCCAGTGCTGGCTCAACCTGATAACACCAAGCCCTTCGAAGTATATTGTGATGCTTCTGGTACGGGATTGGGATGTGTCTTGATGCAAGATAACAGAGTAATTGCTTATGCTTCCCGAGCACTCAGACCCCATGAGCAGAACTATCCAACACATGATCTGGAGTTGGCAGTTGTGGTTCATGCTCTTAAGATATGGAGACACTACTTGATGGGAGCTCACTGTAACATCTACACTGATCACAAGAGTCTCAAATACATCTTCACTCAGGCAGATCTGAACATGAGGCAGAGGAGATGGTTGGAGTTAATCAAGGACTATGATTTGGAAGTGCATTACCATCCTGACAAAGCCAATGTTGTAGTAGATGCCTTGAGCAGAAAGGCTCAGTGCAATTGTATGAGCATGGATGCAAGAGTTACCACCCTGTGTGATGAGTTGTGTAAGCTGAACCTGGAAGTTGTTCCTTCCGGTGAATTAAGTTATATCTCAGTGGAGCCCACATTGCAAGAGCAAATAGTCAGGGCGTAGATTGAGGATAAGGGTGTTCAGGTTATCAAGGAAATGATTAAGCAGAAGGCAGAAAAATACAAGTGCTTCCGTCAGGACAGCAAGGGAATTCTATGGTTTGGAGATCGATTGGTTGTTCCCAAGAACCCTGAGCTCAGAAAGAAGATATTGGATGAAGCCCACCTTTCCAAATTCTCCATGCACCCTGGTAGCAATAAAATGTATCATGATCTCAGATCTTTATATTGGTGGACCAGAATGAAAAGGGAGATTGCCAATTACATATCCGAGTGTGACACCTGCTAGATGATCAAAGCTAGTCATTTGAAGGTAGCAGGTCCTTTGCAACCCCTTCCCATACCATCGTGGAAATGGGAGGACATTTGCATGGACTTTATCGTGGGATTGCCCAATACTTCCGGGCACCATGATTCCATTTGGGTTATTGTGGACAGATTGACCAAGACTACTCATTTCTTACCAGTGCATACCACCCACAAGACAGAGAAGTATGCAAAAATTTATGTTGATCAAATAGTGCGGTTGCATGGTATTCCAAAGACCATTGTATCTGACAGAGGAGCACTGTTTGTGGCACGCTTTTGGGAGCAATTGCAGGAATCACTTGGACCCATGTAGTACGAAGCTCAGCATACCATCCTCAAACAGATGGCCAGACAGAAAGGGTAAACTAGATTTTGGAAGACATGTTGCGGGCATGTGCACTACACTACGGAAAGGACTGGGACAAGTGTCTTTCTTTGGCAGAGTTTTCTTATAATAACAGCTATCAGTCCAGTCTAAAGATGGCATCTTTTGAAGCCTTATATGGGAGAAGGTGTAGGACCCCGCTGAATTGGTCTCAAGCAGGAGAGAGGGAAATATTTGGGCTAGATTTGGTACTGGAAGCAGAGGAAAAGGTCAGAGTCATCAAGAGGAACTTAGAAGCTGCTCAGGCCAGGCAAAGGAGCTATCATGACAAGAGAAGGAAGCCTCTACAGTTTGAAGTGGGAGATCATGTTTATCTTAAGGTATCACCCACCTAGGGTGTCCAGAGATTTGGAATCAAGGGCAAGTTAGCTCCTCGTTACATTGGGCCCTACGAGATCAAGGAGACTTGTGGGCCAGTAGCATATCGATTGAAGTTACCACCACACATGTCAGCTGTTCATGATGTATTCCATGTATCTCAGCTGCGGAAATGTGTCCGCTTACCCACTGAAGTGCTACCTAAACCAGAAATTGAGATAGAACCAGACCTGTCCTATCAAGAGTACCTCGTCAAGGTATTGGATTAGAAAGAGAGATCAACGCGGGCAAAGTCAATCAGAATGTATAAGGTTCGCTGGAGTCACCATTCAGCAGAAGAAGCCACATGGGAAACTGAGGATTTTCTACGCTCCCGCTTCCCCAACTTTCTGCCCAAAGGAGTCGGTACGTAACCCAGAACCCCACCCCCACCTGTCCTTTGAATACAATTATAAGAAAAACTTAGATAGTAAGGGAAGTCTAAGTTGTGGTTTTAACTTAAAAAAAGGACTTCCTTCTGAAGTTGCAAAGAGGATGACATTCGAAGAACAGTTAACTAGAGAAACTCAAAGAAAAGCAGAAACCACACACCAGCGCACCTTCATAGCACCCCTCTAGAGGACTCTGCCTAAAATTTCGAGACGAGATTCCTTTAAGGGGGGAGGGCTGTAACACCCCAGGTGTTACCATGGCTAGGGCACACCAATGCACTAATAACTATGATCACATGTGGAAGAAACTTAAGGAGCAAAAAGTGGAAGGGCCTTGGAAGCTAGGTTTTAACCAAGAGATGTGGATGACCAAAAGCATTACCCAAATTGTGTGCACTTATCACTTTGGACAAGGGGGGGAGTAAACCCTAGACCTCTCTTGAACCCTATCTCCTAAGCACCTTGGTTTAAGGGGAGAGATTAAGCAAAGGTGCATGTCATGACCAAACTTTTGGCACAAAGTTAAGTAACTTATTAACCTACAATTATAGAGAGGAAACATTGCTAAAAGACCCCCCTAAGAAACACCAAATCCATTCCCTAAGTAGAGAAAGAGCTAGAGCTCTCTAATTCTCTCTAAGTCAAAAACTACACCTAATCTAAAGATCCACCGTGTTCACCTTGAAGATGGCACCAAAACCACCTATGTTCTATACCAAAAATGTGGCATACCACCTAGGGCATCCACTGGAAAAAGTTGAGCCCGAGACCTTGACGTTTGACATGCCTTGGCATGGTTTTTGTCGCGAGGTTGGCAGAGTGACATACCTGATTTGGCGACCGAAGATCTCCCTACCTAGGCCATATCTGCCATAGCAACTCACGGATGAGAGACAGCCCTAGGTGCCAGGAAAAGACTCACGCCGGATTTTTGCCAAGATTCGCACGTTTGCGACTTGGGTGAGCTGTGGAACACGGGCAGAAGAAAACTTACATGTGTTCGACGCGCTCTACGCACGCCAGAGCACGCCCGCGCCCGACCCCGCGCCGCGCCGAGCCGCGCCCGTGTCCCCTGTGTGCGCCGCGCCTATAAAGCCCACTCAGGCATCGACCACACTCTTCCGCGCACGCTCAAACCTCACCGGAGCTCAACTCACCGTCGTTTGCCCGTGCACGGCGTGTCCGCGGCCACCCGAGCCCCTGCCATCGTGGACCGGCCAGCCCAGCCTTTCCCAACCCTGTCCAACCCTCGGAGACGAGTGAGCACACATCGGTGAAGCTCCCCAAGCGAGGAATCGAAGCCTGCTTCACCGGAGAGGCCAGTCCACGGTCGCCGGAGTTCACAACCCCGCCGGAGTGCGTGGACCGGGTAATCCACTGAACCATTTTCCGATTCCTTGTACACACAGTCTCTACGTCACCTTGTGAAGCTCACCGTGCCATTGGATTGAACCAGATCGCCTTGATTTGGCCGGCACACCCACCGCCGACGAGGACACCCGCCTGCGCACGTGGACCGAGCAATTCCGGCCATCCCCGCCGTCGAGCCGTACATCGCTGTGACCGCCAGAGCCTCCCCGAGGCAACCTCGCCCCTTGCCGGACCTATCTCGCTGCCGGTAAGCCGCGCCGCCCTATTCTTTCCTGCGGGTACTGTTTACATTGGGGGAAGGACTTCGGGGAAGAAGAAGGAAAGGTCAGGGGGGCTTTTTGAACTGTCAGTGACTCAAATAAATAGTAACGCGGGGGTATAACTGAGTGAGTTAGTTTGGAAATACCCCAGGGTCCTCGGTGTAAACTGCTTTTCCAGAAAACCTTTATTAAATCTGATTTTAAATTTGAACAGAAACTTTAATAATTCATAACTCCTGTTTAGTTCATCCAAATTTGGTCAAACCAATTTTGTCAGGCTCTAAATAATGTAAACTACTTAGGAAAAATATAAAACCCCTATGTACTACAGAAAACTTTAGGGTTCTGATTTAATTATTGTTTTGACCAAAAGCTACATAATAGGGATAAAAATAGTTGCACTATTTGACTAGAGTTAGAAAAATTTGGAGAAGTTTATATCCACATACTGACCTATTTAAAAATGTTAAACCTCTCTGTCTATCCCATTAAGTTAGCTTTTGCCATTTATTTTATAATATGCTTAAAGTTAAGAAAAATAGAAAATGTGATTAAAATGAGGAACCAGAGGGCACTCCTACTTTTGTTAGGGTACTTGTTTAAGGTAGTTCACTAGAAAAATCTATGATACCCTGGTTTAGTATAAAATAAATAGGAAACCTTTTATTTTAAGAAAACAAGGAAAATTTAGAAAAACCCTAGAAAAATAACCCCAAGGAGAGAACACCCCAAACCTTGGGATAACTAATGTTTTGTTATTATGAACATAGGAAAAATACAAAATCTGTTGTTTGATATTTTTCAAATGGCAAGTTAATTATAAGCACCTTTTTGGCATAGAACTTTAAGAAATCACAACTAAATAACCACCAATTAACCTTCTGTGATTTTTGGCACAAAAGCTTATTATTACTGTTAGATACCAACAAAAATAACCCTTAGAGCAGAACCTACTCCTAATTAAGAGTTGTAGTACAAAGTGGCCCATTTTACACAACTTTTGCTATTTTTGTCTAAAGCATAGCCTTTTATTTTAAACCTCAAATTCCTAGAACAGGCTATAATGACCAATGGCAACCCACTGTAATTTTTATAGAATTTTTGGAAAATATTAAACCACTGTCGTAGATCAAACCTACACTAGAAACCCTAAGTAGAAAATAAAGAAAGGGAAAGATGAATAATAGGAAATGAGTGTCATCCTAAAACCCTTTATGACTTGTCCACTGAAATATATAAAGGCAATACCAATTCCCTATGCCTATCCCTAGCAAAACCTAAACCTAGAAATGATAAGCATAAACCATTAAAAGCCACGTATGACCCAAAAACCCTAAATTGCTCATTAACTTAGTTTTTCTTCTCTTAGCATAATGTTATTAAATCCTGCATAATCATGACATACGTGTTCATTGCATTTCGATAGACTGTAACCTTGCTGACGGAGAGTACGTCCTCGTGCCGGAGCAAGGAGCTGCTCAGGAGGTAGCCCCAGATCCAGCACCCGAGCCTGCACCAGAGGATCTGCCTGCCACAGCCTTGGAAGGCAAGCCCTGGTTTATGCATAACCTGTTATTTATGCTATTTTACTACACTTATTGTTTGTAGGCTTGTACTGTGCACTTAAGTGTAGGAGTTGATTGAAACCCTAGTTGCATGAACTCAGGATTCCCTTTTGAGATGGATACTAGTATGCTAGGTCGAGTAGCTGCTATATTTAATTAGGATCTCGGTAGAAGACGAGTGATTTTTCTAACACTCGCGCGAGATCAGGAATTGGTTGTACCCACTTTTCTTATCATATTGATAGTTGGTTGGTGGACACGGATCCATGGGGATGCGTGGTCTACGAGGTGAAAATGGGAATAAGGATTAACGTGCGGATACCTGTGTCAAGCGTTTGAACGTACTAAACATATGCCGAGAAATATGGTAAATCGGTAAGCCTAGTACCTGATTGAACCTGGCAGCAGATTGCCCTCCTCACGCGACCTGAGACGTGGTCTCCCATTCCGGTTATGGTGGGTACAAGTGCGGTCACTGCACGACGGCGGTTGGGGTCAGTGAGGCATTGTACGCCAAGGCGGTGAGCCCCTCTCTGCTGACGGGGAATCGATGGGGACAGTTGATGTGTGTGGGGACGGAGTGCCTCGCCACGTCGTGTGTTTAGGTTTACCTTGCAAGGATAAAAACTCGATTCGAATCGTCTGCTTCTCGCAGCTAATGAGACTGCTTGATCCATTGTACTGCATTGAGTAAAAAGTGAAAATATGATGAGTTGATATAAGATGTTTATTGCTAATAATGTTTGCTACTATGTATGAGTAGATAGTACACATTTAGCCTTAAGAGAGTCACACTTAAATTGACAAAGTTAAAACTTGACTTAGAAACTTAGCTAGTGCTTTTGGCAACCAAACCCCACAGCCAAACAACTGCATGTCTAGAGGTAGAGGAGTAGACTCCTCACACCGGGTAAGTCTAGCTGAGTATTAGTATACTCAGCCTTGCTTGTGGCATAATTTTACAGGTTCTCTGGAGGACATGGTTGCAAGAGTGACTTGGCCGTCCATCTTGCCACCGGGTTGGACTGTCGAGTGGGACCCCACCTCAGCTGAGGAGGAGCATGAGGAGTGATGGGACAGGCTTCCCCATCTCTCTGTTTATTTATCGTTAGTTTCATTCCGCTGCACTTCGAACAATGATGGCTACTTTTGCAAAACTCCGATGGTGATGTAATAATTTAATACTCCTTAAATTATGGTTTTTTGCTTTATTGTATTTGCTCTGTGACTCACCTTCGAGTGAGATTGTGGTACCTGATCCTGTTAGTGGCCTCGTCGGACTAGATCCGAGGGATTGACGGGTTATTCCCATTTAAGTGTGGTCTAGCCTCTAAGGCGGGACTTAGGCACTTAAGTCGGAATAATTCGGGCAGTTCCGCCACAAAAACATCCTCAACATATGTAAATAATAAAACATGAATAACTTGAAACCACAATTCTCCAAATGGAGTACGAGGATGAACACATTTGACATGGATATAATCAAATATAGAACACATAATCAACCAACGGTATAAACCATCACTATTTTACTTGCCTTCACCAAGAATTTGGACAAAGCCCTAAGTACGATCTGGAAGTCCTCCACCTGTTTTTGACACACATCTTAGTGCACAAATTTACATAACAAATTCTCATATACAACGTCGCACCTACGAACCATTCCAAACCCGTCGCGGCGACGACTCTCCCCATCACCCTCTAAACTGCAGCGGCGCTGCTTAACAATTTCGTATCTTTAAAATTATGACAGCAGTGATAACAATCAAAAACTCCAGAGACATCTACATAAAATTCTTCACAAGTTTTGTATTCAAATGATAATTAAATTCCAACATCTAAATGGCCCCAAACAGCCGACAAGATACACCCTGCGTTCAGTTTTTGGACAGCAACCTAGCTGAGTTCAAAATGCGATATCTCCTAAAATATATCTCCGAATCAAGCGCATAAGTACTCTTTGGAAAGGTATGACAAAGCTCTACATGATTTTCACAATGATTACCACCAATTTTGTGACACCCCAGTGTCACCTAGGGTTTCTCCTTTAAGCTAACTCAAAATCATTATCACATGTGAACCAAATTGAGTAATGGACATCAAAAATTAGAAGCAAAGGTTAAATTAAGTCTTTTATGTTAAGGATCAAGCCTAAAACATATTAAGCCTTCAAAAAGGGAAGAATTGCTAAAACCCTAGAAAAACCCTAATTTGGTCATTTAAGTAGAAAGGAAAGGATGGATAAAAAGACCATGAAAAACATGGAATCATGGCTTAGGCCAATTATAAAAGTTGAAATACACTAACTAAGCTACAATAAAGGTTATAAAAGTTTGGCCAAAATAGTTTGTTAAAAACCCCAATCAAGCCATTCAATTGGAGGCTTCCTAGAAAAATCTAAAATTCAGATTTCTGAATTTCAGCCTCTAACTCAAAATCGAGCGCGTTCACCTTAATCCCTAGCTCAAATCCTTAAGCTCCCATTAACAAAAATGTGCTAAACTAACCCCTCTACCACATCTCTAAAGATGGCATTAGGACGCGTGCCCTGGACACGTCAAACCCGAGATCTTCTCTCGGTGTTCAACAGTGAGACAAACCCAACTTAACCTCTCCATATCTCTTGATCCAGTCAGCAAAACCCATGAGCCTCCACACACAAACGACAAAGGAATGTCAGGGGAAGATATCTCTCAACAGGATCATGGCCATAATCTCAAAGATTTGGAGCCAATCTACGCTTGAACATGACCTCTCTCTGCGCTGCCTCGTGCTCGACGCTGTGCCTAGACGCCAGAGCGCGCACTGGCGCACGACGCGCACGCCCTGAGCGCTTGTCAAAGCCACCCCTCGGCAGTGCTCGCCCGCGCCATTAAAACCACCCCAGGCATGCCTCATCTCACTCTGCTCTCACCCTTGCTGGCCAACACCCCTCCCTTAGCACCGGCGAGCTCTCCTCCGCCCGCCATCACCACCCGAGCCTCGCCCACTGCAGCCAGCTCACTCCAGCAACGTCCAAGCCACGTTGGTCACTCGGTTAGCTTCACCAGTGGCCCGTGAAGCTTTCCAAGTCCTCGGACCCGACAGAACCTCACTGGAGACCCAGGATCTCCTTTGCCGGACTTCGGTCGCCCGCGGCCGCGCGTAGACCGAGCAATCCGGTGAGCCATTCTCAAATTCCTCGCGCACACATCTTCCTTGACCTCTGGTGAAGCTCTCTGACCAGTTCAATCGAACTGCATCACCCTGGTTACGCCGGATTCCTCATCGTCGACGAGTTCCCTCGCCTGCGCACGTGGACCGACCTACTCCGACCACCATCGCCGACGATCCGTACCTCGACGGGATCGCCAGAGACCCCTAGACCTCATCCGACCCCTCAGCAGAGCAACCTCGCTGCTGGTAAGCCCCTCTGCCCTTTTCCTTCGCCGCGGTCACTGTTCCATTAGGGGAAGGATCACAGGTTCGATTTCGCAAAACCCTAGGGGGTTTTCTGTAGAGTCATAGACTCATGTGAATAGTGAACCGAGGACCTGTCTGTAATACGCTGAAAACCTTTCGCCAGGGACCCCAGTGCAAAACCCCTTTTCCTTTATCCATTTCTGTTTATTCTTTTTAAATTTAGTAGAGAAGTTAGGAAATTTATATATTGAAAAATGTTTAACCAAATTTAGTCAAACTAATTTTGCTGGATTCAAAATATTATGGACTATCAAATAAACACACTGAACCCTATGGTTTCTATATTGATTTTTAGAGTTTAGAATTAAATAAGGAAACTGCCCAAACCTTGTTAAAATAAAGAAAAATAGTTATGCTTCTGTGCTGAACTTAAGAAAATTTGTAGAAGTGTAAACCCCACTTAGACACTGTCTAAAAATAGTGAGCACCCCAGTATTGAAGATTTAGACAAGGTTATTTATTAAAATCCATATTTGCCGAATACTTAGGAAAATGGGAAAGGTACTAGAAAATAATGAACTGTGGATGCCAATATTTTTCCTAGTCCACTTAAGTAATAAAGAACCTAGGAAAAATAAAGGGAACCCTAGCCCAGAGCCAATTCATGGTGAAATGTTTTATTAGGAACCAATAAAACTAGAAAGGCCATTTAGTTCAATAAATTCCTACCACCCTCCACTTAACCAAAAAGTTACCAAAATTTAGAATGATTGCTCTTGCACAAAGATGAAGATAGGAAAAATTAGAAATCTATTGTTTGATATTTTTCATATATAGTGGTAGTAGAAAGCACCCCTTTGGCTAGAAACTTTAGAAAATCATAATAAAATAACTAATAAGTATTAGTGGCTGAAAAGTTGTACAAAGTCATGTTATAACATCTAAATTCCAGCAAAAATAAGTCTTAGAAAATAACCCTATGTTAAAAGAAGGTTGTAGTTCAAAACACCCCCTCTGCTCTAATATTTGATAATGTTAAATAGATAAGAACCCCTCAATTTTTAAGCCCCAAATTTTGAGACAGAAAATTTTACACCAGTAAGAAGCCACTGTAATTTTTGCAAAATTTTTGGAAATTTATTAGGTTATCTTGTAGTTCAAACCCACCTTAAAAGCATAAAAGAAATTGAGATAAAGTAGAGAGAATAATAAATCTTACTCTAATGGATTCAGCTAGGATTCTTAATAAACTCCCACTAAAACATTAAAAAGAAATCAGTGGAACCCCAAAATGAACTTACCAATTAGCTCAACCAAGCTTGACCCTAATTTGCTAAGTGTACCACAAAAATCTTCAGTAGTAAGAATAAGCTCCACCATATTAAACTGATCATCCCCCATCAAATTTTAATTTCTAAATTGCATATCATGCCATGCATGTATCTTACTCATTGCATTCATTAGATTGCAATCTCGCTGACGGAGAGTACGTGCTCATCCCTAAGCAAGGAGCTGTCCACGAGGAAGACCAGGAGCAAGCTCCCGAACCTACCACAAAAGATCTCCCCGTAGCCCCAGCATTTGAAGGCGAGCCCCGGTTTTATGCATAACCGTTTATATATGCTACTTTACTACACTTAATGATTGTAGGTTGTAATGTGCACTTAAGTGTAGGAGTTGCTTGAAACCTCTAGTTGCATGAACTCAGGATTCCTTTTTGAGATGGATACTAGTATGCTAGGTCGAATAGCCGCTATGCTAATTAGGATCTCGGTAGAAGTCAAGTGATTTTTCTAGCACTCGTGCGAGGTCAGGAATTGATTGTATTCATCTTGATAACGGGATCTATGATGGTCTATGGACTTGGATCCAGGGAGGATGCCTTGTCCATGAGACGGGAAAAGGAATTAGGGATTAATGTGTGGATACCTGAGTCAAGCGTTTGAACGTACTAAACACATGTCAAGAAATATGGTAACCGATAAACCTAGTACCTGAGTGAAGCCGGGCGTGGACTATTCTCCTCACTCGTCCTGAGACTGGGTCTGCCATGCTAGCTATGGTGGGTACAAGTGCGGCCACTGCACGGCGGCAGCCGGGGTCAGTGGAGCATTGTATGACAAGGTGGTGAGCCCTGGCCATGAATGAGGAATCAATGGGGACGGTTGACGTGTGTGGGGACGGAGTGCCGTTACATGTCGTGTGTTTAGGTTACCTTGCAAGGTTTAAAAACTCGATTTGAATCATCTGCTTCTCGCAGCTAATGAGACTGCTTGACCCCTTGTACTACATTGAATAAGAAGTGAAATGAGGCTTTACATGAGATAACTTGTTGATTTTATTAAATGATTGTTACCATGTATGCTTAGAAAGAGCAAACTTAGCTAAAATAAAGATATTAGAATCTGAAAAGCTAAAAATGGATTTTAGACTCAGCTAGTGCTTTTGGCAAACCAAGCCCCTTAGCCAAACAGCTGCATGGTCTAGAGGTAGAGGAGTAGATTCCTCACACCGGGTAAGTCTAGCTGAGTATTAGTATACTCTACCTTGCTTGTGGCATAATTTTTGCAGGTACGCTTCAGGACATGGTTGATGGTGTGACTTGGCCTACCACCCTGCAACCGGGTTGGACGGTCGAGTGGGATGCTGCTCCGACAGGAGAGGAGCAGGAGAAGTAGTGGGCTAGGCCTTGCCCTATTCCTCGCTTTTTATGATATTGATTATCCGCTGCAGTTTATTTTGTGAACTTATCCGCTACTTGAAAAACTCTGATTATGTAATAACTCAGTACTTTAATTTGATGTTTTCCTGTTTTATTGTACTTCTTCTGTGACTCACCTTCGAGTGAGTTTGTGGTATTTGATCCTGGATAAGTGGTTCTATCAGACTAGATCTGAGGGACTGATGGGTTATTTCGATTTAAGTGTGTTGCGGCCCCTAAGACGTGACTTAGGCACTTAAGCTGGAATAATTCGGGCGGTTCTGCCACAGCTGGTATCGGAGCAAATACCACCACAGTGAAGGACGGTAAACCATGAATATCAATTTTCAAAAGTCTAAAACTTGCTTAGAAACTAGTGTGAATCGTTAGGACTAGACCGCTAGACCTAGGATGAAAGGCCTTAGGAATAGTGGGAGAAATAGGTGGCTAAAGGCATGTTTGGTTTGTGGCTAAATGTGCCACATTTTGCCTAAGGTTAGTCGTCCGAATTGAATAACTAACCTTAGGCATAAAACTTAGGCAAAGTGTGGCAATTAAATAAGTAGGCCCTGTGGGCCAGTCCTTAGCTTTTTAAAGGATGCCCTAAGAGCACCCTATTATTCAAAGAGGAGACGTTATTTCTAGCATGCATGCATTATAAAAACTAAAGGGATTAGAAATTAAAGAAGTAAAAATTTGAGATAACCAGCTTCCTTTTAAACCACCCAGGTTCTTTTTATTTTCCTCTTCCACCATAATCTTTACATCTGACACCCTTCCGCAGACACTCGTTTTAGCTCTGATTTCCTTCTCACGATGGCTTTCCTTCCATCTTGTGGGAAGTGCTTAACTCCACCAGTTACCCTACGCCCCCTTTGTACACGGTCCAACTATACGAGGAGCATCGGGTACCACGTTGCCAAGTCTGGCTGACTCTGGAGGCTCATCCCCTTCAGCCGGGTTGGCGCTCCCTTGACTCCGAAACAATTTGATTCAGGACGGATGACACCAATGAAGCAGCAGCTATGAAGACTCTTACGACGTTCTGTGGCTACCATCCCCTAGAGATGGTGATGCACCCACTAGGACTCTTCCATGCTGAGAAGAAGGATGACCCCATGTGGTGCAACCGTGTGAGCATGTAAAGGACGTATGGGCGATGTATCCTGAGTTGGTTGGGAGGGTCACTATTTAGTGCATGAGTGCGTTGTACCACCTTCAGGCCCTGTAGAGCGACGCTATGGCACATCTTGCTAACCTCGCTCAAACCACCAAGCTCACCCTCGACAGTCGAGAAGACTTTGTGGTTGACTTGTCCTCCGAGCTGGTAGAGAAGGACCTACAGGAGGAAAGGCTGAGTGAGCGCATCGCCACCTTGGAGCAGCAGGTGGAGATCCGAGACAACACTATTGATGTCTTGGAAAACCAGCTCCATGATGTGCAACAGGAACTTGAAGAAGCTAATGACCACCTGGACATGTATCACCTAGAGATGGAGGCCAATGAGGCCGGAAGCGAGGGAGAAGAGGCTCCTGAGGAGTTAGGACCAGCCCCTGGTGCCGGTGTGACTGCCTCCGCGATGCCCCCTTCGCCCGCATCCAGTGTCGCTTCCACTACTCAGGGTTGATTAGTCATTTTGACGCTTTAGGCGGATAGAAACCTACGCAAGCTTAGAAATGGCAGATTTTGGACTAAGCTTACGAGTACTTTCCCCTAATTGATGTAACCCTTGTGAACTTTTAAGGTCTGTGGGATGTTTGTAACCATGTTATCCTCGTTCGAACTTAATGTTATGACTAAGATAATTTCCTTCCATATGAGATAATAGCATGTTGTTCGAAAATGTGAATGGGGATAACAATGGCGGCAATCTCTGTTTTCGGATGGAAACTAGGCAGCATCACGGGCAGAACGAGCAAGTTCCCCCGCCACCTCCTCTAGCTCCCACGGTGCAGGAGCTGATAGCTCAGCAGAATGAAATTCTACGACAGCTTTTGCAGCGCCAGCCCCACCCTCAGCAGCATGGTGGAGGCCAGCTGCAACGACCTCCGGCAGCGGCAACCTACCAGGAGTTCTTGAGTACGCAGCCGCCCTTGTTCACCAAGGCAGAGGATCTGTTGGACGCTGACGTGTGGTTACGTGTCGTGGAGTCCAAGTTTCCCCTCCTCACGGGAGACTGCCCTGATGACACCAAGGCTCCTTCGCCATGCAGCATCTTCGTGGCCCTGCTCGGACATGGTGGGACCATTTCCGCGCCATGCTACCTGCTGATCGTGAAGTTTCTTGGGAGGAATTCAAGACTGCTTTCAGAGGGCACCACATCCCAGCTGGAGTTCTTGATCGCAAGCTGAATGAGTTTCTAGCACTCAATCAAGGAACCCGCATGGTATTGCAGTATGCTCAGGCCTTCAACGACCTATGCCAGTACGCAGGTTATCATGCTGATTCCGATAAGAAGAAGAGAGACCGCTTCTGCAGGGGTCTCAATACCAAGTTGCGTGAGCGTCTCAACACTGTCCGGGCTGATAGCTTCAATGAGTTGGTCAACCTGGCCATCTCTCAGGAGGATTGTATTGTAGCTCACCGGGCAGAGAAGAAGAGAAAGACACCTATGGCAGCACCATCTGCTTAGACCCAGAGGTTCAGGATTGTTTCCCATAATCAGAGCAGGGGATTTCAGCAGCAGGCAGGCAGATGGGTGATCAGGCCACCTCAGCAGCAGCAGCCAGCACCCACTCGTTTCCCAGCCCCCGCTCCAAGGAACAATCAGCCTCCGCAGCAGCAATAGTTCCGCCAGGGAAATGGGAACAAGTGCTTCACTTGTGGCAATGTGGGCCACTATGCGAAGAATTGCCCAAGAAATTAGTAGAGGTAGATGCCAGAACCAAATCAAGACAAGGGAAAAAAGCAGAAGGTGCAAGTCAGACAAGGGAAGCTCAATTTCACTGCTCTGGAGGAGTTACCTGAAGGAGCCCCTATCATGACTGGTATCTTTTTAGTTTTTAATCAACCTGCATTAATTCTGTTTGATTCTGGTGCATCTCATAGTTTCATTAGCCAGAAGTTCAGTGCTAAATGTCAACTGCCTTTCTATCCTATTAAAGGGTCATCATGATAGCCTCACCTGGGGTAAAATTGCAACCAACCAATTAAACCGAAATGTGCCTATCTCGATGGGAAGTAAAATCTTCAAAACCACACTCTTGATTCTGGGATTAGAGGGTATGGACATCATTATCGGGGCGGATTGGATGACTCAACACCTAGTAGTGTTGGATGTAGCTGCCAGAGCTCTGGAGATCCGTTCTCCTACATCCAAAGACCTTGTGTTATATCTACCCAGTCAAGATTCTACTCGATCATGTGCTTTTGCTACGATGGAGTCACCTTTGAAGAAGATTCCAATGGTCTATGAGTATGCAGATGTTTTTCCTAATGAATTACCAGGAATGCCCCCAGACCGGGACATTGAATTCGCCATCAAGTTGCAACCGGGAATGGCACCTATTTCCAAGAGGCCTTACCAGATGCCACCCGCCGAGTTGGCAGAATTGAAGAAACAATTGCAAGAATTGTTGGACAAAGGTTTTATTCGCCCAAGTACTTCGCCTTGGGGATGTCCATCCTTGTTTGTGAATAAGAGAGATGAAAGCTTGAGGCTATGCATAGATTACCGCCCACTTAACATGGTGACTATCAAGAACAAGTATCCTTTGCCTCGTATTGATGTTCTTTCGATCAGTTGGTCGAAGCCAAAGTGTTTTCCAAGATAGACCTTCGCTCCGACTATCATTAGATGAAGATATGAGCAAGTGATATTCCAATGATCGCCTTCTCAACCAGATATGGGCTGTATGAATTTTTGGTGATGTCATTTGGGCTGACTAATGCACCAGCAAACTTCATGTATCTGATGAATTCTGTTTTCATACCTGAATTAGACAAGTTTGTAGTGGTTTTCATCGATGATATCTTGGTGTACTCGAAGAACGAAGAAGAGCATGTCGGTCATTTGCATGTAGTGCTTCAACGTATGCGAGAGCACCGTCTTTATGCCAAATTGTCAAAATGTGATTTTTGGCTAAAGGAAATCAAATTCTTGGGTCACACTATCTCTCAGACAGGCATAGCTGTTGATCCTGATAAGGTGCAAGAGCTGATGAACTGGAAGCCGCCAACGACTGTTTGTCAGATTCGAAGTTTTCTGGGATTGGCTAGTTATTGTCGAGGATTCATTCAGGATTTCTCTCGAATTGCGAAGCCCGTAACTGAATTGTTGAAGAAAGTAGCCAAGTTTGTTTGGGGTCAGAAGTGTGAAGATGCCTTTCATACCTTGAGGCAACATCTGACCACAACACCAGTGTTAGCGCAACCCGACAGCAGTAAGCCATTTGATGTATACTGTGATGCCTCTGGCACTGGACTGGGTTGTGTCTTGATGCAAGACAACCGAGTCATTGCTTACACATCAACAGCACTCAGGCCTCATGAGCAAAATTATCCCACTCATGACTTGGAGTTAGCAGCCGTGGTCCATGCATTGAAAACGTGCAGAGACTATTTGATGGGAACCCACTGCAACATCTTCGCTGATCATAAGAACCTTAAGTACATCTTTACTCAGGCTGATTTCAACATGAGGCAGAGAAGATGGCTAGAGCAGATCAAGGACTATGACCTGGATGTACATTATCACCCAGGGAAGGCCAATGTGGTAGCAGATGCCTTGAGCCGGAAATTGCAATGCAACTATGTTATGATGGAATCTCGCATTAACACCCTGTGTGATGAATTGAGCAAAATGAAGATTGAAGTGATTCCTTCTGGTGCTTTGTCTCACATTTCCGTTGAGCGAACCTTGCAAGACTAGATCATCATGGCCCAACTCAATGACAAGGGAGTGCAAATTATTAAGGAGAACCTCCATCATGAGACAGAAAAGTATAAATGTTTCTGCCAAGATGGAAAGGGTATATTGTGGTTTGAAAGCAGATTGGTGGTTCCTAAAGATAAAGATCTCAAGAAGAGAATCTTGGATGAGGCCCATCTCTCCAAATTCTCCATGCATCCAGGAAGCACCAAAATGTACCATGATCTGAAGCCCTTGTATTGGTGGACCAGAATGAAGAGGGAGATAGCCCAATATGTATCAGAATGTGACACATGTCAGAGGATAAAAGCAAGCCACTTGAAATCAGCTGGAGCCTTGCAACCCCTATCCATACCTTCGTGGAAATGGGATGACATCAGCATGGATTTTATTATGGGTCTGCCCAACACCTCTCGTCATCATGACTCAATTTGGGTTATTGTGGACCGATTGACAAAAGTGGCACATTTTCTTCCTGTGCACACCACCGATAAGGCTCAGAAGTATGCAGAGCTGTACATTGACCAAATCGTGTGTTTGCACGGATTGCCCAAACCATTGTCTCTGACCAAGGAGCCCAATTTGTTGCCAGATTTTGGGAACAGCTGCAAGAGTCTTTGGGAACCAAGCTAATCAGAAGTTCAGCTTACTACCTGTAGACTGATGGTCAGACCGAGAGGGTAAATCAAATCCTTGAGGATATGCTGAGGGCTTGTGCGATTGATTGTGGCAAGAACTGGGATAAGAACCTCTCTTTGGCAGAGTTTGCTTATGACAACAGTTATCAATTTAGCCTGAAGATGGCACCCTTCGAAGCTCTATATGGAAGAAGGTGTCGAACACCCCTCAATTGGTCTCAGCCTAGAGAAAGAGAAGTTTTCGGACCTGACTTAGTGACTGAAGCCGAAAGGAAGGTCAAACTAATCAGGAAGAATTTAGAAGCTACTCAGGCTAGGCAGAAGAGTTACCATGATAAGAGAAGGAAACCTCTCCAGTTCGAGGTGGGAGATTTCGTATATTTGAAGGTATCACCCACCAAGGAGTGCAAAGGTTTGGGATCAAAGGCAAGTTAGCCCCTCGCTACATTGGACCTTATGAGATCATAGAAGCATGTGGACCCATGGCATACAAATTGAAGTTACCTCCAAAAATGTCTGCCATCCATAGTGTATTCCATGTATCCCAACTGAAGAAGTGTGTTCGATTGCCGACTGAGATCATAGCAAAAATAGAATTGGAGATAGAGCCAGATCTATCATACCAAGAGTACCCTTTCAAGGTTCTGGATTGCAAAGAAAGATCAACTCGGGCTAAATCGATCAAGATGTATAAGATCCAATGGAGTAATCACTCAAAGGAAGAGGCTACTTGGGAGACTAAGGAATTTCTGCGTTCCAACTTCCCCGATTGTCTACCTAAGGGAATTGGTACATAATCATGCACAACCCCTACCCCTGCCCTTTGAATCTAAATATAAGAAAAATGATCTTAATGCAGAAAGAGTTAATTGTAAAACTAAAATTAAAAGGACTTCCTTCTGAAGTTGCAAAGAGGATGACATTCAAAGAGCAGTTCACCAAGAAGAACCTTAATGAATAAATCACCCACATCAAGAAAGCCTTAACCATCACTTCACCTCGGGACGACTCCGACCCGAATCTCGGGACGAGATTCCTTTAAGGGGGGAAGGCTGTGACACCCCAGTGTCACCTAGGGTTTCTCCTTTATGCTAACTCAAAATCATTATCACATGTGAACCAAATTGAGTAATGGACATCAAAAATTAGGAGCAAAGGTTAAATTAAGTCTTTTATCTTAAGGATCATGCCTAAAACATATTAAGCCTTCAAAAAGGAAAGAATGCTAAAACCCTAGAACAACCCTAATTAGGTCATTTAAGTAGAAGGGAAAGGATGGATAAAAAGACCATGAAAAACATGGAATCATGGCTTAGGCCAATTATAAAAGTTGAAATATACTAACTAAGCTACAATAATGGTTATAAAAGTTTGGCCAAAATAGTTTGTTAAAAACCCCAATCAAGCCATTCAATTGGAGGCTTCCTAGAAAAATCTGAAATTCAGATTTCTTAATTTCAGCCTCTAACTCAAAACCGAGCGCATTCACCTTAATCCCTAGCTCAAATGTTTAAGCTCCCATTAACAAAAATGTGCTAAAGTAACCCCTCTACCACATCTCTGATGATGGCATTGGGACGCATTCCTTGGACACGTCAAACCCAGGATCTTCTCTCGGTGTTCAGCAGTTAAACAAACCCAACTTCACCTCTCCATATCTCTTGATCCAGTCAGCAAAACCAATAAGCCTCCACACACAAACGACAAAGGAATGTCAGGGGAAGAGATCTCTCAACAAGATCATGGCCATAATCTCAAAGATTTGGAGCAAATCCACGCTTGAACATGACCTCTCTCTACGCTGCCTCGTGCTCGACGCGTGCCCAGACGCCAGAGTGCACACTAGCGCTCGCCCGTGCACGCCCCGAGCGCTTGTCAGAGCCACCCCTCGGTCGTGCTTTCCCGCACCTTTAAAACCACCCCCGGGCGCGCCTCAACTCACTCCACGCTCACCCTCACTGGCCAACACCCCTCCCTTAGCTCCAGCGAGCTCTCCTCCGTCCGCCATCACCACCCGAGCCTAGGCCACCGCGGCCAACTCACTCCAGCCACGTCCAAGCCGCGCCGGTCACTCGGTTAGCTCCGCTAGTGGCACGTGAAGCTTTCCAAGTCCTCGGACCCGACAGAACCTCACCGGAGACCGAGGATCGCCTTCGCAGGACTTCGGTCGCCCGCGGCCGCGCGTAGACCGAGCAATCCGATGAGCCATTCTCAAATTCCTCGCGCACACATCTTCCTTGACCTCTGGTGAAGCTCTTTGACCCATTCAATCAAACTGTATCGCCCTGGTTAGGCCGGATTCCTCGCCGCCGACGAGTTCCCCCGCCTACACACGTGGACCGACCTACTCCGACCACCATCGCCGACGATCCGTACCTCGACGAGATCGCCAGAGACCCCCAGACCTCACCCGACCCCTCACCGGAGCAACCTCGCCGCCGGTAAGCCCTTCGCCCTTTTCCTTCGCCGCGGTCACTGTTCCATTAGGGGAAGGATCGCGGGTTTGATTTCGCAAAACCCTACGGGGTTTTCTGCAGAGTCATAGACTCATGTGAACATTGAACCGAGGACTTGTCTGTAATACGCTAAAAACCTTTTGCCAGGGACCCCAGTGCAAAACCCCTTTTCCTTTATCCATTTCTGTTTATTCTTTTTAAATTCAGCAGAGAACTTAGGATATTTATATCTTGAGAAATGTTTAACCAAATTTAGTCAAACCAATTTTGCTGGATTCAAAATATTTTGGACTATCAAATAAAAACGTTGAATCCTATGGTTTATGTATTGATTTTTAGAGTTTAGAATTAAATAAGGAAACTGCCCAAACCTTGTTAAAATAAAGAAAAATAGTTATGCTTCTGTGCTGAACTTAAGAAAATTTGTAGAAGTGTAAACCCCACTTAGACACTGTCTAAAAATAGTGAGCACCCCAGTATTGAAGATTTAGACAAGGTTATTTATTAAAAGCCATATTTGCCCAAAACTTAGGAAAATGGGAAAGTTACTAGAAAATAATGAACAGTGGATGCAAATATTTTTCCTAGTCCACTTAAGAAATAAAGAACCTAGGAAAAATAAAGGGAACCCTAGACCAGAGCCAATTCAAGGTGAAATGTTTTATTAGGCACTAATAAAACTAGAAAGGCCATTTAGTTCAAGAAATTCCTACCACCCTTCCCTTAAACAAAAAGTTACCAAAATTTAGAACGATTGCTCTTGCACAAAGAAGAAGATAGGAAAAATTAGAAATCTGTTGTTTGATATTTTTCAAATATAGTGGTAGTAGAAAGCAGCCCTATGGCTAGAAACTTTAGAAAATCATATTAAAATAACTAATAAGTATTAGTGGCTGAAAATTTGTAAAGGTCATGTTATAACATCTAAATGCCAGCAAAAATAAGGCTTAGAAAATAACCCCCTGTTAAAAGAAGGTTGTAGTTCAAAACACCCGCTCTGCCCTAATATTTGATAATTTTAAATACAGAAGAACCCCTCACTTTTTAAGCCCCAAATTTTGAGACAGAAAATTTTACACCAGTAAGAAGCCACTGTAATTTTTTGCAGAATTTTTAGAAATTTATTAAGCTATCTTGTAGTTCAAACCCACCTTAAAAGCATAAAAGAAATAGAGATAAAGTAGAGAGAATAATAAATCTTACTCCAATGGATTCAGCTAGGAGTCTTAATAAACTCCCACTAAAACATTAAAAAGAAATCAGTGGAACCCCAAAATGAACTTACCAATTAGCTTAACCAAGCTTGACTCTAATTTGCTAAGTGTACCACAAAAATCTTTAGTAGTAAGAATAAGCTCCACAATATTAAATTGGTCATCCCCCATCAAATTTTAATTGCTAAATTGCATATCATGCCATGCATGTATCTTACTCATTGCATTCATTGGATTGCAATCTCGCTGACAGAGAGTACGTGCTCATCCCTGAGCAAGGAGCTGTCCACGAGGAAGACCAGGAGCAAGCTCCCGAACCTGCCACAGAAGATCTCCCCGCAGCCCCAGCATTTGAAGGCGAGCCCCGGTTTCATGCATAACCGTTTACATATCCTACTTTACTACACTTAATGATTGTAGGTTGTAATGTGCATTTAAGTGTAGGAGTTGCTTGAAACATCTAGTTGCATGAACTCAGGATTCCTTTTTGAGATGGGTACTTGTATGCTAGGTCGAATAGCTGCAATGCTAATTAGGATCTCAGTAGAAGTCGAGTGATTTTTTAGCACTCGCGCGAGGTCAGGAATTGATTGTATTCATAATGATAATAGGATCTATGATGGTCTATGGACTTGGATCCAGGGAGGATGCCTTGTCCATGAGACGGGAAAAGGAATTAAGGATTAATGTGTGGATACCTGAGTCAAGCGTTTGAACGTACTATACACATGTCGGGAAATATGGTAACCGGTAAACCTAGTACCTAAGTGAAGCCGGGCACGGACTTTTCTCCTCACTCATCCTTAGACTGGTTCTCCCATGCTTGCTATGGTGGGTACAAGTGCAGCCACTGCACGGCGACAACCAGAGTCAGTGGAGCATTGTATGCCAAGGCGGTGAGCCTTGGCCGCGAACGAGGAATTGATGGGGACGGTTGACGTGTGTGGGGATGGAGTGCCCTTACATGTCGTGTGTTTAGGTTTACGTTGCAAGGTTTAAAAACTCGATTCGAATCGTCTACTTCTCGCAGCTAATGAGACTGCTTGACCCCTTGTACTACATTGAGTAAGAAGTGAAATAAGGCTTTACATGAGATAACTTGTTGATTGTATTAAATGATTGTTACCATGTATGCTTAGAAAGAGCAAACTTAGCTAAAATAAAGATATTAGAATCTGAAGAGCTAAAAATGGATTTTAGACTCAGCTAGTGCTTTTAGCAAACCAAGCCCCTAAGCCAAACAGCTGCATGGTCTAGAGGTAGAGGAGTAGATTGCTCACACCGGGTAAGTCTAGCTGAGTATTAGTATACTTAGCCTTGCTTGTGGCATAATTTTTGCAGGTACGCTTCAGGACATGGTTGATGGTGTGACTTGGCTTACCACCCTGCCACCGGGTTGGACGGTCGAGTGGGATGCTGCTCCGACAGGAGAGGAGCATGAGGAGTAGTGGGCTAGGCCTTGCCCTATTCCTCGCTTTTGACGATATCGATTATCCGCTGCAGTTTATTTTGTGAACTTATCGGATACTTGAAAAACTCCGATTTATGTAATAACTCAGTACTTTAATTTGAGGTTTTCCTATTTTACTGTATTTCTTCTGTTACTCACCTTCGAGTGAGTTTGTGGTATTTGATCCTGGATAAGTGGCTCTATCAGACTAGATCTGAGGGACTGACGGGTTATTCCGATTTAAGTGTGTTGCGGCCCCTGAGACGTGACTTAGGCACTTAAGCTAGAATAATTCGGGCGGTTTTGCCACAAATTTCCCACGCAAAATCCCCAGAAACTAATAATACTATTGATGTTCGTTCACCAAGAAAATTCTGGACGGCACCTCTACCGAATCACATAGATGAATGGATGACCAATTGGATTGCAGCACAAATAAAAAGATAATCACAAAATCACCTTGAGTTTTCCCTTTGCTCCTTCATTCTTCCTCCCACCAAACTCCAATTGAAGGCTTGCACCAACACGACAGAGATCCAAGCGTGGAGGGCTTCTCCTTGGAGAGGAGTGGGCGGCGGCTAGGGTTGAGTGGTGGTGGCTGCAAGTTCTCGGGGAAAGAACGAGAGGGAGGGGAGGGGGTGGCGGCCAAAGGGAGAAGAGAGGAGGGGGCTGCAAACAAAGGGGGAAGGGGGGAAGGTCGGCTAGGGTTGAGTGGGGTGGGGAATAGTGGGCTCCCCACCGTCGGATCAAGATCAATGGCCCAAACCCGCTCTCACGTCTGTGCTCCCGACCCCCGCATACAAGTCAAACAAAATTCTACTGTTTTACTGATGTATGCCTCCTAAAGTTCCAAACCCCAGTAGCACAGGACCTGAAAGAGGAAAAAAGAAAGAATAAACTTCAACTTCTCTTTTTTTGAAAACTGGGTATCACACTGTACCCCCCCCTTAAGAAGAATTCGACCTTGAATTCCGACGCTTCTATCGGAATGACAAAAGAAAGATTAATGAATCATCAAAACTCATCCATAACGTAAAGTTCGGGATATTTCTACCGCATCAGCTCCTCAAGTTCCCAAGTAGCCTAGCGCTCAGACTTATTAGTCTACAAGACCTTAACATACTTAATTGATCTCCTTCTCATGACACGCTCCGAGGACTCCAAGATACGAACCGGACGACACTCCAGAGTCAGATCCTGCTGCATAGCAATTGGTTCCATCTCGATTTGATGGTCCGGATCCCGCAAAAACTTCCTCAACATAGAGACATGAAATACCAGGTGTACCCCTGCCATGGAATCCGACAATTGCAAGCGATAAGCCAAGCTACAACCTGGGCCAACATAGCGAATGGTCCAATGTATCTCGGGCTAAGCTTTCCGAAGACACCGAACCGAACAACTCCTTTAGTAGGTGATACCCTGAGAAGGACTTGATCACCCACTGCAAATTCCAAGTCTCACCTCCTCATACCAGCATAACTCTTCTGACGGCTCTGAGCGGCCAAAATATTCTGACGAATTTCCCGAACCTTCTCAGACGTCTGCTGAACCCAATCAGGACCATCTAGAGATCTCTCACCCAAAGTCTCCCAGCACAAAGGAGAGATACACCGCCTGCCATACAAGGCCTCATATGGTGCCATCTTGATGCTAGTCTGGTAGCTGTTGTTATAAGCGAACTCGGCCAAGGCAAGATGATCCTCCCAGCTACCCTTCCAAGACAGAACACAAGCATGCAACATATCTTCCAAGGTTTGGATAGTTCGCTCCGACTGACCGTCAGTCTAAGGGTGAAAAGCGACACTAAAAGAGAGCTTGGTACCCAATGCACTGTGAAGACTCTCCTAGAATTTGGATACAAATTTGGAGTATCAATCTGAAACAATGGACTGAGGCACCCCGTGAAGCCTGATTACTTCTTTCATATACAAGGGAACCAACTCTGAAGCTGAATTTGTGGTCTTCATGGGAATAAAGTGCGCAGACTTAGTCATGCGATCCACTACCACCCATATAGCATCCCTTCCTTTAGGAGAACGAGGTAAGCCCACCATAAAATCCATGGTGATATGCTCCCACTTCCACTCTGGAATTTCCAATGGCTTCAATAAACCTGCAGGCCTCTTATGCTCGGCCTTCACGTGCTGACATACCTCACAGGCAGCCACATACTTAGAAACGTCAACCTTCATCCTCTTCCACCAGAAGTTTTGCTTCAAATCTCTGTACATTTTGGTTTCGCTAGGGTGAACGGTGTAAGGCATTTTATGAGCTTCTCTCAAGGTATCCATCTTCACCTCTGATTTCTGACGCACACAAAAACAGCCCCAGAAACGAACCAAATCATTCTCATCAATGGTGAACTCACGGGGTTTACCATCGCCGACCCTCTTTCGAGCTTCCTGCAACAAACGATCCTGCTGCTGAGCCACGCGCACTCTCTCCAAAAGGGAGGATTGAATGAGCATTCGAGTCTCCTCACTAGTGGTGCCGACATAGCACAAAGCGATCCCCATACGGTCCAGATCTGCGATCAAAGGCAAGGCCACTTTTGGAACCCTGGACCTGCTAAGGGCATCAGCCACCACATTTGCCTTCCCCGGGTGATAATGAATGGACAGATCATAATCTTTAATCAATTCGAGGCACCGACGCTGCCTCAAATTCAGCTCCTTCTGAGTGAAAATATACTTGTTGGGGACTTGTTCTCAAATGCTAAGAGTTAAGAACAAGGCAACATAAAAAGTGTTAAATGTTAAAGTCCTTCGTCCTTCGAAACATTATGCGTCTTCGGGAAATAATGAGTTCCGGACGAAGGTCATAAGGGACATACCTTCGTAAATGTAACAAGTAATGACGAAGGATTCATATAAAGCACGAAATATAATATAAACAACATAAAATCATTTCTATTTTATTAACATGGAAAAATAGAAATGATTTCAAATTACAAATGTACCTTCGGTCCTGAGAGAAGGTAAAAAGTACAAGCGTGACGCAAAAGCAAATGCCAAGTCAGCGTGAACAGTACGGGAGTACTGTTCATCTATTTATAGACGTGGGACGCAGCCCACGTAAAATTACATCCATGTCCATTACATTTGTTAATGACTTATGGAAATCTGTCAAGGCCCACGTAGTCTTTTCATCTTTAAGTCGGTTCCCCTTTCCGCTATCGCGACGAAGCTTCCCTGCGCACAGCTTCGGCTGTGCATCATCCTTCGTGGAGCTTGGTAATCAGCTCGTTCTTCGTCTGGTCCAGGCTTCGTCCTGACCGTACTTCATGTTCATAATTCTGAGTCCGAAGGTACCTGTTCACATAATCCACTTGGAAAACATTGTCAAATCATGTTTTTGAGGACCTTCGGAGGACGAAGGCCCCCAACAGTAGCCCCTCGCAATATTAATTTGTTAATGATAAATTCAGATTGCGATATGGACGAAGGCCTTGAGCCGAAGGTCCGAAAAAACACCTTCCCTTTGCTAGAATAGCAACATTCACTGACAAGTGGGGTCTTTCAATTTTCAACGCCCCGGGCGTATAAATAAGATCATACCGCAAACTTATTTGGTACGCACGCTTGCCATCTGCTTCGGCCCACTACATTTTTAGCTCTTGTGTACTAAGATTTGCTGATCTTTTTGTTTTTAAAGCTTCGGCCTTGAAAACAGTTTTTTAGCGCTTCCGAAGATGTCTGAAGGCAAGAAGATCCCTGCTGAGACGAAGCTGAGTCTTGACGAAGAGAAGAACTTGGGGTTTCTTATAGCGATGGCGGAGACCAATACAGAGAAAATCACCAAGGAAATTCTTGAAGGTTTGTCCGAAGATACTGATGACAGCGACAGTTTTGATGTAGAAAGTGGTGGGGAAGAGGCCGAAGATCGACCATGGCGGCCAAGTCACACGGTTTTCAGGAAAACCACCATTAAGCAGAATCATATTGATAATATGAGGGGGCGGTATTTCCGAGATATATCTATTGTGAGGGCTGATGCTGGAGAAAAGACTTCTCCCACCCCCGAAGAAGATGAAGTCGTAATTTTCCGAAGCTTTCTCAAGGCTGGGCTTCGATTCCCCTTAAGCAACTTCGTTGTTGAAGTCCTGAAAACATTTCATGTCTACCTTCATCAAATTACTCCCGAAGCCATCATAAGAATGGGGGTGTTTGTCTGGGCTGCGAGAAGCCAAGGTTTGGAACCAAACGCTAAAAGCTTCTGCAACATTCATGAGTTATTATACGAGACGAAGCCCTGGGGAAAAGAACAATATCACAACAACTTTGGGTGTTATAGCTTCGGTGCCCGCTCCGGGTCAAGCTGCCCTGTGCCGACCTTTCGGAAGAGGTGGCCCGGAGCCTGGATGACAGAGTGGTTCTATGTGAAGAATGACTTAACAGCGCAAGAAAATGTCAAGAGTATCATTATGCGCCCCATCTGGCAACACTTCGGACTTCGAAGGCCGAAGATTGAAATGGATGAAGCAGCCGAAGAATGCCAAAGAGCCTTCGGCGTAATCTGCTCTTTCATTGGGACAAGGGACTTAGTCCAAGAGCACATTGCCTTCAGGGTATGGCCACTTGCGGAAAAGTGGGAAATGCCGAAGGAGACCATTAAAGAGTCCGACGAAGGCGGACTAGTCAGACTAAAATACACATTCAAATACGGGGATAAATTTGTTGAACCTGATGACGATTGGTTGAAAAGCATTGACACATTAAGTGACGAACTTCTTGGGGCATATTCGAAGGCCGAGAACACTGCGTTATCAGCAGCCTTCGGAGGCCGAAAGAAGAAAAGGCTCAACCGTGTATTTGACGCAGTCGGGTTTATCTACCCTGATTATCACTATCCGGTATTGGGTCGCAAAAGGAAAAATACTTCTCCTACGACAGAAGCTACCACGAGTGCCACTAGTGAGCCAGCGCCTCAAAGGAAAAAGATGAAGGTGCTCACCCATCGAACGCGTTTTATTGAGCCGGCCACAGTGCCAAAATTTATTGGTGAAGTTTCTTTGGCCTCTGAAGCTACAGAACCAGCTCCAGTGCCGAAGATAGAAGAGAAAACTGAAGCGCCTTCAGCAGTAGAAAAACCGAAGATTGAAGGGCCAAAAACATCAGAAATTTTAAGTCCTTCAGCAAATGTCGAAACAACAAAAAATCAAAAGGGCCCATTGGTGACCCCAAGAAGAAAAAGAATGTTGAACGTACTAGATGTCTTAGAGACAATTAAGTCTTCAAGCACAACCGCAAAGGAGTCCGTTGAACTCGCTGAAGCATCTACTGAAGCTTCGAAACAACAAGCTGAAGCTGAAGCTGGGCCTTCAGAGCCCACCAAGGAACAATCCGAGAAAATATCAGAACCAGCTTTGATTGAAGAAATTGACACTGCCGCCCCCGAAGCTCCCTCCAGCATATGCGATTACATCGTGCGACATGCTTCGGGGAAGAAACTGTCTGAAGAAGAGACTTATGAAGCGAATCACTATGCTAGAGAGTTAAAGTATCCGAAGGGGGCAGTAGTATTCAATGGGACAAATGAAGATGACTTCCTATACTGCCTCCCTGATAACAAAGAATTATCTGTCTGCCGGGAGATGGCTAGAAGTATGGGTTTCCCGAAGCTCGAAGCTGGATTATGCGCCATGACGAAAGAGGATCTCGCAGACAGTCTTGCGTACAATAGCCTAAAGGTATGGGAATTAAGCGCTTGAAAAAACTTTTTTAATACGTAATTCATTCCTTTGTTCTTATATGGATTCTTTTTCGTATAGGGCTTGATCCTAAGCAACGCATTAAGAGCCCAAAAAAGCGCCGAAGATGAAAGCTATGACATTGCATTCAACAATTTACGCTCCGAAGTTATTAAACTGAGGAACGAAGCTCTGGAAAAGGATAAAATTCTGGTTACACTGGTAGATAAGGTAAAGAAGGACGAAGCTGCTTCAAAAACCCAGGCCGAAGCCCAAAAACGTGAAATTAAAGATCTTCAGAAACAGCTAGCTAGAGCTAAAGAGGAACGTGTGCTTGAGGAAACAAAACGAGAACTTAGTGATCATTTGGTCAATAATTTGGAGTTAAGTGTTAAGGAGCTTCGTGCATCTCAGAGGAAATGCTATTTTTAAATCTGTAGAATGCGTCAAAAAGATAAAATCCAGCTTCGCCAGCGTTGGCGCCTTTTCCAGTGAAGAGGACTTTTCAAGAGGCAATCCCGAAGGTCCACTGGACTGGATCAGTCACGAAGCAGAAGCCTTCGAGGAAATCCTGAGCAGCCGCGGTGACATCTGCGCTTTTTCAGGCGCCAGAGGAGTTGCTGCTGTTTTGGAGAAGAAAGGCTGTGAACATATAAAATCCTTAGCTCAGTCCGAAGCTGCCCTGTCCTCTGAAGACATCAAAGATCCCTCAACCGAAGCAAGCATGGTTGGCGGTAAGTTCTTCACTGATATCTGGGACAACGGCGGCCGAGAAATGGCACAAGAAATTATTCAAAGAAGTGAAAAAGGCATCCATGATGCTAGGAAAGTGGCAGAAGCTGCCGAAAGAAGTACAGAGCCCGAAGGGCAATTAGGTATTATTTAGTCGTTCTTATTGTGTTACAATTTTTATTTCAAACTTTGCTCGCGATTTGTAATAGTAATGAAGAAATGTTTTCTTCCCTCAGAACCTGCTGGATCGTCCGCTGACCCTCACACAAAAGGGGATGACGAAATTAAACAAATGGCCGAAGCTATCATGAATAAAGTTGTTGATCAACTTCTAAATGAGGCCGCCGAAGCAGTATTAAGAGAAGACTAGATGCTATTTAGAAAAAACATTTAAAGTGTGATCTATGTAACATTTTGTACATTTGAATGTAATATACAAGTCTCTTTTCATTATTCAATTCTTTACGATGCATGAAACTTTACATACATACCATTTTTGAGCCTTCGGCGAAAAAACACCTTCCCTTCATTTCATGCTTCGTGAAGAAGACATTCTCCGTTAAAATTATTCAGATGAAACACGTCCATGCTTCGTAAAAATATTCTCCGAAGCTATACAATTTCGATATTGCTCTGATGAAGCTCGTCCATGCTTCGTAAAAATATTCTCCGAAGCTGTATTCCGAAGATTATCATTGTATTCCCTCGTGACTTTACACAATTTTCACTTTCTCAAAGCGTCCTTTCGAAGGTTGATACTGTGTCCCCTTCTTTTGCCAAATGCAACATGATGTATGATGCTTATGCTATGCAAAATGATGTGATGATGTTATGTTATGCAAATGACATTTGTTCCGAAGATACACACAATATATTTGTAAGCTCTGCATTCCCTTAGGAACGTCTTTGGAGCTTCTTCGCCTTTTACTTAGACGGTATAAGCTCTGCATTCCCTTAGGAACGTCTTTGGAGCTTCTTCGCCTTTTACTTAGGCGGTATCAGCGTTGACTTTTCGCTGTATGCTCTGCATTCCCTTAGGAACGTCTTTGGAGCAAAAACTTACACTGCGCTCCCTTTGGAACGGCTTTTTGTAACTTCGACAACTTACTCTGCGTTCCTTAGAACGACTTTTTGTTGCTTCGAAGGAATTTTGATAATTCGAAAGTCCTCCTTGTTACCGCAAACTTTTAAGCTTCAGCACCTTAAGCCTGTGGAGAAGATAGATTTTCCTCATAACCAACCACGAAACTATTATATGAAAACTGAAATGTTCTTTATTACACAGAAAATAGAACTTAAACGGAAAAGACTGCTATCAAAGTAGGATATTTATCAATAAATGTGCTTCGACTCTGGCACAGTACTATTGACTGTGCGAGCTTCAGATTGCTCTATGAGATCCCTTTGGTGAGGAACATATTGGCTCCCTTCTGGCTGTTGGCCTTGTTGCAGCGGAGGTGGAGGCGGGGGCTGTTGCCATGAAGCTTGAGGCTGACTCGCCGAAGCTACAGAAACTGCAGGGTGGTTGCCCACGTATTCCGGGATGTAAGGCTGATGGTACGAAGCAGTATGCATGACCTGCTTCGGCTGGCCCTGTTGCGCTGCAGCTTCTGCTAGCTCCTTTTGTTTCTGGATGGTGACATGACACATCCTGGTGGTATGGCCCTTGTTCTCACCGCAGAATAAGCAAAATGTCCTCCTTGGTTGATCTCCAAATCTCCCGCCGAAGCCCCTGGCGCCTCTGCCTCTTGGAGCTGGTGGCCGAAAGAAAGTTTGCTGTTGCCCCGAAGCCTGTGAGGAGCACTGCGGCCTGTTCTGCTGACTCCCCTTATCATCATTTTGAGTGTTGTGGATGGACCTGACATGCCTCGGATAGAATCTTCCCCCGAAGCCCCTGGTCATCTCAGAAAATCTGAAGGCCTCCTCCCTTCTTTGGCGAAAGTCATTATCAGCACGAATGTACTCGTCCATCTTTTGGAGCAGCTTCTCCAGAGTCTGAGGAGGCTTCCTAGCAAAGTATTGGGCTGCAGGTCCAGGACGAAGCCCCTTGATCATGGCTTCGATAACAATTTCATTGGGCACCGTTGGTGCCTGCGCCCTCAAACGCAAGAACCTTCTGACATACGCCTGAAGGTATTCTTCATGATCCTGAGTGCACTGGAACAAGGCTTGAGCAGTGACCGGCTTCGTCTGAAATCCTTGAAAGCTGGTTAACAACATATCCTTCAGCTTCTGCCATGAGGTGATCGTTCCTGGTCGAAGGGAGGAATACCAGGTCTGAGCAACATTCCTGACGGCCATAACGAAAGACTTCGCCATGACTGCAGCATTGCCCCCATACGAAGACACTGTTGCTTCGTAGCTCATCAAGAACTGCTTCGGGTCTGAGTGGCCGTCGAACATGGGAAGCTGGGGTGGCTTATAGGATGGAGGCCAAGGTGTAGCCTGCAGCTCAGCGGACAAAGGAGAAGCATCATCGAAAACAAAATTTCCCTGATGGAAAATTGTCATACCAGTCATCTTCGTTGACGAAGCCCTCCTGATGAAGGTCTTTCTGCTGAGGCCTTCTGTTTTGCTCATCGTGAGTAAGATGGCGAACTTCCTCAGAGGCTTCGTCTATCTGCCGTTGCAACTCAGCTAGCCGGGCCATCTTCTCCTTCTTCCTCTGCACCTGTTGATGTAGCATCTCCATATCCCTGATTTCTTGGTCTAGCTCTTCCTCCTGAAGCGTCGGGCTGACGGCCTTTCTCTTCTGGCTTCGGGCCTCCCGAAGAGAGACGGTCTCCTGGTTGTGGTCCAGCGGTTGCAGTGCTGCAGCCCCAGTCGCTGAAGCTTTCTTCGGCGCCATAGCGAAGGTCTATAGCTTCCGAAGGTGTTCAAAAAACTCGAAGTGGAAGTGAGTTCACCGGAGGTGGGCGCCAATGTTGGGGACTTGTTCTCAAATGCTAAGAGTTAAGAACAAGGCAACATAAAAAGTGTTAAATGTTAAAGTCCTTCGTCCTTCGAAACATTATGCGTCTTCGGGAAATAATGAGTTCCGGACGAAGGTCATAAGGGACATACCTTCGTAAATGTAACAAGTAATGACGAAGGATTCATATAAAGCACGAAATATAATATAAACAACATAAAATAATTTCTATTTTATTAACATGGAAAAATAGAAATGATTTCAAATTACAAATGTACCTTCGGTCCTGAGAGAAGGTAAAAAGTACAAGCGTGACGCAAAAGCAAATGCCAAGTCAGCGTGAACAGTACGGGAGTACTGTTCATCTATTTATAGACGTGGGACGCAGCCCACGTAAAATTACATCCATGTCCATTACATTTGTTAATGACTTATGGAAATCTGTCAAGGCCCACGTAGTCTTTTCATCTTTAAGTCGGTTCCCCTTTCCGCTATCGCGACGAAGCTTACCTGCGCACAGCTTCGGCTGTGCATCATCCTTCGTGGAGCTTGGTAATCATCTCGTTCTTCGTCTGGTCCAGGCTTCGTCCTGACCGTACTTCATGTTCATAATTCTGAGTCCGAAGGTACCTGTTCACATAATCCACTTGGAAAACATTGTCAAATCATGTTTTTGAGGACCTTCGGAGGACGAAGGCCCCCAACAATACTTGAGATTTTTATGATCGGTGTAGATGTCGCAAGACTCGCCATAATGATAATGCCTCGACGATTTTAGGGCAAAGACCACCGTGACTAATTCGAGGTCATGAGTCGGATAATTCCCCTCGTGCTTCCTCAACTGCCTAGAGCCATAAGCAATCACTCTACCTTCCTGCATCAACACACAGCCAAGACCAATACGAGAAGCATCCGTATAAATTGTGAAACGCTTACCACTCTTAGACAAAGCTAGGATAGGTGCGTTCACCAACTTGTTCTTCAATGTCTGATAACTACCTCACAATCGCTGGACCAGACGAAAAGAACACCCTTCTCCAAGAGTCTGGTCAAAGGCTTAGCAATGCTGGAAAAATTTGGTATGAAACGCCGATAATATCCGGCAAGCCCCAAGAAACTTCGGATTTCAGAGACACTAGAGGGTCTCTTCCACTCCACCACAGCCGCAACATTCTTGGGATCAACCACAATGCCGTGCTGATTAATCACATGACCTAAGAAAGCCACTTCCGACAGCCAAAAGGCACACTTCTTCAATTTGCCATAAAACTAATTCTTCCTAAGAGCACCCAGAACGAGATAGAGATGCCGCTCATGCTCTTCCTCTGTCTTTGAATAAATCAGAATATCATCCAGAAACACGACCACAAAGTCATCCAAGAACTCATGTAACATCCTATTCATTGCTTCCATAAAAGCACCAGGGGCATTAGTTAAGCCAAAGGACATGACTATGAACTCGAAATGCCCATACCTGGTGCAGAAGGCTGTCTTCTCAATATCCTCCTCATGAATCCTCAATTGATGATAACCAGAGTTCAAATCAATTTTAGAGAACACCTGGGCACCCCTCACCTGTTCAAAGAGAACCTCAATGCGGGGTAGCAGATATTTATTCTTGATTGTCACTCGATTCAAAGCACGATAATCCACACATAACCCCTTGCTTTTATCCTTCTTCTAAACAAACAATACTGGAGAAGCCCATGGTGACCTGCTAGGCCTAATGAAACCCTTAGCCAGCAGATCATCCAATTGCTGCTTCAATTCAACCTGCTCCTTTGGAGCCATCCGATATGGGGCCTTATGAATAGGCTGCGTACCTGGAATTAGTTTGATTTCAAAAGCCGCATAGTGCTCCGGTGGAATGCCTGGAAGCTCTGCTACAAACACATCAGCAAAGTCACACACCACACGGATGTGTTGCACCCGCAAGGCAGCCTCACTCTCCACCACCATGGAGAAAAAGATTACCGACTTCCTTGACTGACGATCTGGAAGCAATTGCGACAAGGATAACGTGAAGTTTGGAGAACTTTCTAAGAATACCACCTCCCCACCTGACAGCACCTACAATAACACTGTTGGGGGCATTCGGCTTCCGAAGGTCCTCAAAAATGTAAGCTAACAATGTTTCTCGAGTATAATACATGAGCAGGTACCTTCGGGCATGGATCTTTCGGACTTAAGTCAAAATCAGTGCATGAAGAAGCACAAGGGGGAACGAAGGATGAAACAAAGCCGAAGCTGTATGAAAGAAAGCTTCGGCATGATGACAGGAAAAAGGAAACCGACTTAAAGGGGAAAAGGCTATTTAGACCCCGATGAGTTACCTTATAGTCATTAGCAAATGTAAAGGGCATGAATGTAATTTCACATGTGCTGTGTTCCATGCCTATAAATAGATGAACAGTACCCCCTACTGTTCACGCTGACTTGGCATTTGCTTTTGCATCACATTCGTACCTTCGCTGACTATCAAGTTGAAGGTATCAAATGTAATTCAATATTGTTTTCATTTTCTCATGACAATATAATGAAGATGAATTTATAATGTTATATGGTTGTTTATGTTATCTTTTATATTTTACACGCTTCTTCTATTACCATCTTACCTTCGATATTCGAAGGTATGCCCTTCATGACCTTCGTCTGAAGATCATTATATCCTAAGGGAAATAATGTTTCGAAGGACGAAGGGCGTTAATATTTAACATTTTATGTTACCTTGTTCTTGATTCGAAGCATTTGAGAACAAGTCACCAACATTGGCGCCCACCTTTGGTGAATCCTTTTCGACCACCTTCGGCAAGCACTGACCTTCATCATGCTGCCAAAGAAAGCTTCGGCAACAGGGGCTGCCATTCTGCAGCCGCTGGACCCGAACCAGGAGACCCTTTCTCTTCGAGAGGCCCGAAGTCAGAAGAGGAAGGCCACTAGTCCAACACCACAAGAGGATGACTTGGACCAAGAAATTAGGAATATGGAGATGCTTCATCAGCAGGTACAAAGGAAGAAGGAGAAGATGGCTCGATTAGCTGACCTGCAAAGGCAGATTGACGAAGCCACCGAAGAAGTGCGTCGTCTTGCTCAAGATGAGCAGTACCGAAGGCCCCACCACAGAGAGTTGCACCAGGAGGGCTTCTTCAACGAAGACGACTGGTATGAGGATTTCCATCATGGAAATTTTGCTTTTGATGATGCTTCTCCTCTGTCAGCAGAACTGCAGGCTACGCCCTAGCCCCCGTCTTACAAGCCACCACAGCTCCCCATGTATGACGGACATTTAGATCCAAAGTAGTTTCTCATGAGCTACGAAGCAACTATATCTTCGTATGGTGGCAATACTGCAGTCATGGCAAAATCCTTCATCATGGCAGTTAGAAATGTTGCACAAACTTGGTATAATTCTCTTCGGCCAAGAACAATCACATCATGGTAGATGCTGAAGGACATGCTGGTCACCAGTTTTCAAGGATTTCAGACGAAGCCGGTTACCACTAAGGCCTTGTTCCAGTGCACGCAAGATCAAGAGGAATATCTCCAGGCGTATGTCTGGAGGTTCTTGCGACTGAGGGCACAAGCGCCGACAGTGCCCAATGAAATTGTCATTGAGGCCATGATTAAGGGGCTTTGGCCAGGACCTTCAGCCCAATACTTCGTCAGGAAACCCCCTCAAACCCTAGAGAAACTGCTTCAGAAGATGGATGAATACATCCGCGCTGAAAATGATTTTCGACAGAGAAGGGAAGAAGCTTACAGGTTCTCCGAAATGGCCAGGGGCTTCGGAGGAAGGATACACCCGAGGCATGTTAGGTCAATTCACAACACTCAGAATGATGATAGAGGAAGCCAGCTACAGAGGCCCCAGCATTCTTCACAATCTTCGGGGCAGCAACAAAGCTCTTTCCGGCCGCCAACACCAAGAGGTAGAGGCGCCAGGGGCTTCGGAGGAAGATATGGGGATCAACCCAGGAAGATTTATTGTCTATTTTGTGGTGAGGACAAGGGCCATACTACCAGGATGTGCCACGTCACCATCCAGAAACAAAAAGAGATAGCAGAAGTTGCGGCCCAACAGAATCAGCCGAAGCAAGTCATGCATACTGCTTCGTATCACTCACCGTACATTCCAGAGTATGTGACTAATCATCCTGCAGCCTCTGTTGCTTCGGCAAGCCAACCTCAGGCATCTTGGCAACAGCCTCCACCTCCGCCACCATTGCAACGAGCTCAACAGCCAGAAGGGAGCCACCACACTCATCAGCAAAGAGACTTCAGAGAGGAGTCCGAAGCTCGCACAGTGAACAGTACTGTGCTAGAATCGAAGCACATCTACTAAGAGGATATCCTACTTCTGAAATAGTTCTGGCATTTGCCATAATTTTTTCTTTTTCAATAGAGAACAATCGTTAAAAGCCTAAGTTTTTCTTGTCATTTTCAATTCCTTATAATAGCTTCGTTTTGGCCATAGTAGAAATGTATCTCTTTTACAGACTTACGAAGTCCAAAAAGTTGGTAAAGCACGAAAGTTGCTCTCAAGAGAGCGCGGAGTTCACAATCACATTATAAGTTTTGCCGAAGCATTAGAAAAGTCGTTCTAAGGGACGCATCGTATGTTTTCCGAAGCAACAAAAAGTCGTTCCTAAGGAACGCAGCGTAAGTTTTCTGCTCAAAAGTCGTTCCAAAGGGAATGCAGAGCTTACAGCGAAAAATAAACGCTGATACCGCTGAAGTAAAAGGCGAAGAAGCTCCTAAGGGAGGCTTACAGCGAAAAATAAACGCTGATACCGCCGAAGTAAAAGGCGAAGAAGCTCCTAAGGGAGGCTTACAGCGAAAAGTCAACGCTGATACACCGAAAAATAAACGGTGAAGCCGAAAAATAAACGGCAAAAAGATTGTGTTTTACTGAGGGAGTGTGTATCTTCGGCACAAATATCATCTTGCATATCATAACATCATTACATCATTTGCATAGCACAACATCATACATCATATTGCATCAATAGCACAAGAAGGGGATGCAATGTTGACCTTCGGAAGGGTATACGTTGTTGACCTACAATATTGATCTTTGGAGATTGTTTCGAACAAGTGACAAGGCATAAAATAGTTTTGAAAAGATCTATTCCTCACGAAGCATAGTATTTTTACGGAATATGGATATTCTTCACGAAGCATGAAAAGAAGGGAAGGTGTTTTTTCGCCGAAGGCTCAAAAACGGTATGTACGCAAAGTTTCATGCATCGTAAAGAATTAAATTACAAACAGCTTATACATTATAATCAAAATCACAAAATATTACACACTTTGTTCAGCAAATATTACACTCCAAATGTCTTTACAATAACAGCTATTCTTCTTTGAAAACTACTTCCGCAGCTTCGTGTAGTAGTTGATCAACAACTTCATCCATAATAGCTTCGGCCATTTTAATAATTTCAACTTCTTTCTTCGCTTCGGGATCCGCTAATGGCTCGGCGGGCTCTGGTGGAGGAGATAGCGCGGCTGTGATGCAAAATGTAAATAAGTTCGAAGTCGCAAAATTAGAACATAAAGTTAAAGACTGTTAAGTAATACCTATCCGCCTCTCGAGATCCGCAGCTTTCTCAGCGGCCGTTGCTGCTTCTCTAGCATCATGAGTATCTTTTTCACTTTTCCTTATGATTTCTTGGGCCATCTCCTGGCCACCATTTTCCCAGATGTCGGTGAAAAACTTTCCACCAACTAAGCTTGTTTCAGCCGATGGGTCCTTTGTATCTTCAATAGATAAGGCACCTTCGGTTTGCGCCAAAGATTTTACATGTTCGCAACCTGTCTTTTCCAAGATAGCAGCAATACCCCTAGCACCCGAGAAGGCGCATATGTCCCCACGGCCATTCAAAACTTCCTCAAAGGCTTCAGCTTCGTGGCTACCCATTCAATTGGGCCTTCGGGATTGCCCCTTATAAAACTTTCCTCGCTGGAGAATGCGCCAACATTGGCGAAGCTAGTTTTTATTCTCTTAACACACTCTATAGATTTTTCATAGCACCTCTCCTTGGATGCACGAAGTTCATCAACCGTTTTTTGTAGATGATTCCTCCAATATATACTGATGTCTTGTTCAGCCTCTGCAACACCGCATTTTTCTTTAGCTTCGAGAAGCTGTTTCCGAAGATCTTCGATTTCGAATTTCTGAGCTTCAGCTTGGGCCTTGGAAGCAGCTTCGTCCTCCCTTATTTTGTTCAACAGAGAGTGTATTATTTTGTCTTTTTCAAGACCTTCGTTCCTTAGTTCAATCACTTTGGAACGAAGGTTGTTCAAGGCTATGGTGTATCCTTCATCTTCGACACTTTTTTGCGCCCTAAGGGCGTTGCTAAGAATAAGGCCCTGCAAAAAATGCGGTATTAAGTGTAAGTAAATGGAAGATTTCGTTTTTAAATACAAAAATCTAATTTTCTCACTTTTAAGCTATTGTATGCTAAGCTGTCGGCCAACTCATCTTTTGATAACACTGAGAGCCCATCCTCTAGTGTAGGGAAACCGAAGCTCTTGCTCATCTCTCGGCAGACAGAAATTTCTTTGCTGTCTGGGAGGCAATACAAGAAGTCTTCTTCCCCGCTGTCGTTGAATACCAGGGCCCCCTTTGGATATTTCAATCTTTGAGCATAAAACTGAGCCTCTTGGTTCTCCTTTTCAGATAATCTTTTTCCTGAAGCATGTCGTATAATATAATCAGTAGCTTCAGTTAAAGTTTCGGGAATAGGAATTGTGGCTTTTTCAGTTTTGCTTGCTTCTGCAGTTTCTTTCTCAATCTTGCCTCCGATTTCCAAGGATTTCTCCTTGGCAGGCTCGGAGGGCCCAGCTTTGGTATCGACTTGAACCTTGGAAGCTTCGGCCTCAATATGTGTTTCCGAAGCTTCGACAACTTTCTTCGGAGTAGAGCTTGAAGTTTTTATTATTTCTAGCACATCTAACACATTGACTATTCTCTTTCTCTTGGGGGTTGTCGAAATATCCTTTTGTGCCTTCGGCATTGCCACCACTGCCGAAGGACTTATTGCTTCCAAGATTCTCGTTTTCTCAACCTTCATCTCTTCAATATTGGTAGCCTTCAGCTCATCCGATTTGGCTGATGATGTCTTCGACGCTTCAGCCGGTCCGCTTTTTTTGCGAAATTGCAGGTTCTTTGCCTTCGGACACCGAGGAGGTCTCACCGCCAAAATCAGGCACTGCGGCCGGTTCAATATAGCGTGGTCGATGAGTAAGGACTTTCACTCTTTTCCTCTTCGGCGCAGACTCGCTAGGAGCAGCTGAAGCATCATCTCTCCCGGAATCTCCGCTTTTCCTTTTTTGTCCCCGGGGCGGGTAACGGTAGTCGGGATACATGAACCCAATGGCATCGAAAACTCTGTTTAGTCTCTTCTTTTTTCGGTTCCCGAAGGCCACAGATAATGTGTTGTCTTCTGCTCTGGAATACAGCCCAAGCAGATCATCGCTTGTGGCTTCGACGCTTTTTAGCCAGTCGTCGTCTGGCTCGATAAACTGGTCTCTGAATCTGAAGGTATATTTTAGCCGAACGAGACCAGCTTCGTGGGGATTGCTGATGGATTCTTTTGGCACCTCCCAATCGGCTAGCAACGGCCATATCCTGTAGGCCACGTGCTCTTGAACTAAGTCCCTTGTCCCAATGAAAGAGCAGACTAAGCCGAAAGCCTTGCGGCACTCTTCGGCCGCTTCGTCAACTTCTACCTTCGGTTTACGGAGCCCGAAGCGTTGCCAGATAGGACGCATGATTATATCTTTAATGTCTTCTCGTGCCTTTAAATCATTCTTTACATAAAACCATTCTTTTGTCCAGTCTCCAGGCCATCTCTTCCGAAAAGTCGGTACTGGCGAGCTTGAGCCAGAACGAGCAATGAAGCTATAGCAGCCGAAATTATTATGATACTGTTCCTTACCCCAAGGCTTCGTCTCATATAACAATTCATGCATGCTGCAGAATCTTTTTGCATTTGGTTCCAAGCCTTGACTCCTTAAAGCCCACACGAAGATTCCCATTTTTATAATAGCTTCAGGGGTAATCTGGTGAAGGTAGATCTAAAATATCTTCAAAACCTCGACTACGAAGCTGCTAAGAGGAAGCCGAAGCCCAGCCTTCAAAAAGCTCCGAAAGATCACAACTTCATTCTCCTCTGGGGTAGGACAAGTTTTTTTCTCCATCATCAGCCCTCACAACAGACATATCCTGAAAGTATTTCCCCCTCATGTTGTCAAGATGGCTTTGTTTAATAATTGATTTTCCAAAAACAGCATGGCTTGGTCGCCAGGGTCGATCTTCGGAGTCTTCCCCGCTGCTCTCCACATCATAGCTGTCACTGTCACTGGTATCTTCAGACAAACCCTCCAAAGTTTCCCTAGCAATCTTCTCTGCATTTGTCCTTGCTATCGATTCAATAAAGCCAAGATTCATCTCCTCAGAAAGGCTCAGCTTCGTTTCGGCGGTAGCTTTCTTATCCTCAGACATCTTCGAAAGAGCTGAGAAAAGTGTTCTCAAAGCTGAAGCTTAAAAATTTAAAAATCCGGTTAAGCGTTTATAAGCAAAGAGCTATTTGGGCAGGCAAGGCAGATGGCAAGAAAGCATGCCAAATGAGCTAGGGGTGCACTCTTATTTATACGCCTGGTGTATTGCGTGCTAGAGGGCTCGCTTGTCAGTGGCTGTTGCTATTCTAGCAAAGGGAAGGTGTTTTTTCGGACCTTCGACTCAGAGCCTTCGTCCATGTTGCCATCTAAATTTATCGTTCTAACAAATTGATATTGCGAGGGGCTACTGTTGGGGGCCTTCGGCTTCCGAAGGTCCTCAAAAATGTAAGCTAACAATGTTTCTGGAGTATAATACATGAGCAGGTACCTTCGGGCATGGATCTTTTGGACTTAAGTCAAAATCAGTGCATGAAGAAGCACAAGGGGGAACGAAGGATGAAACAAAGCCGAAGCTGTACGAAAGAACGCTTCGACATGATGACAGGAAAAAGGAAACCGACTTAAAGGGGAAAAGGCTATTTAGACCCCGATGAGTTACCTTATAGTCATTAGCAAATGTAAAGGGCATGAATGTAATTTCACGTGGCTGCGTCCCATGCCTATAAATAGATGAATAGTACCCCCGTACTGTTCACGCTGACTTGGCATTTGCTTTTGCATCACATTCATACCTTCGCTGACTATCAAGTCGAAGGTATCAAATGTAATTCAATATTGTTTTCATTTTCTCATGACAATATAATGAAGATGAATTTATAGTGTTATATGGTTGTTTATGTTATCTTTTGTATTTTACACGCTTCTTCTATTACCATCTTACCTTCGAATTTCGAAGGTATGCCCTTCATGACCTTCGTCTAAAGATCATTATATCCTAAGGGAAATAATGTTTCGAAGGACAAAGGGCGTTAATATTTAACATTTTATGTTGCCTTGTTCTTGATTCGAAGCATTTGAGAACAAGTCACCAACAAACACTGTCTTCCAAAAACAGGATATAACTGCACAATACTGAGATAACCAATCCATACCCAAGATAACATCAAATGCCCCCAAGGAAATCACCACAAGATTAGCTGAAAAGACCTCATCAGCAAGAATGATGGAACAACCCTGACATACTAAATAGCTACTAATGGAGCCATTAGCAGAACTAACCATAATTGGGTGACCCAACTTCTGCACCGAAAGACCAGCCCGCGACCCAAAATTCTCTCAAACAAACAAATAGCTAGCGCTATAGCCAAAAAGAGCATGGGCCACAAACGAATCAACTGAGATCGAACCTGTCACCATGTCTCCCTGCTCTCTGCCATCCGCAGAGGGTAGCACATATGCTCTGGAAATACCCGCAGAAGAGGAAGCGCCCAGAGTGAAGTTAATAGACGAACCCCACGCGGTCGTCAGATGAGGCAGACGCGGAGCTCCAAACTGTGATGGTACAGGAGTAGTCATTGTAGGAGTAGGCGCGACTAGATACTGAGGAAAACCCTACATAGGCACAAACTGAGGAGTCCCAGGCACATAAAACTGCTGCGGAGGGGGTGGTACTGAAAATTGCTGCTCAGTTCTTGACATCATGTTGACAGTGCCCTGAGAAGAGGAAGAAGTCACTGGCTCCCATCTGAGCTTCCCATTGGTATTCCTCCTACACACCACATCCTTGTGATCTTGGCTGCAGATAGAGCACCTGCCACTCCATTGACACTGGGCAAGGCGATGCACTTCACCAGAACAGAAACACACCAGCCCCAGCCCGGGCTTAGGAACAGCCCAATACCTCTGAGTACTCCCTCCTGAAGTACCCGATTCAGAGGGTTTGCCATGGTAGGGGTGGTGGCGCTGGTGCTGTGACTTTCCCCTCTTGTTGCCTGGACCCCCTGTGTTGCCCCTCCTCGCGTCCTGGCCACGAGGCTAGTCAACACCCAAAGACTTCTAAGACTCCATGGTGTACTGATGTTGCATCTCCACACCCAAGGCCTGCTCCACCGTAGTACGAAAATCCACCAACGGAAAGGCGCCCAGAGCATGCCTGATAGAAGGTTTTAGACCCTGACGGAACTGGCTCTCCTTCTCCAACTCATTGTGAAGCCACATGTGGAACAAAGTGGACCATCTTGTTAAATCCCACTTCATACTCTGTGACAGTCTTGTTGGGGCGAAGGCGAAGACGCCACCCTTCGCTCGAGGCCTTCGCCGTCCTCGCTGCACCAACGGAGACAAGACAACAGGCAGACTTACCCTTCGCCTCATACGCCACCGGACGAAGCCCTGTGATGAGGTCGTCTCATCTTGCGACCCCATCCAGAATGGAGGCCCACGTGTAGTCCGGCCCATTGTAACAGGCCCCGCGTGGCCGTTGTGCGTTAAGGGCCTAATTTGTGAAGGCCTCCCTGTAATTATGGTCTGTAACCCCGCTTTATGGGAATATTCCGGGGATAACCTAGGTGTTTGAGGGCACATGCGTCCTTAACACACGATGCTAGGCACTCAGATACCTATAAATACACCCGCACAGTGCCCTTGAGAGGCTAGATTAACAGAGCTATTGCCATCACGTGCAAAAACCCTGTTTGCGTTACTACACCTCCCCGTTGGATCAACTTGCGCCAGTGAGCAAGTTCCAACATTTGGCGCCCATCGTTCGTGCTACAAAACAACCACCCGCGATGGCACCCAAGAAAGCTAGCTCGAAGGCTGACGAGGCTGCGAAGGCAGCATTGCTGGCCGCAAAAAAGGGCAAGGCCCTCGCCCTCACCCACTCCACCCACCAAGAGGCTACTGAAGACGACGCTCACCGCACCTGCGGCCCTGAAGGACAGCCGCAACCTCCCCCAGACTTCGCTCCACTAGAGGGCATGGACTTCACCGAGGACGGCGAAGTCATCGGTGTCTCCGCAGAAGAACAACTACAGCTGCGCGCCCTACGCATCAAGAACCGCAATCTCCAGAAGCAAAAAGAGATACTTGAGGCCAAGCGCCAACGTGTGTCTGCACAAGCCAAGGTGCGGCAAATGATACGAGACGAAGAGCAGAAGGCCCAGGAGCTCGAGCAAGAGATCACGCTAATGCAGCGCGAAGGCCACTTCGGCCTGCAACAAGGGCCACCCCTGCAACAGCGCACACAAGTCGAAGACCTGCACTTTCCCCACCGCGACCGCACCATCCCACAGGCCGCGGCATTCCAAGGTGTCAACTACCTCGACGAGCGAAGTCCCCTGGCGCCACACCTGCAAGTGACACCCTGGCCTGCCAACTTTCGGGTAGGGACCTACCCCAAGTACAACGGCAGCACTGACCCAGCACAGTACATCATGAGTTATCAGGTCACCGTTGCATCTTCCGGAGGGCACGACGCCACGATGGCCAAGTCTTTCATCATCGCCCTCGAGGGCCCAGCTCTCACCTGGTTCACCAGGTTGCCCTCGCTGTCCATTGACTCATGGAGAAGCCTTCGGGACAAATTCCTGCTCAACTTCCAAGGGAACAGCCCGGACACCGACGCCTTGGCCGAACTCTCACTCTGCAAGCAGCTGGAAAAAGAGACTCTGCGGGAGTATTACCGCAAGTTTCTGACACTCAAGTCACAGCTGCCCTCGGTCGATGACCAGATCGCCATCCACTACGCCATCAGTGGCCTTCGCGCCGGCGTCCTTTACAGCCACTGCATCAGAGATCCGCCCAAGAACCTCCAGGAATTATATCAGCTATTTGAAAAATACGCCAAATCCGAAGAGCTCCACCAGCGCAAAGTTGAGTCTCAGAGGAAACCCAAAGATGCTCCACAGTCCAGCCGCACGTGGACGAGAACTCCGCAGCCAGACTCCGGTCGAGACGGCCGCAATCAGCAGCAGGTGCACAACATTGCCAACCAGCACCCCGCTGGTGATGCCCCTCGCCGCCAGGAATATCCCCCCAGGGCCGCGGAAATGGAACTCGCGGTAGGGGCCGGGGACGCACGCAGCCGCCGCGCCGATTCTACTGTCTTTTCCACGGCGAAGACTGCGCCCACCAAACCAAAGACTGCCTAGAGACGAAGGCCACCAGAGATAGGATGGCACGGGCGCAACTGGCCGACAACCCTAGAGTTGTCGCGCACACTTATCAGCAACACCCTCCACCATACATCCACGCCCCGCATCCACCGCACCACGCGTACCAACACCACCAGGAAGTACAAATCGTACCTCGCCCACCCCCACCTCCACACCAGCAACAACAAAACATCCCCCACGCCCCAAAACAAGAAGACTTCGCCGATCAGCCGTATCGCGGAGTCATTCATATGATCACTGGGGGGTCCAGCACCGACTTCGACACAAAGCGGTAGAAGCGGGACCACTACCGCAGCATCAACCACGTCGCCATCACCGGTCCAGTCGTGCAGACGAAGTCGTCCCATGTACCGCTAACCTTCGACGCCTGAGACGTCGATCTGCGCAGCGCCCCCCACATCGACGCCATGGTTATCAACTGCAGCGTGGCAGGCTGGGACCTGCACAAAGTCCTAGTCGACAATGGCAGTCAAGCAGACATCATCTTCCTCCATGCCTTTGACCGCATGGGCATAAGCCATAGCCTGCTCAAGCCTTCGGACAACCCGTTGTATGGCTTCGGCGGCAAGGGCACTTTTCCTGTCGGCAAAATAGAATTGCCTCTCTCCTTCGGTGTAGCACCCAATGCCCGAAGTGAGCAAATAACCTTTGATATCGTCGACAAGGTGTATCCGTACAACGCCATCATGGGCCAAGGCTCCATCAACAAGTTTGAGACAGCCATTCATGGACTATACCTGTGCATGAAGATACCAGGTCCGTTAGGCGCCATCACGATCTACAGCAATCAGCAGACTGCGTGCAACATAGAGCGGGACTTCTTCCCCGGGCAAAGAAATGTGCACTGCCTCACGACCCAGCGCGAGGTCCCTGCGTCCGCCAGCCAAACCGACAAAGAGCACGACAAGGCGCAGCTGCAGAGCAACGACGGGACCAAGACTGTTCCCCTCGATCAGGCCACGCCCAAGCAGACAGTCACCATCAGCGAAGACCTCACTTTGCATGACGAGGAGAAACTCCTATGCTGATTGCCCAAGAACAAAGACGTCTTCGCCTGGTCCGCCCTCGACCTGGTCGGGGTCAGCCGATCCATAATTGAGCACAGCTTGGGAATCGACCCTTCGGTGAGACCGAAAAAACAGCGGCTCCGCAAAATGTCTGACGAGAAGACAGAAGCCGCCAAGGTCGAGGTACATCGCCTCCTGGAAGCCAAATTTATCGGGCCAGTGGCTTACCCCACGTGGCTCTCCAACGTTGTGATGGTGTAGAAAAAGAGCGGCAAGTGGCGAATGTGCATCGACTTCACCAGTCTCAACAAGGCCTGCCCAAAGGACAATTTCCCGCTGCCTTGGATCGACAAAATAGTCGATAGCGCGGCCTGGTGCGAAGTCATGTCTCTCCTCGACTGCTTCTCCAGTTACCATCAAATATATATGAAGGAGGAAGACAAGGCCAGCACCATCTTCATAACACCCTTCGGCACATATTGCTTCATCAGAATGCCGGAGGGACTCAAGAACGCCGGGTCCACCTTCTCCCGGCTTACCAAAATAGTGCTCGAGGGGCAAGTCGGCAGGAATATATTCACATATGTGGATGACATTGTCGTCGCCAGCAGGAGCAAGGAGGACCATCTTGCTGACCTCGCCGAGACATTCGCGAACATGCGGGACGCACGACTTCGCCTGAACCCCGAAAAGTGCGTCTTCGGCGTTCGCCAGGGGAAAATATTGGGCTACCTGGTATCACACCGCGGCATCGAGGCCAACCCAACCAAAATCCAAGCCATCATCAACATGACGCCCTCGCAGTCAGCCAGAGACGTCTAGCGCTTGACGGGCAGAGTGGCCGCCCTCAACAGATTCATCTCCAAGTCCGCTGAGCGAAGTCTCCCTTTCCTCAAAACACTCCGCAGCGCAAAAGACTTCGCTTGGGGACCAGAGCAGGCGGCGGCCTTTGCCTCACTGAAACAGTACCTGTTGGAATTGGCGGTTCTTACAAGCCCCGACTCTTCGCTACCCCTGTTGCTTTACGTTGCAGCCTCGCCGCACGCGGTCAGCGCGGCACTGGTTCAGGAGCAGACAGTAGAGGGCATGATCAGACGGTGCCCAGTTTATTACATCTCCAAAGTGCTCACACCGTCAAAATGTAACATGACGGAACTCGAAAAGATTGCCTATGCAGTTGTTATGTCTTCGCGCAAATTGTGCCACTACTTTGAAGCATTCAAGGTCCGCGTCACCTCAGACACGGGACTCGGCGAATTATTCAGAAACCCGGAGGCATCGGTACGGATCGCCAAATGGGCGGTCGAACTCTCCTGCTACCACATCACTTTCGAGCCTAGGACAGCGATCAAGTCACAAGTTCTAGCAGACTTCGTCGTCGACTGGACCGGGCCAATAACACAGCCGGACCCGTCCACAGAGAAGGTTTGGACAATCCACTGCGACGGCACATGGTGCCATGCGGGGGTAGGTGCTGCTGCAGTCATCACCTCACCCGCCGGGGTCAAGCACAGATGCGTGGCACGCTTAAGGTTCGCTCTGGAATCTGACAGATGCACAAACAACATAGCAGAATACGAAGATGTCATCCTCGGCCTCCGCAAACTAAGAGCCCTTGGTGTCACCACCTGCATTGTCAGAACAGACTCCAAGGTAGTCGCCGGCCAAGTCAAGAAAGACTATGCAGCAAAGGACCCCGCACTTATGCAATACCTCGCGGCCATCCGAAGTCTCAAGAGGCAATTCAAGGGATTCACCTTGCAGCATGTGGACCGGGCCAAGAATGAAGAAGCCGACGCATAAGCCAAGGCTGCCGCCAGAGGCAAGTCCCTGCCCTCCGACGTGTTCTACCATGTTATCGGCACGCCAGCCGTCCGGAGCCCCGAAGGGCTCCAAATAACCAATGACAACGAGGGCCACCTCATAGTCAACCTTATTATGACCGAAGACTGGCGGGCACCAATAACCCTGTTCCTACAGGGGTACTATCACCCAACCGACATCAACGAGGCCAAGCGCCTCAAACATCGAAGCCGGGACTTCGCACTGATTGAGGGCCAACTCTACAAGAAGGGGGTCAGTCAGCCAATGCTTAAATGTGTCACCGAAAACGAAGGCGTCCAAATCCTGCGCGAAGTCCACAGTGGTACTTGCGGCTCTCACGCAGGGCCAAGGGCCCTAGCTGCAAAGGTGATCCGCCAAGGTTTCTATTGGCCCGCAATGATCGGCGCCGCAAATCGGGTCACAAGGTCCTGCGAAGCCTGCCAGAAGTTTTCTCCTCGATCAGGCAGCCCTTCACAATTCACAAAACTGATCGCCCACACATGGCCTCTCCAGCGCTGGGGCCTGAACATCGTCGGGCCCCTGCCCACGGCTCAGGGGAACCTCAAGTTCACCTTCGTCGCTGTCGAGTATTTTACCAAATGGATAGAGGCGAGGGCTGTTTCCACAGTAACATCAAAGACTGCACATAAATTCTTCTGGCAAAACATTGTTTGCTGCTTCGGAGTACCGTCCGAACTCACAGTCGACAACGGCAAGCAGTTAGACAGCCAAGACTTCAAGGATTTCTGCTTCTCCATTGGCACCAAGCTTGCCTTCGCCTCAGTATATCACCCACAGTCCAACGGAGTTGTGGAACGAGCTAATGGAAAATTTTTCATAGCTATCAAGAAGATGCTCCTCGACGAAAAAGGGGCAAGTGGCCCGATTTGTTACCTGAAGCGGTCTGGGCGCTAAACACGACTGAGTGTAGGGCGACCGGGTTCACCCCTTTCCGCCTTCTATATGGATCGAAGGCCATGACCCCACAAGAAATAAAACATGGGTCCCCACGAACAATTTCGTCAGCTATCCCCGATGTGGACGAACCCACTTCAAAGGATCTTATCGACGGAGACCGCGTCTTCGCTCTACAGGCTCTAAATAAATACCAAGCCCAGACAAAAGCATGGCGCGACCACGCAGTCATCCCGAGGGAATTCCGCGAAGGGGACCTCATACTCGTCCGAACAGCTTGGACAGAGTCCAGGGGCAAGCTGGAGCCCAAGTGGGACTGCCCTTTCATTGTCAAGACGAAGGCATCCCCCAGCGCATACAGGCTCGCAACGCCAAACGGCGAAGACTTGGAGCATTCCTGGAACATCGACAATCTCCGCAAATTTTTTGTTTGACTCATCAGGGCCAGCTCGCCCTTGTAATTCGCAAAAACAATTTTATTCTGGCCCGCACTCTTTTCCTCCCGGGGGGTGAGGTTTTTAACGATGCGGAGTCATGTAATATACAAGTAAAAAATCCCCCGCAAAAATCTACGTCGAAAAAAGACCGCGCCAACGGTCTTCGACATTCGACCAACACAAAGTCACCGCGAGGCCCAGCACTAGCTACCCTCGCGTGCGACACTCCGCGCAAAAGTCGCCTAAGGGTGCAGCCGGACTAGCACAACAAGTGCAAAAAATCGAAGTCTTCCTCAAAAAAGACTATCCGTGCAAAAGTCGCCTAAGGGTGCAGCTAGATTGGCACAACAAGTGCGAAAAATCGAAGTCTCCGTGCAGAAGTCGCCTAAGGGTGCAGCCGGATTGGCACAACAAGTGCGAAAAATCGAAGTCTCCGTGCAGAAGTCGCCTAAGGGTGCAGCCGGATTGGCACAACAAGTGCGAAAAATCGAAGTCTCCGTGCAGAAGTCGCCTAAGGGTGCAGCCGAACTAGCACAACAAGCGCGGAAAATCGAAGTCTTCCGCAAAGAGTATCCATGCAAAAGTCGCCTAAGGGTGCAGCCGGACCAAGCACAACAAGTGCGAAAATAACTACACCAAACTGTCCGCGCAAAGACCGACTACATGCGCACCAGACCGACATAACAAATACACCAGACCAAGTGCGCAACGCCTTCGTGAGCATAGCCAAACGTGCGAAGGCACACAACCTCATCATACAAGCCATTTCATATGTACAGCGAGGGCATCACACTTCACATCGGCTCAACCTTCGGAATAATTCCCATCTCCCTAAAGTTAAACAGCATTATCCTCAGCTCCTCACCCGCAAAAAGACCTCGTAGCTCCCCCTCACCTACACTCGCAGCGGCCGGCAAGGACAACAGTTCCTGCCTGCCAGCCCTGCCCACATGAAGCCGACCGCCGTCCGCCTCACTCACTCTACGCTTCGCAACCGCCCTTCGCCGCCTATGCCCCGCACATGGACCAGGCACAACTTCAGCATCCACAGCACGCAGCGAAGCCTCCGCCGCTGCCGCATCCAAGGCCGCAAAGTAATCCAAGTCCTCATCCGACGACTCTTCAGTCCACCCAACCGAACTCCCAGAGTCACCAAAGTCACAAAGCTTAGACGCAGATTCATCCGATTCATTCCCATCATCCACGGTCGAAGCCGCCAAAAAATTAGCAGTAGCGGCTGCTTGCGTAGGCCCAAAATCTTGAACCTGCGCAGCAACCAAGGTTCAGCAACATATGCAAAATTCCCTAACTACCCACACCCTTTAAGCCACCTGCGAAGACCCAGCCGTCGCAGGATCCTCCGCTGCCGCCTCCGCCGCCATCTTCACAGGATCCTCAGCCCTCGGCGCAGCAGTTGGCGACGAGCCACCGCCGGCCGCAGCGGCTGTGGGGCATCAGGGGCACCTTCGACGATTTCTGGGGGCGGCGCCGGGGCGACCTCGGACACAGCCGCCACCGGGTTCGACTCCGAATCAGGCTGCACGCTGTTCAAAGCCCCGAAGTCCTCCACTTTCTCATTACGCGCCGCCTGAGACACAACACACAGATCCAGCAAGCCCACATATAGCCCACACTCAGCAACACTAAACAAGAGTCAAACATTACCTGACCCCTCACCGTGTCGGACCGCTCCCTGACCACCTCCCGACCGTGGGGACCCCACATCCGGTCGAAGAGGACTCCCGTGGATTCCTTCACCACAGGGTCCTCAACCTTGTAGATCTCACGCTCGAAATCCTCATCAGCTTGGTCGAAGACCTCATAGTGCCGGCACCCTTCGCGGGACAGCGCGTTCATCGCCCCTTCGCAGGTGACCAGGGAGGCATAGGACATAAACCCCTCCACAATGGTGGGGAGCGCCAGCAACTCCTCCTGCAGCCACTTGAGGCAGCGAAGTCCGGGCTCTTGGTCTTGCACTTTGAAGTCAGCGGTCCGCGCGCCCAGCTTGTGGTATGAGTCCATAAGCTGCTTGCACGTCCGCTCAGCCTCCGAGCGCGTCGAAGCCTCGGCCCTCTCCACACGGGTCTGCAGAGCGTTGAACCGCTCCTCCCATTCCTCGGCGCGCTGTCTGGCAAGGCTACCCTCCACCCGCGCCAAATTGGCCTCCGCCTGCGCAGACTGCGCCTTGGCGAGGGCCTCATTAGCCTCCCTTCTCTCCTCCGCCAGTTGGCGCCGGAGGTCAGCCCTCTCGCCCTCCAGCGCAGCCACCTTCTCCGCCAGCTTGCGGCACTTGCTATCGGCAGCCGACTTTTCCCAGACGGCGTCAGCATGTTGCGCCCGAAGTCTCTCGACTTCAGCAGACACAACCGCCATAAGGGCCCCCAACGCCACGCGGTCAGCGAAGTCAGCCGCCTACAAGACACACATAAGACCACAATCCCAACGAAACTGGTAAAAACCGAGTCTAGCTCAACTTACCTGACTCAATGCCTCCTTCAGCCGGCGGGACACAGCGCCCGCCTCGTCCTCGACGGCAGTGAGTGCCGGAATCTCGCCACCGGCGCTGGGAGCGCTACCACTCATCATAGGCGCCACGGCAGCCGCCGCAGTCACCACCGCAGGCGGAACAGCAACAAGTTGCCCTTCGCCCGACCCTGCAACGCATCAACAGTTAAAAAAAACTCGAGCTAACGACTTACCAACGAGATAATCGTCCACGCTAATCTCGGTGGCGAAGTCGGCAACGCGTTTGCCCGATGGAGGTAATTCTCGGGCCTTCGCGACTCCGGCCGGGACAGACTTGGTTCCGCCGGTGGCGGCCGCCTTCACAGCCTCCGGCACCCTGCTGGACCCAGGGGCGGCCGACTTCGCCGCCAGCGTCGGCTGGCTGCCGCCGGGGGCAGCAGCCTTCGCAGTCCCCCGTGACCTCTTCGGCCTAGCCTCGGGCAGCCTGACGACCGCCTGGCGCTTCTGCGCAGCTCCTTGACGGTCCTTGTCCATCACTGCCGACACAACAGCAGCAATATTCCATCGATAAGGAAAAACTCTCCAGTCACGAACCATACGAGATGTAAAAAAGTCTTCGCCGGCCGCGCGGGGGACAGGAACATTCTTAGGCCACCAACCCCCGGTAACCTTCAGCATCCGCACCGAAGATTCCCGGAGCTCGGGCGAAGACATCCTCTCCCCGGGAGCCGCGCATGTCCTCATCAATTCCCTAGCAAAACCATCGGAAACCCCGAGTCCTCCCGTAGCAGTACCTAGCTTCCTCTTCTTAGAGGATGGGGCGGCCGCCGGCGCGGGGTCGTCTCCAGTCTCTGCTGTTGGCCTCTTCCCGCGACGATCCACATCGTCTTGCCCGGGATAACCACCATACTGCAGACGGTTCAACTCGAAGACCCTGTTCAAGCGGTCGTTGGACCCGCGTATATCCCAGCTACGCTGGCCCTCCGTCTTCGGCACGTACCGACCAACAATCCGCACCGCCCCATCCTCCGCCTCACGCACAAATGCGGCAGGATCGCGGTTATGCAGATCCAGTGCAAAGGTGGGACTTCGCACCAGCATCCCACCACGCGAAGGCATCTGGCGAGGGCATACTTCGCCCAGCGCCCAGCCATGCGCCAAAGGCCACACCCCATACGCCACAAACTCCTCAACCAAGTCGCGCCCGCTACTCAGGCCGGTCGCGCACCGCAGGGCCCCTTCGTCTGCATCCTCCCCCGCCACTTCAAACTGCGGATATGCTGAGCAATAATGCGAGCACATCTCAGCCACGGGGAGCCCCGGATGCCCTCGACTGTACCCTCCGCAACGTAGAACCAAAACTCATACCAATTGCCCCATTTATTGCGGGCGCAAGGAACTAACTCAACGACCTCCATCGAGGTCTTGCCGATCTTCGGCGTAAATGTATAGGACCCAAACTGAGCAACCTTATTTCCGATCATCCTTTTCTGCCAGTGCAGACAATAGTACTTCGCGAAGACTTCGACCGATGGCTGTCCGCCGTACGAAGTCGTCGCCCAGACATATTTCGACAAGGCCACCACGACATTTGGCGTCAGCTGGTGGATCTGGACGTTGAATCTGCGCAGGACTTCTCCGACGAATCGATGCGCAGGCAGGCGGAGATCAGCGGCAAAGAACGCCTCGAAGACAACCAACTCTCCTTCCGACTCGGGGACCTCCTCCGCCCCCGGGACACGAGCGACTCCACCACCAAAGTAACCAAGCCGCTGCATATCTTGCATGCGGACCGAGGACATCCGCGACGCACCGAAATCCACCGTGTCGCCGGCGCGCAACTCCTCCGCCGCCACAGTGCTCAGCGTCTCCTCAGACGACGCGTCGGCCGGCGGCGTAGCGGCAGCAGAAGAAGAAGAGGTCGGCATCGCTACGTACCGGCGGCGGCGGTGGGCGGTCTGCTTCACACGAGCCAGATCTCCGGCGAACAAGAGCAAGGAGGGCAGACAAGCAGCGAGTGGTTTGAGAAGGCGGTTAGGGTTTTCGCGGAGCGCGGAAAGATAAAGTTCAAAACGTGCCGCCCCCGTCCCCTTTTATACACAGGGCGCTGCGCTTCGGGAAACCCGCAATCCAACAGTACGACGTCAATCAACGGTCATGTCAAAAACCCCCGCGGAACCACTTCCAGCGAGGGCAGCGTCTCCGCCATCTAGCGACGTCTTCGGCACCAGATGACTTAGTTGAATTAGTCCCTCGGAGGGCAAATGTTGGGGCGAAGGCGAAGACGCCACCCTTCGCTCGAGGCCTTCGCCGTCCTCGCTGCACCAACGGAGACAAGACAACGGGCAGACTTACCCTTCGCCTCATACGCCACCGGACGAAGGCCTATGATGAGGTCGTCTCATCTTGCGACCCCGTCTAGAATGGAGGCCCACGTGTAGTCCGGCCCATTGTAACAGGCCCCGCGTGGCCGTTGTGCGTTACAGGCCTAATTTGTGAAGGCCTCCCTGTAATTACGGTCTGTAACCCCGCTTTATGGGAATATTTCGGGGATAACCTAGGTGTCTAAGGGCACATGCGTCCTTAACACACGACGCTGGGCACTCAGATACCTATAAATACCCCCGCACAGTGCCCTTGAGAGGCTAGATTAACAGAGCTATTGCCATCACGTGCAAAAACCCTGTTTGCATTACTACACCTCCCCGTTGGATCAACTTGCGCCAGTGAGCAAGTTCCAACAGGTCTTCTTCTCTTGCTTAAAGGATTGCAAATCAATCTTCATTTTCTCCAGGAAGGTGACCGGGTAGAACCTCCTCTCAAACTGCTTGATGAAAGCATCCCAGGTCAGGACTCCTAGTGAGGAGGTGTGAGCTACCTGCACGCCTCTCCACCAAATTTGAGCCTCCCCCTTCAACAGCTGCATGCCAAAATGAACTCGATCTCCATACACGATCTCGAAGACATCCATCTTATCCTCCACATAATTCAACCAATCCGCCACCTCAACCGGAGTACCACTGCCATCAAAGGTGTCTAGCTTCATGCCCATCAATTGCATCAGACAGAAACTACTAACGGGAAGGGGCACCACAGCCCCACCACCTGGAGCAGCACCCGCAGGGATAGCGCCCCCGGGCACTCCTCCACTTCCAGCACCCTGAGCAGCACCAGCAGGGGCAACAGGAATAGCTTGCCTCAGAATGGCCACGAGCCCTACGAGGCGGCATAACTGCCTAATTCATTAATCTCATGAAAGTACTATGTGCATTAGTAAGACCAAAAGGCATGACTAACCACTCATACAAACCAAACATGGTTTTAAATGCTATTTTCCATTCATCTCCTAGCTTCATGCGAATTTCGTGATATTCACTACGTAAGTCAATTTTTGAGAAAATCATTGAGCCACTAAGTTTATCCAGCATATCATCTAACCTAGAGATAGGATGATGATATCTGATGGTAATGTTATTAATTGCTCGACAATCTACACACATGCGCCATGAGCCAACTTTCTTTGGGACTAGGAAAACAGGGACAAAGCAAGGACTAAGGGACTCACGCACATAACCTTTATCGAGCAATCCTTGTACTTGTTGCTGAATCTCCTTGGTTTCTTCTAGGGTCGTCCTGCATGGCGCTTGGTTTGGCACGGAAGCCCCAAGGATGAGGCCAATTTGATGCTCAATACATCTGATAGGTGGCAGCCCAGGTGGCACTTCTTTTGGAAATACATCAGCATAGTCCTAGAAAAGATTAGTGACAGTAGAAGGCAAGGTAGATGGTATGTTGTGAAGTGAGAACAAATCATCCTTGCAAATAAATACATAGTAGATTGAAGCAACACCATTTCAAGCAAATTAGATTTGGAAGCAAGAAAACAAGAACTTTTCAGTTGTATTTCTATCTTCCTCACATGAGCAGATTTAGAATTGTCACTCTTTTGTTGTACCATATTCTTTGCAGCACCTAGATTTTTATTATGAACAGATTTATTTTCTCTTTGCAAGCTCTAGCAACTTCATCCTTCAAAATAACATCGGTGGACATGGGGTGCAATATAAGCTTCTTCTCATTATGCATAAAAGAGTTTTGATTTGTTTTACCATGATGCTCGATGTCCTTATCAAATGGACACGGTCTACCAAATAACATAGAGCAAGCTTGCATAGGTACCACATCACAATCAATATAATCATGGTATGCACAAATTGTAAATTCCACATAGACCATACGTGTTACCTTAAACTTACCACTATCATTGAACCATTGGATGTAGTAGGGGTGTGGTTGTGGAAGCGTTTTCGGCCCAAGCTTCTCTACCATGGTGGTGCTTGCTAAGTTGTTGTAGCTTCCCCCATCAATTATAATACAACAAGATCTTTTCAAAACTACACATTTAGTAAGGAACAAATTGTGTCGCTGGTTTTGTTCAGCTTTAATAATTTGGGCACTCAAGACACGTCTTACAACGAGGCTCTCATAGTGTTCAACATGTTCAGCCCTAATGTGCTCTTCATCATTATTCTCCTTTTCAGCATCTTGGGCAACAAGCATGGAATATGTATCATTATCTAAATCACTGGCTGATGAGTACTCACCATTTTCGCTTATAATTAGCACATGCTTGCTTGGGCAGTCCCTTCGTATGTGCCCAAATCCTTTGATTGGAGGCATTGTATATCCTTTGTTCTTCCCGTGGAAGCAATAGAAGAAGATTTGGGTGCAGCTTGGGAGGATCCTATCCCTGTCTCAATAGCACGAGAAGGTGCTGATTTCAATGTTGTGGATGACCGATTGGAAGCATCTCCCTGAAAATCATGGTTAGGGCTAGCAGCACTAGTGCGGGGCTGCCATGATGTGTTGTGACCTGCATAAGTGTTAGTTCTCATGCATCATCCCTGCACTTCTCTTTCAGCATTACAAGCAAGATGAAATAAGCGAGCAACATTAGTGTATTCCTTGTAAGCTAATATATCCTGAATTTCTCTTGTCAACCCACCCATGAACCTAGCCATTGCAGCTTCTTCATTTTCTACGAGACCACATATCAACATGCCTATTTGTAATTGTTGATATTACTCCTCAACAGATTTGTTACCTTGCCTAAGCTGTTGTAATTTATGTAATAAGTCACGAGCATGATACGATGGAACAAAACGACTACACATGATTCTTTTTAAAGCATTCCAAGTTTGTGGTATGGTAGCAGGATGTGTAGTTTGGTACTCATGCCACCAAATAGAAGCAAAATCAGTGAATTCACTCGTAGCAGCTCTAACTTTTTTATCATTAGAAAAATCAAAGCATGCAAATTTTTGATCTACTACAATTCCCAAGTTAGATATGAATCAGGATCATATTTTCCATCAAAAGGTGGTATGAAGAATTTAATTTTTCCTAGAGAATCATAATTTTCACGTACCTCACGTTGTGGAGGTCGACCACCCATGCCATGACGATCACATCGTAGGTGTGGTCGATGCCTAATATGTCGGTCATCATGCTCAGTGTCTGCTGAGTACTCCATAGCATCGTCTCTTGCGGTACCACCAATGGAACCATGGTCGTTTGTAACACCCCATTGCTCCCAAACTCAATGGGTGTCACCAAATACCCTTCCTCCAAATTAAAAAAATATATAAAGGATGGAGACAGAAAGAAAATTTCGGCAGCACCTCCCTTGGAAGTTGCATAACGAGGGAATACCATAGTGCTTATACATGATGCAAAAGAAAGATAATCTACACTGTATAATCATGATGCAAGAGAAGAAATAAACATTAAGGACAACAAAATTAATTCAGCGAACCAAAAAAATACGACCACCATAAAGACTAGTGCATAAAAGACCACTGGCACTCTCTACTTCAGAATAAGCAACATTCCTGACCAAAAATCCCTGATTTAAAGAAATCATTACTAAGTAGTGGTATCTTTATTTAGAGGTGTGGTGACCATGCTACTACTTCCCTCGTTTTCCTAAGCAAAGTACAAGTGCCTGCATCAAAACAATGCAAGAGTGAGATGACACATCTCAGCAAGTAAAATGATCAAACAACAATTGGACAATGTAAACAAACCGTGTTTTACCAACCACGAAGTTCACAATCCCTTCTTAAACATTAAAATGCAGCAAGCATATTAGGTATAATAAGGCTAGTTTCACAAAAGAATCACAAAGAAGAGATCCACAATATCAATATAATCAAGACAGGTTCCACGTTTACCCATGAGTGCATATGGCTACAAATGCAATAATGACTTCTGCCTCCATACCTCTAAGGATATGAAGCTGCACCATATCGCTCCTCGGGCAACGTATGATGCTTATTGTACCGGTACGGTCGGACCATAAGATCGCGATGAAACTTCCTTGCAAAGGAAGATGGATGCACTATGCATGACACCAACAGAAGACCACCCCAACTAACATGTGTTAAACATATACTTCCACTCGTTCAAATAATAGTCAACACGTGTAACATGCTCGAAAAACATCCTCAACATATGTAAATAATAAAAAATGAATAACTTCAAACCATAATTCTCAAAATGGAGTACGAGGATGAACACATTTGACATGGATATAATCAAGTATAGAACGCATAATCAACCAGCGATATAAACCATCACTATTTTACTTGCCTTCATCGGGAATTTGGACAAAGCCCTAAGTACGATCCGGACGTCCACCACCTGTTTTTGACACACATCTTAGTGCACAAATCCACATAACAAATGCTCATATACAACGTCGCACCTACGAACCAATCCAAACCCGTCACGGCAACGACTCTCCCCATCACCCTCTAAACTGCAGCGGTGCTGCTTAACAATTTCATATCTTTAAAATTATGACAGCAGTGATAACAAAAAACACCAGAGACATCTACATAAAATTCCCCACAAGTTTTGTATTCAAACGATAATTAAATTCCAACATCTAAATGGCCCCAAACAGCCCACAAGATACACCATGCGTTCAGTTTTTGGACAGCAACCTAGCTGAGTTCAAAATGCGATATCTTCTAAAATATATCTCCGAATCAAGCGCATAAGTACTCTTTGGAAAGGTATGATAAAGCTCTACATGATTTTTACAATGATTACCACTAATTTTGTGGCAGAATTGCTCGAATTATTCCGACTTAAGTGCCTAAGTCCCGCCTTAGAGGCTAGACCACACTTAAATGGGAATAACCCATCAATCCCTCGGATCTAGTCCGACGAGGCCACTGACAGGATCAAGTACCACAATCTCACTCGAAGGTGAGTCACAGAGTAAATACAATAAAGCATAAAACCATACATTAAGGAGTATTAATTTATTACATCACCATCAGAGTTTTGCAAAAGTAGTCATCATGTTCGAAGTGGAGCGGAATAAAACTAACGATAGATAAATGGAGGGATGGGGAAGCCTGTCCCATCACTCCTCATGCTCCTCCTCGGCCGAGGCGGGGTCCCACTCGACAGTCCAGCCCGGTGGCAAGGCGGACGGCCAAGTCACTCCAGCAACCATGTCCTCCAGGGAACCTGTAAAAATTATGCCACAAGCAAGGCTGAGTATACTAATACTCAGCTAGACTTACCCGGTGTGAGGAGTCTACTCCTCTACCTCTAGACATGCAGCTGTTTGGCTGTGGGGTTTGGTTGCCAAAAGCACTAGCTGAGTTTCTAAATCAAGTTTTAACTTTGTCAAATTTAAGTGTGACTCTCTTAAGGCTAAGTATGTACTATCTACTCATACATAGTAGCAAACATTTTTAGCAATCAACATCTTGTATCATCTCATCAGATTTCCACTTGTTACTCAATGTAGCAGCATGGATCAAGCAATCTCATTAGCTGCAAGAAGCAGACGATTCGAATCAAGTTTTGTTCCTTGCAAGGTAAACCTAAACACACGACGTGGCGAGGCACTCCGTCCCCACACACATCAACCGTCCCCATCGATTCCCCGTCAGCAGATCAGGGCTCACCGCCTTGGCGTACAATGCCTCACTGACCCCGACTGCCGTCGTGCAGTGACTGCACTTGTACCCACCATAACCGGAATGGGAGACCTCGTCTCAGGTCGCGTGAGGGGATATGTCCATAGCCAGGTTCACTCAGGTACTAGGCTTACCGATTTACCATATTTCTCGGCATGTGCTTAGTACGTTCAAATGCTTGACACACGGTACCACACCTTAACCCTTATTCCAATTTTTATCCCGTGGACAACCAAACCCCATGGATTGTTGTCCACCAACCAGTATCATTATGATAAGAAAGTGGATACAACCAATTTTTCCTGACCTCGCGCGAGTGCTAGAAAAATCACTCGACTTCTACCGAGATCCTAATTAGTAAAGCAGCTACTCGACCTAGCATACTAGTATCCATCTCAAAAGAATTTCTGAGATCATGCAACTAGGGTTTCAAACAACTCCTACACTTAAGTGCACAATCAATCCTACAATCATTAAGTATAGTAAAGCTGTGGTAGGCAGATCCTCTGGTGCAGGCTCTGGTGCGGGATCTGGGGCTACCTCCTGAGCAGCTCCTTGCTCCGGCACGAGGACGTACTCTCCGTCAGCGAGGTTACAGTCTATCGAAATGCAATGAATATGTATGTCATGATTATGCAGGATTTAATAACATTATGCTAAAGGAAGAAGAACTAAGTTAATTCGTAACTTAGGGTTTCTTGGTTATCCGTGGCTTTTAGTAGTTTATGCTTATTACTCTAAGTTTAGGCTTTGGTAAGGTTAGGCATAGTGGATGTGTATTTCCCTTATATTTTTCAGTGGACAATTTCAAAGGGTATTAGGATGACACTAATTTCCCTTAATCCTTTTCCCCTTCTTTATTTCCTATTTATGAATTCTAGTGTAGGTTTGATCTACAACAGTGAATTAACTTTTTCTAAAAATTTTGTAAAAATTACAGTGGCTTGCCATTGGTCACTATAGCTTATTCTAGGAATTTTGAGGTTCAAAAAGAAAAAGGCTATGCTTTAGACAAAAAATAACAAAAGTTGGGTAAATGGGTCATTTTGTACTACAACTCTCAACTAGGGGTGGGTTCTGTCTTAAGGGTTATTTTTGATGGCATCTAATAGTAATAACAAGCTTCTGTGCCAAAAATCATAGAAAGTTAATTGGTGGTTATTTAGTTGTGATCTTCTAAAGTTTTATGCCAAAAAGGTGCTTATAACTAACTTGTTATTTGAAAAATATCAAACAACAAATTTTAAATTTTTCTTATGTTCTTAATAACAACTCATTAGTTATCCCAAGGTTTGGGGTGTTTTTGCCTTGGGGTTATTTTTCTAGGGTTTTTCTAAGTTTGCCTTGTTTTCTAAAAATAAATGGTATCCTATTTATTTTATACTAAATCAAGGTATAATCAATTTTTCTAGTGAACTACACTAAATAAGTATACTAACAAAAATATGGGGTCTCCCTGGTTCTTTATTTAAATCACCTTTCCTATTTTCTTTAACTTTAAGCATAATGTAAAATAAATGGCAAAATCTACCTTAAGGGGGTGTACAGAGGGGTTTAGCATTTTTAAGTGGGTCAGTAGGTGGTCATATACTTCTCCAATTTTTCTTAACCTTAGTTAAATAGTGCAACTATTTTTCTCCCCATTATTTAGCTTTTGGCCAAATCAGTATTTAATTCAGAACTCTAAAGTTTTCTGTAGCACATAGGGGTTTCATATTTTTCTTCAGTAGTTTATATTATTTAAGATCTGACAAAATTGGTTTGACTCAATTTGGAGGAATAAAACAGAAGATATGAATTATTCAAGTGCTGTTTCAATTTTAAATCAGATTTAATTAAAGGTTTCCTGAAAAAACCACTTTGCACCGAAGTCCTCGGGTTATTTCCAAACTAACTCTCTCAGTTATACCCTCGCGCTACTATTCATCCGAGTCACTGACATTGCGCATAACCCCCCGAGCCTAACCGAAATCTAACCCGCGCTCCTTGGCTGGCTTAAACAGTACCCGCGGCATAGATTACAGCGGCGAGGCTTACCCGCGGCAGTAGAGCTCCGGCGGGGTGGTCAGTGACGTCGGGGAGGTCCCGACGGTCACGTCGGTATGCTGGTCGGCGTCGGAGGTGGTCGGAGCTATCCTAGCCACGAGCACAGGCGGCGGGGGTTGTCGGCGGCTCCTGCTCCGGCCAAACCATTATGGTAGAGTTCGATTAAAGTGCACGAGGAGCTCCATGGGGTGATGTAGAGGCCCTACGCGTAACGAATTTGGAAATGGTGCCGTGGCTTACCCGGTCCACGTGCGCCGGCAGGTTTTTGAACTCCGGCGAGCACGATTGCACTGTTCCGGTGGCGCGGGTCCTCGGTTCAAGTTCGTGCGAGCTTCACGGCCTCCCAGGGAAGCTATCCGAGGGCTCGGATCGAACGGAGGAGGGCGGGAAAGAGATTGGCCACGGTGGTTGCCCTCGGGCGGCTCTGGCGAGTCGTGGGGAGGTCGCCGGAGCTATGGGCGGGCTTGGGGAAGCTAGGCGTGGTACGGAGGAGGCAACAGGGAAGACAACCGGGCTCTGAGACGGGTTTTATAGCCGTGACGCGGGCGGGGTCACAGGCGGCCGCGGGCGCGCGGGGGTTCGCGTGCGGGCGTGCTCTGAGCGCGCCCCCGAGTGTCAGCCCGCGTCGAGCACGTGGGAGCTTGCTTCTGCCATGTTTGAACGGCGATTTTGAGCACCATAGCGTGCTTATCATGGCAAAACCACTGTGTACGGTCTCTTCTCTGCTCCAAATCCTATCTTTTTGCTGTGAGTTCCAAGCCAAGATACGGTCGGGGTAGGGAGATAGAGGGGTGAGAAGTTGCCTATGTCATAGCTATCCAACCCGGGACAAAAGCCATGCCAAGTCGTGTCAAACGACATAGGGTAGGTGTCAACTTTTTCCAGGGCATTCTAGGGTTAATTTGGCGCCACATTGTCAATTGGGTCGAAGTGTTTTGAAGTTTGAATGAAGGTGAACATGTGTGATCTTTGGCCAAGGGTTAGTTTTTGGACTTAGGCAATTTCTGATTTTTCTTTTGTGCTCAACCTTTGGTGAACTTTTTGGGGTTTTTTCTGAAATCCTTTTGGGGTTACTTTCTTACTATTATTTGTAGGTTATTAAGTGTACTACAACTTCTATATTTGGTCCAAGCCATGATCATAAGGTTTTCATGATCTTTTGGTCATACTTACATCTAGGGTTCCCATTGTCCAAAGGGGTTTGCTTTAGGGTTTTAGGCAATTCTCCCCTGTAGATGCATGATGGATTAAGGTATAACATCTAAGATGGGTTGCACTTTGCTTAGGATTTGAATTCTAAGTTTGATGTACTTTGCTCAAGCTAACCCACATGTGATAGTAGGTTCAAAAGGTGTAGTCCTGGGTGGATACCCTAAGTAACACCTGGGGTGTTACAGCCCTCCCCCCTTGAAGGAATCTCGCCCCGAGATTTTAGGTAGAGTCCTCAGGCGGGTGCCATGAAGGTGTGCTGGTGGGTGGTTTCTGCTTTTCTTTAAGTTTCTCTAGTTAACTGTTCTTCGAATGTCATCCTCTTTGCAACTTTAGAAGGAAGTCCTTTCTAAGTTAAAACCACAACTTATACTACCCTTATCATCTAGATCTTTCTTATATTTGGATTCAAAGGGCAGGTGGGGGTGGGGTTTTGGGTTACGTACCGGCTCCTTTGGGCAGAAAGTCGGGGAAGCGGGAGCGTAGGAAATCCTCAGTCTCCCATGTAGCTTCTTCCATGGAATGGTGACTCCACTGAACTTTATACATTTTGATCGACCTTGCCCGCGTTGATCTCTCTTTCTGATCCAATACCTTGACAGGGTACTCTTGATAGGACAAGTCTGGTTCTATCTCAATTTCTGGTTCAGGTAGCACTTCAGTGGGTAAGCGGACACATTTCCGCAGTTGAGATACATGGAACACATCATGAATAGCTGACATGCTGGGTGGCAACTTCAATTGATATGCTATAGGTCCACAAGTCTCCTTGATCTCGTAGGGTCCAATGTAGCGAGGAGCTAACTTGCCCTTGAGCCCAAATCTCTGGACACCCTTAGTGGGTGACACCTTAAGATAAACATGGTTTCCCGCTTCAAACTGTAGGGGCTTCCTTCTCTTGTCATGATAGCTCTTTTGCCTGGCCTGAGCAGCTTCTAAGTTCTTTTTGATGACTCTGACCTTTTCCTCTGCTTCCAGTACCAAATCTGGCCCAAATATTTCCCTCTCTCCTACTTGAGACCAATTCAGCGGGGTTCTACATCTTCTCCCGTATAAGGCCTCAAAAGGTGCCATCTTCAGGCTAGACTGGTAACTGTTGTTATAAGAAAACTCTGCCAACGAAAGACACTTGTCCCAATCCTTTCCATAATGTAGCACACACGCCCTCAACATGTCTTCCAAAATCTGATTTACCCTTTCAGTCTGGCCATCTGTTTGAGGATGGTATGCTGGGCTTCGTATTACATGGGTCCCAAGTGATTCCTGTAATTGTTCCCAAAATCGTGCCACAAATGGTGCTCCTCTGTCTGAGACTATAGTCCTTGCTACACCATGCAAACGAACTATCTGGTCAATGTAGATTTCCGCATACTTCTCCATCCTATGGGTGGTGTGTACTGGCAAGAAATGAGCTGACTTGGTCAATCTGTCCACAATAACCCAAATGGAATCATGGTGCCTGGAGGTGTTGGGCAGTCCCACGATAAAGTCCAAGCAAATGTCCTCCCATTTTTCAAGATGGTATGGGAAGGGGTTGCAAAGGGCCTGCTGCCTTCAAATGACTGGCTTTAATCCTTTGGCAGGTGTCACACTCGGATATGTACTTGGAAATTTCCCTCTTCATTCTGGTCCACCAGTATAAGGATCTGAGATCATGGTACATCTTGTTGCTACCGGGGTGCATGGAGAATTTAGAAAGGTGAGCTTCATCCAATATCTTCTTTCTGAGCTCCGGGTCCTCGGGAACAACCAATCGATCTCCAAATCATAGAATTCCCTTGCTATCCTGACGGAAGCACTTGTATTTCTCTGCCTTCTGCTTGATCATGTCTTTGATAACCTGAACACCCTTATCTCCAATCTGTGCCTGGACTATTTGCTCTTGTAGGGTGGGCTCCACCGAGATATAAGTTAAATCAACTGAAGAAACAACTTCCAGGTTCAGCTTGCACAGTTCATCACACAAGGTGGTAACTCTCGCATCCATGCTCATACAATGGCACTGGGCCTTTCTGCTCAGGGCATCTGCCACAACATTGGCCTTGCCGGGATGGTAATGCACCTCCAAATCATAGTCCTTGATTAATTCTAACCATCTCCTCTGCCTCATGTTCAGATCTGCCTGGGTGAAAATGTATTTGAGGCTCTTGTGATTAGTGTAAATGTTACAGTGAGCTCCCATCAAGTAGTGTCTCCATATTTTGAGAGCATGAACCACGGCTGCTAACTCCAGATCATGTGTAGGGTAGTTCTGCTCATGGGGTCTGAGTGCTCGGGAGGCATAAGCAATTACTCTGTTGTCTTGCATTAATACACATCCCAATCCTGTACCAGAAGCATCACAATAGACTTTGAAGGGCTTGGTGTTATCAGGTTGAGCCAGCACTGGGGCTGTTGTCAAATGCTGCCTCAGTGTATGAAAAGCATCTTCGCACTTCTGGCTCCAATCATATTTGGCTCCCTTCTTCAATAACTCAGTCATTGGCTTGGCAATTCTGGAGAAATCCGGAATAAATCGTCGATAATACCCTGCCAATCCCAGGAAGCTCTGGATTTGCCGTACTGTAGTAGGAGGTTTCCAATCCATTACTTCTTGTACCTTCTCAGGATCAACTGAGATCCCATCCTGAGAAATTGTGTGACCCAAGAATTTAATTTCCTTTAGCCAGAACTCACATTTAGACAACTTAGCATAAAGACGGTGATCGCGCAGTCGCTGGAGCACGATGTGCAGATGCTCAATATGTTCGTCTTCATTCTTGGAATAGACCAGAATATCATCAATGAAAACGACCACGAACTTGTCCAGCTCTGGCATGAATACTGAGTTCATCAGGTACATGAAATAAGCCGGGGCATTGGTCAACCCAAAGGACATTACCAAAAACTCGTAAAGCCCATATCTGGTTGAGAAGGCCGTCTTGGGAATATCACTGGCACGGATCTTGATCTGATGATAACCTGAGCGAAGATCTATCTTGGAAAACACTTTGGCTCCCACCAATTGATCAAACAAGACATCTATACGGGGTAGTGGGTATTTGTTCTTGATGGTCACCGCATTAAGAGGGTGGTAATCGACACACATTCTCAAACTCTCATCCTTTTTCTTCACAAATAAAGCAGGACATCCCCAAGGTGAAGTACTTGGGTGAATGAACCCCTTGTCCAACAGCTCTTGCAGTTGCTTCTTCAGTTCTGCTAGTTCCACGGGAGGTATTCTATAAGGCCTCTTGGAGATAGGAGCAGTCTCGGGTTGCAATTCAATTGCAAACTCAATGTCTCTGTCAGGTGGCATTCCTGGCAATTCATCCGGAAAAACATCTGGGTAGTCACAGACTACTGGGATCTTTTCCACTAGGGATTCTATCATAACAAAGGCACAAGAACGGGTACAACCTTGGTCGGGCAAATATAATGTGGTTTCACCACAAGTCGGTGAGTGCACTTCAATGGCCCTAGCTACAATGTCAATCACTACCTGATGTTTGGTCAACCAGTCAGTTCCCAATATGATATCCACACTATTCAAACCCAAAATAAGAAGGTTGGTTTTAATTATCAGACTACCAAACTTTATAGGCACATTCTTGCTGATTTGATTGGTGGCAATCCTGCCTTCGGGTGTTGAAATTGTGATACCCCCATTGGTGTGATGAAAAGGCAATTGACACTTGACACTAAATTTGGCACTGATAAAACTATGCGATGCACCAGAATCAAAAAGAATAATAGCAAGATAATTCAAAACGGTAAAGATACCAGTCATGACAGGTGCTCCCTCTAGAATATCAGCCAAGGTGGTGAAGTTCAGCCTGCCCTGCCTCACTTGCACCTTCTGCCTCTTGCTTTGGTTCTGATTAACATTCTGCCCCTGCCTCTGCTGGTTCCTGGGGCAATTCTTGGCATAATGTCCGGTGTTGCCGCATGTGAAACACCTGTTGTCATTTGCCTGGCGATACTGTTGCTGCTGTTGATTGTTCCTCTGAGCTGGAAACTGGGTACGGTTGGGTGCCTGCTGCTGCTGCTGTGGTCGGATCACCCATCGCCCTTGCTGCTGCTGAGGTCCCCTATTCTGAGGGTCGGACACAATCCTGAAGCGTTGTGGCTGAGGTGAGGGTCCTGCCACTGGGGTCTTCCTCTTCTTTTCTGCCTGACGAGCTGTGATGCAATCCTCCTAGGAAATGGCCATGTTGACCAACTCATTGTAGCTGTTGGCCCTGACGGTGTTGAGACGGTCACGGAGCTTAGTGCTGAGCCCCCTTCTGAACCTGTCCCTCTTCTTTTCGTCCGTATCTGCATGATACCCGGCATACTGGCACAGATCATTAAAAGCCTGAGCATACTGCAACACTGTCCTGTTGCCCTGAGTAAGTGCCAGAAACTCGTTGAGCTTACGGTCCATAATGCCAGCTGGGATATGGTGTCCCGTGAAAGCTGCCTTAAACACTCTCCAATCCACTTCATGGTCAACTGGTTGCATAGCAAGATAGTGGTCCCACCATGTCCACGTGGGTCCGCGAAGCTGCTGGGTGGCGAACCTGACCTTAGTCACTTCGGAACAAACTCCATTGAGTAGTGGGAATTTAGATTCCACTACCCTCAGCCATACATCAGCATCAAGTGGGTCCTCTGCCCTGGTGAACAATGGCGGCTGAGTACTGAGGAACTCCTGGTAAGTGGCTACTGTGGGGTGACGCTGATGATCTCCACCACCATAGTGCTGAGGTGGTGGCTGGCGTTGAGCTAGCTGCCTCAAGATCTCATTCTGCTGAGCCATTAGCTCCTGCAGAGTGGGAGGCGGTGGCGGTGGTGGAGGAATGCGCTCATTCTGTCCATGACGCGCTCTCCCGGCCATCTGAAAAATTCACATATATCTCAATAACACATCTTCAAGTTTAAGGTTTAATCGCGGCGAAAGAGTCAAAAGGCGAATTGATAGATTCCGACATAGACATAAAAGATTTAAAAGGCATAAACTTTTCTTTCCAATTTAAAACTGAGAGCATCCATCAACCATGCTCCCAAAAGAGTTTATCATGATTACATCAATGGCCCAAAAGACTCAACTCTATCTAGCCTAGTACCCCAAGGGTGCAAAAGCTAAGCTAGCCTCAAGGAGTCCCACCATTACCGACTTCTAGCTCTACCACTGATACCTAGTGAGCGAACGAGGCAACACTCGACTCGGGGGAAGGTGGCCTCCCTGAGCCAGCAGTGTCCACACTGGAAGCAGGCTCCTCCCCTCCCTCAATGTCGACGTCCTCGTTATCCTCCACATCCTGGATCTCCTGGTGATGCATATCCAGGTGCTCATTAGCCTCGGCAAGCTGCTGCTGGGTGTTGATGAGCTGATCCTCGAGAACCTTGATGGTGTTCTCCCTTGTCCCCACTAATTCCTCCAGCTCTTGGATCTCATCTGACAACTGCTCCACTTGTAAGTCCTTTTCCACCATCTCTTGGGACAAGTCAACCACAAGCTCCTCTCTTCTGTCCAGGGTGATCTTAGTTGCCTCCAACAATGCCATCAGATGGGACATTGCCTCACCACGCATCACTTGCAGACGATACAGGGCATTCATGCACTACACCGTCAAGTGAGCAGTCTGGCCTGGGTAGAGAGCCCAGATGTCCTTGGCATGCTCCACCCAATCCTTCCACATTGGGTCGTCCTCCTTCTCAGCGGGGAACACTAGTAGAAAAAGGCTCAAAGCCTGCGGGGACGGTATATTTTTACAGGCGGATTCGGTTATCCACCGACTGTGTTATTTCTAGTGGCGGTTCCTTAAGAAAACCGCCACTAGAAATCGTATTTCTACTGGCGGTTCCTTAAGAAAACCGCCAGTAGAAATCCATGATTTGTAGTGGCGGTTTTCTTAAGGAACCGCCACTAGAAATACGATTTCTAGTGGCGGTTTTCTTAAGGAACCGCCACTAGAAATCATTTTTATCCTTAATTTTTCGAGTTTTTCAAACGGCCTCGTATGACAAAACCACCAAAATAAAAGTTGTAGATCTCTAAAAGTTATGAAACTTTGTAGTTGACAACTTTTTTATTTGAACTCATTTCGGTTCTCAAAAATTGAATCTAAGTATGTTAAATTTAAAATTCAAATTTTGCAAACTACCTCGGATGAAAAAAGTGTCAAAATAAAAGTTGTAGAACTTCAAAAGTTATTTATCTTTGTAGTTGACAACTTTTTTATTTGAATTCGTTTAGTGTCTCAAATAAGCAATTTACACTCAAATGGTTGTAATATGTGGAGAAAACAACTACAAACTAGACACAAGACATGTCATAGACGAAGTGGTAGGGGAGGGTACGCGCGAGGGTGAGGTCGACGGTTCAAATACTAACAACCGCGTAGCGCGCGAAAAATGCCGCGACATGCGACTTCGACGGAGACGGGTGAGGTGGGCTGAGGCCCCCCTAATAAAAATAAATTTTTTAACTATTTTTAAAATATGTTTTATGTTTCCTGGAAACGATTTGCACTGGCGGTTTTATTACGTCGACCGCCAGTGAAAATCGATTTTCACTGGCGGTTTTATTACGCCGACCGCCAGTGAAAATCGATTTTCACTGGCGGTCCTCAGTTACCCTCCTGTAAAAATGATGATTTCTACTGGCCCCTAGCACTGGCGGTTACTAAAAACGCCACTATAAATAGGTTTACAACCGCCACTATAGAACTTCTCTGTACTAGTGGAACAAGCCAATGGGGTGGGTGGACAGCTCCAAGGGATGGAATCCGCAGAAAGTGGTCAACCCGTGCAGAGCAATCGCCTCGATCGTGTCCTCAGCCCGGTATCCAAAGGACTCAAAGTCTAGCGAACGCCAGCCTGGCTGCAGGGGATGAGGCTCCAAGGTCATCCTTACCCTACAGCGGGGCACTCGGTGCTTCTCGAACTGCTGCACTGCATACTGAGGAGGTGTCGTGTATCCGGCCCCCTGAAGTACCTCCCACAAAATGCGGGGAAAGCCCTCTCGTGCAAGCCCGTCAGTGTGGGACAGTGCATTCCCATCGTTTGAGGATCCGTGGGAAGTCATCTGTGTACGGTTAAGTGTAAGTAAAAGAAAAAGAACTATAAAGAAAAAGGAAAAATAAAACACAACTCAGCCTCTCTCTAATTATGACAAGGGTACTGGGGTACTTAGTTGGTCATCATTTTGCATTAAAGTCTTCACTCAATTTTCTATCTGTTTATTTAAGAATGCATGCATGCTCGTCCTGAACGACCTCACATCAATATACAGGGAATAGGGAAGGACTCCCATCCCTTATAGCAGCCCGTAGGGCTTAATCACTTAGCCACCTAGCTACCCCTCTATCATCCTAAGGCTTCACGTCCTAGCTCTATCCCTATCGTCCTACGATCTGCCCAACATTGTTTCTATCAAGTTTTACTTTGGAAAAGGATGGTATTTATATTTTATTGATTCCTCTGTGGTGGTACAAGCTCCGATACCAGCTGTGGCGGAACTGCCCGAATTATTCCGACTTAAGTGCCTAAGTCCCGCCTTAGAGGCTAGACCACACTTAAATGGGAATAACTCGTCAATCCCTCGGATCTAGTCCGACGAGGCCACTGACAGGATCAAGTACCACAATCTCACTCGAAAGTGAGTCACAGAGCAAATACAATAAAGCATAAAACCATACATTAAGGAGTATTAATTTATTACATCACCATCGGAGTTTTGCAAAAGTAGTCATCATGTTCGAAGTGTAGCGGAATAAAACTAACGATAGATAAATGGAGGGATGGGGAAGCCTGTCCCATCACTCCTCATGCTCCTCCTCGACCGAGGCGGGGTCCCACTCGACAGTCCAACCCGGTGGCAAGGCGGATGGCCAAGTCACTCCAGCAACCATGTCCTCTAGGGAACCTGTAAAAATTATGCCACAAGCAAGGCTGAGTATACTAATACTCAGCTAGACTTACCCGGTGTGAGGAGTCTACTCCTCTACCTCTAGACATGCAGCTGTTTAGCTGTGGGGTTTGGTTGCCAAAAGCACTAGCTGAGTTTCTAAATCAAGTTTTAACTTTGTCAAATTTAAGTGTGACTCTCTTAAGGCTAAGTATGTACTATCTACTCATACATAGTAGCAAACATTTTTAGCAATCAACATCTTGTATCATCTCATCAGATTTCCACTTGTTACTCAATGTAGCAGCATGGATCAAGCAATCTCATTAGCTGCGAGAAGCAGACGATTCGAATCGAGTTTTTATCCTTGCAAGGTAAACCTAAACACACGACGTGGCGAGGCACTCTGTCCCCACACACATCAACTGTCCCCATCGATTCCCCGTCAGCAGATCAGGGCTCACCGCCTTGGCGTACAATGCCTCACTGACCCCGACTGCCATCGTGCAGTGACCGCACTTGTACCCACCATAACCGGAATGGGAGACCTCGTCTCAGGTCGCGTGAGGGGATATGTCCACTGCCAGGTTCACTCAGGTACTAGGCTTACCGATTTACCATATTTCTCGGCATGTGCTTAGTACGTTCAAACGCTTGACACACGGTACCACACCTTAATCCTTATTCCAATTTTTATCCCGTGGACAACCAATCTCCATGGATTGTTGTCCACCAACCAGTATCATTATGATAAGAAAGTGGATACAACCAATTTTTCCTGACCTCGCGCGAGTGCTAGAAAAATCACTCGACTTCTACCGAGATCCTAATTAGTAAAGCAGCTACTCGACCTAGCATACTAGTATCCATCTCAAAAGGATTCCTGAGATCATGCAACTAGGGTTTCAAACAACTCCTACACTTAAGTGCACAATCAATCCTACAATCATTAAGTATAGTAAAATAGCATAAATAACAGGTTATGCATAAAACCGGGGCTTACCTTCCAAAGCTGTGGCAGGCAGATCCTCTGGTGCAGGCTCTGGTGCGGGATCCGGGGCTACCTCCTGAGCAGCTCCTTGCTCCGGCACGAGGACGTACTCTCCGCCAGCGAGGTTACAGTCTATCGAAATGCAATGAATATGTATGTCATGATTATGTAGGATTTAATAACATTATGCTAAAGGAAGAAGAACTAAGTTAATTCGTAACTTAGGGTTTCTTGGTTATCCGTGGCTTTTAGTAGTTTATGCTTATTACTCTAGGTTTAGGCTTTGGTAAGGTTAGGCATAGTGGATGTGTATTTCCCTTATATTTTTCAGTGGACAATTTCAAAGGGTATTAGGATGACACTAATTTCCCTTAATCCTTTTCCCCTTCTTTATTTCCTATTTATGAATTCTAGTGTAGGTTTGATCTACAACAGTGAATTAACTTTTTCTAAAAATTTTGTAAAAATTACAGTGGCTTGCCATTGGTCACTATAGCTTATTCTAGGAATTTTGAGGTTCAAAAAGAAAAAGGCTATGCTTTAGACAAAAAATAACAAAAGTTGTGTAAATGGGTCATTTTGTACTACAACTCTCAACTAGGTGTGGGTTCTGTCTTAAGGGTTATTTTTGTTGGCATCTAATAGTAATGACAAGCTTCTGTGCCAAAAATCACAGAAAGTTAATTGGTGGTTATTTAGTTGTGATTTTCTAAAGTTTTATGCCAAAAAGGTGCTTATAACTAACTTGTTATTTGAAAAATATCAAACAACAGATTTAAAATTTTTCTTATGTTCTTAATAACAACTCATTAGTTATCCCAAGGTTTGGGGTGTTTTTGCCTTGGGGTTATTTTTCTAGGGTTTTTTCTAAGTTTGCCTTGTTTTCTAAAAATAAATGGTATCCTATTTATTTTATACTAAATCAGGGTATAATCAATTTTTCTAGTGAACTACACTAAATAAGTATACTAACAAAAATATGGGGGTGTACAGAGGGGTTTTTCTAGGGTTTTTTCTAAGTTTGCCTGGTTATTTATTTAAATCACCTTTCCTATTTTCTTTAACTTTAAGCATAATGTAAAATAAATAGGCAAAATCTACCTTAAGGGGGTGTACAGAGGGGTTTAGCATTTTTAAGTGGGTCAGTAGGTGGTCATATACTTCTCCAATTTTTCTTAACCTTAGTTAAATAGTGCAACTATTTTTCTCCCCATTATTTAGCTTTTGGCCAAATCAGTATTTAATTCAGAACTCTAAAGTTTTCTGTAGCACATAGGGGTTTCATATTTTTCTTCAGTAGTTTATATTATTTAAGATCTGACAAAATTGGTTTGACTCAATTTGGAGGAATAAAACAGAAGATATGAATTATTCAAGTGTTGTTTCAATTTTAAAATAGATTTAATTAAAGGTTTCCTGGAAAAACCACTTTGCACCGAAGTCCTCGGGTTATTTCCAAACTAACTCTCTCAGTTATACCCTCGCGCTACTATTCATCCGAGTCACTGACATTGCGCATAACCCCCGAGCCTAACCGAAATCTAACCCGCGCTCCTTGGCTGGCTTAAACAGTACCCGCGGCATAGATTACGGCAGCGAGGCTTACCGGCGGCAGTAGAGCTCCGGCGGGGTGTTCAGTGACGTCGGGGAGGTCACGACGGTCACGTCGGTATGCTGGTCAGCGTCGGAGGTGGTCGGAGCTATCCTGGCCACGAGCACAGGCGGCGGGGGTCGTCGGCGGCTCCTGCTCCGACCAAACCATGACGGTAGAGTTCGATTAAAGTGCACGAGGAGCTCCATCGGGTGATGTAGAGGACCTGTGCGCAACGAATTTGGAAATGGTGCCGTGGCTTACCCGGTCCACATGCGCCAGCGGGGTTTTGAACTCCAGCGAGCACGATTGCACTGTTCCGGTCGCGCGGGTCCTCGGTTCAAGTTCGTCGAGCTTCACGGCCTCCCAGAGAAGCTATCCGAGGGCTCGGATCAAACGGAGGAGGGCAGGAAAGGGATTGGCCACGGTGGTTGCCCTCGGGCGGCTCTGGTGGGTCGCGGGGAGGTCGGCAGAGCTATGGGCGGGCTCGGGGAAGCTAGGCATGGTACGGAGGAGGCAACGGGGAAGACAACCAGGCTCTAGGACGGGTTTTATAGCCGTGACGCGGGCGGGGTCACGAGCGGCCGTGGGCGCGCAGGGGTTCGCGCGCGGGCGTGCTCTGAGCGCGCCCCCGAGTGTCAGCCCGCGTCGAACACGTGGGAGCTTGCTTCTGCCATGTTTCAACGGCGATTTTGAGCACCATAGCGTGCGTATCTTGGAAAAACCACTGTGTACGGTCTCTTTTCTGCTCCAAATCCTACCTTTTTGCTGTGAGTTCCAAGCCAAGATACGGTCGGGGTAGGGAGATAGAGGGGTGAGAAGTTGCCTATGTCATAGCTGTCCAACCCAGGACAAAAGCCATGCCAAGTCATGTCAAACGACTTAGGGTAGGTGTCAAATTTTTCCAGGGCATTCTAGGGTTAATTTGGCGCCACTTTGTCAATTGGGTCGAAGTGTTTTGAAGTATGAATGAAGGTGAACATGTGTGATCTTTGGCCAAGGGTTAGTTTTTGGACTTAGGCAATTTCTGATTTTTCTTTTGTGCTCAACCTTTGGTGAACTTTTTGGGGTTTTTCTGAAATCCTTTTGGGGTTACTTTCTTACTATTATTTGTAGGTTATTAAGTGTACTACAACTTCTATATTTGGTCGAAGCCATGATCATAAGGTTTTCATGATCTTTTGGTCATACTTACATCTAGGGTTCCCATTGTCCAAAGGGGTTTGCTTTAGGGTTTTAGGCAATTCTCCCCTGTAGATGCATGATGGATTAAGGTATAACATCTAAGATGGGTTGCACTTTGCTTAGGATTTGAATTCTAAGTTTGATGTACTTTGCTCAAGCTAACCCACATGTGATAGTAGGTTCAAAAGGTGTAGTCCTGGGTGGATACCCTGAGTAACACCTGGGGTGTTACAAATTTCCTACACAAAATCTCCTGAAACTAATAATACTACTGCTGTTCGTCCACCAAGAAAATTCTGGATAGCACCTCTACCGAATCACATAGATGAACGGATGACCATTTGGATTGCAGCACAAATAAAAAGATAATCACAAAATCACCTTGAGTTTTCCCTTTCCTCCTTCCTTCTTCCTCTCACCAAACTCCAATTGAAGGCTTGCACCAACACGACGGAGATCCAAGCGGGGAGGGCTGCTCCTTGGAGAGGAGGAGATGGGGGGGTGACTAGGGTTCAGAGGTGGTGGCTGCAGGTTCTTGGGGAAAGAAGGAGAGGGAGGGGGTGGCGGCCAAAGGGAGAAGAGAGAGGAGGGGGCGGCTGCAAACAAAGGGGGAAGGGGGGGAGGTCAGCTAGGGTTGAGGGGGGAATAGTGGGCTCCCCACCGTCGGATCGAGATCAACGGCCCAAACCCGCTCTAACATCTATGCTCCTGACCCCCGCATACAAGTCAAACAAAATTCTACTATTTTACTGATGTATGCCTCCTAAAATTCCAAACCCCAGTAGCATAGGACCCGAAAGAGGAAAAAAAGAAAGAATAATCTTCAACTTCTCTTTTTTCTGAAAATTAGGTATCACATCGTCATCACCACCTTGTTGCCTACCTTGACGCCCAACTTGGTCCATCCTATCTAAGTGCTCAATAATTGCAGCAAGAAAGGTGTTAGTAGCAGCAAGTGCTCGTTCCAAAGTGGTCAATGTGTTCTTGGTAACAATTTGTGATATTTCTAATTGACCAATGTGCTCATTGGTGACTTGAACATCTTCATTGAGGGCATCTATGTGCAACCTTACTTGACGTTCGAAATGTTGAATGAGCTCGCTGTTCGTGGAGAATGTGGAGGTCGCGCATTTGCATCCTCTGCCATGGTTAGTGCAAAAGAGATACAAAAACAAGTAATGCAGCCTAGTATTTTATAGGATATGGATGGATAAATATTGCCTCACAAGCAAGAATTCAAGCTCTTACAAATTCTCAACATGCAATGCAGGTGGCACCGGCAAACAACAAGAACAACAACAACAATGGCTGCTAGCACAACCTAGTGGTGTTGTAGAAAATTTTGTGGATTTATAGGTGGCTGCTAAAACAATAGTATAGCTAGTACCACGAGCCGATACACAAACGAGTTGAATAAACGTTCCACAATGGCGTTGTACTGGTCCTAGTCTAAACCGTGCTAGAGACATGAGCCGATACTCAAATGGTGTTACCAAAAGCTTAGAAGAGCAATCTGAAATCTAAAACTATAAAATGAATGCACAAAAACTACCTTTTGTTTTGTTACAGTTGCAAATAGCAATCTCAAATCTAACCCTATAATCTTGTTGTGTTTTTTCTTTTCTGTTGTACGTGTTCTCTTTTTAAAATTAGTGCGGTTTTTTGTGCACTAGCCTTTTCCTTTATCTTTTTTTTTGTTTTTTTATTGCAACTAGAGGTCTAAAGTGGTGATTTAACAAGGTGGTATGAACTCGAAACACTAGTGGTAAGAAAACTTTAGACCAGCAACTCGACACAAATGCAGCAACCATGAATTTAATAAGTCGGAAACTAAGTAGCAAAGCAAAGGCTCAAAATGTTTTTAGGTGATTTTCTGTTTTAAATATATCTTTGGGCAAAATTGGACTGTTGGTAAATAAACAAGAAAGATGGAGATATCTCACCGAGCAACTTGAAATTTGATCCCACTAGTTGTTTACTTGTCCTCAAATACTATGGATCAAGAACAAGGTAACACAATTGTTAGAGATTAGGGACCTTCGTCCTCCGAAACACCATCTCCTTTCGAGTATAATGGTTTTCTGACGAAGGTCTTGAAGGACACACCTTCATCATTCGCGAGAATAATAATTCATGTATATATAATAAACATTATTCATTCATATATCAATTCAAATATTTATTTCATGATAAACGTATGAATAAGATTCCTATTACATTGATACCTTCATCTTGCTCGAAGGCGTTGACGCGAGAGTGATTACAAGACGCAGCCCGAGTAGAAATACATTTAAGACCTTGACACATACACATAATCGTAACATGAATCATCAAGGATTAAATAGTCTTTTCCTCTTCGACTTTGGCACCATACTTGACCTTCGTCGCCACCTTAAGTTGTAGCTATCGTCCTTCGGCCGTACCTTCAACATTCGTTGTTAATGCCCTTAGATAACATCTTCGTCTTGAGGACCTCCGGCAGGGAAGAGGATCCTCAACATCTCTTTGTCAATGACACCTTCGTCTTGAGGACCATCGACAGAGAGGAAGACCCCCAACACCACTTAATAAACCCAACGCGTTGAAGGGAGCCTGATCTTTCAATGAGAGTTGATGATGACTGTAAACTAGTTGGAGAACAACGTTGGTTGCTCATGTGGCACCTTGAGCGATAGGTACAACGTCTCCAAATAACTACGATTTGGGGTGGATGTCGACGTTGTGCTATCTGACTACAAAAACCACAAGGGTGCTGGGCCTTAGCGATAGTTACATCGTCTCCTATTGTTGCTACTCTTGTCGTGCCAAGAACAGCCTTGAACCTGCAAGCAATCGAGAACAAGCAAGAACAAGATAACAAGCAGACACTCACAAATCTGATGAAGTTGGGGTCCTGTTTAAAGTAACCGGGTGGTCTAGCCAACACACACATTTACAAGGAACTAAACTCACATCAAACAAAACCTGAGTTCTTTGGTGGTTGCTAGTTGCTTAAATAGAGGAATAGAAAGAAGTTCTGGTGGAGAACAAAGCTCTCTCGGCACTTTCTGGAAGCCTTGTTTAGTATCTCTCATTGATACTTGATCCACCAGAAAGTAGACAAAGAGATCTTTCCAACAAGTACTTATTTGCATTAAACAACCTTGGGAGTTGAAAGATATGCTTCATTTAATCTAGTGCTTGTTGTAGTTACGAAATTCCCTCTGGCTGGTCGAGTCACGAAGCTCTCTTAGTTTCTGGATGCCTCGTTTGGTAAGCGTAAGGAAAATGGACCTTGGGCCATTTGACTCAAAAGGTTTTGGTGTTTGATGATCAACATAACCTGTGGACTAATGTGTTTGCTAGTGTTTATGATTGTAGTTCATAGGATGCTACAATAACTTGGACTAAGGCATTGAGGAAAGTAACACCTCAAAAGAAGATATTATGAAGATCACAAGTGAAGATCAATATGACACCCTAGGTGTCAATTTCGCGTTATATCGGGAGATCTATCCTAATCTCGGATGCTTAGTGAAAATTTCTATTTCTCGATCGTGTCTATCTCTTTCTATCAGGCTTTCTCTTGGAAGTTCACCGAATGCAGAGTTAATCGATCGCGAGAAACAACCAATTTTGGAGCGTGTTAAAACTTTTAATTCTCGGAACAATTGCAGACTCGAAGATCATTCTCGAATTATAGATCTCATTTGAAGCTCTTTAAATCAAACTCTCGACAACTGTTATTTGATCTGAGCCCAAGTCTAATTCCTCGAACCCCGATCGATGTCCGACTATTTTAATCTGAGTCCGTACTCTCACACGGAATACTCGATATGTGTCCTCTAATCAATTTTATCCGACTCGGCCAAATATCTCATGTCCGAACTGAACTCAAAACCTTGTATCGACAGCGATTTAAAAATGCCACGATTCACCTTCTCCGACTAAAAATCCAAAGCCGATCAAAATCTCAGGATGATTTATTTTCGACTCACGTGTAGGTAATTATTTGCGAGCGAAATTAAATCAAACTCTCGGCCGAAATTAATCGCTCAATCGTTCATTCGTCTGAACTCTATTTCGCTTTGTTTTTCTGTCTCGACGAATTCCGCGGGAGCATTTTTATTCGGGGAGATAAATTAGCGCGAACCGATTACGTGTTTTGGGCCAAGCCCATTCCAGCCCGGCCCATTTGGCCCATGAGAAAACCCTAACCCTAGGGCTTCTTCTATAAATAGGAGCTCTCTCCCCTTGCACTTGGCAATTTTTCACCTACCCCCCTAGCCGCCACCTTCTTTCTTCCCTGCCTCCTTCTCCCTCATGGCTGCAGCCCATGCTCCTTCACGCATGCCAGAGCAGGGAGCAGCCGCTCCCATGGATGGCGCCCAAGCCCTTCTTCCACCTCTAGCCGGACCTCTGCCCAGCGCCACTCCATTCTCTCCATGGCCGGTGCACAAGAAGCCAGCAGCCATGGATGCCTAGGCCCCGACGCCCTGCGTGCGTTCCTCCATGGCGCCCAAAATTTCTCGCAGAGGCCAGCAGCACCCTTCTTCCTCCCCCTGGCAAGCGACTGCAACAGGGAGCTCGGCTCCTCCCCTCCCATGGCGCTCCTGCTGTTGCTCGCCTTGCTTGGATGAGGAGCAGCCGTGCCCTCCCTGCAGCGCCCTACTCGTTTTCCACCCAGCCGGCCCCCCTTCTTCCTCATGGAAGCCAAAGCCCCTCTCTCCTTCCTCATCTTTATTGGCTGCCCAGCTCAACAATGGCGCCCAGATTTTTCCAGTCATCTCCCATGGCCGACGCCCACTGTTCCTCCTTTCCTGTTTCCCCATGGCAGCAACAGGAAACAGCCCCATGGGTGACGCCTCTCCCTGCACCTCCCCCTGTTTTCCCCCACTTGATCCCTTCCATGGATGAAGTAGCATAGCTGCGAGGTTTGCCTCGTCGCACTCGTCGTCGCGCTCCAATCGGGTGTACGCAGCCCCCAACCGCGCCGTCGAATCCCGTGGTGAGAACCCCCCGCTATCCCTGCTATTTTTTTCAGCGCCTGTGATGTTCGATGAACTACCGCCAACAGATATTTGTGTTATCGCAGCTAGTGGTCGATGCCACGCTTCGCGCTTTGCCCGTTCTACGAAATGCCGAGCCATGTGGGCTGCCCATGCGTCTAGTCACGACTCGTTCAGGTTGATTGATTTATAATAATACATATGCTTTGGTTGATGTCGGGCAGTGCATGTATATATGTTGATGTGTGTAATATGTTTCGGCTATACACGTTGGTAGGATTGCATTTGCGGTTAGAGAACAAGAGGTTGTTGATGTGTGCGATTTGTAGTTTGTCTAATTATGTTTTGGTCGATGTGGTGTATATTGGTGTTTGACTATATGTGGGTATAAAATGTTTTGGTTATATGCAGTGGCAAGGTCGCATTCACGTTTTGGTAAACGAATGTGTCGTGCTTGTTTTATGTGATGAGTAAGTCTGGAAATACAAGTTATGTGAAGATGGAATTAGTACACGTATGTGTGTGTGCCGTGGTGTATTATAATAGTGGGGGGTGTAAGATAATTGTTTGAGGTGTGCAGGTGTATGCTGTAATATGGTTATACTCGCGATGAAGAAAGATGTATACATTGGGTAACACGACACTTAGGTCGCTGTTGTATAATCGAATAAAGGTTGTATTATTGAGCATGAGTCAAATGTGGGGTACTAGTGGTACGCTAGGCAGGCGGTGTCCAAATAAATTAACCGATTGATGTGGTAGTTGTCGTGCGAGATTTATTGTTAGTGAGTAGTGGGATTACGAGTTATGTAAGGATTATGTTAGAAACTAGTAGGCGGCGTGTAACTGTGTTCGTATGGCAAATAATAGGTCAGTAGGTATTGTTGGTGTCAGTAGCAAATGTAGTCTTATGGAGTTTTACGCCATGTGTAAATGCCTCCATGATAGACCCCCAAGAATGTGCTATTTAAGTGACTTGTGTGTTAACTAATTCAAGTTGAGCAAAATGGTTAAGAAACACTGATTAATCGGCTCCAACCCATGTTTTTAAGTTAAGATGTCTAAAATGGTGAAATAGTTTTGTTGGTCTCGTGGTGTTGTGATTGAGAAAAATATGAACTTGTGTATGAATTACTATTTTTTTCATGCTGTGTTAGCCAACTCTTGTGAAATAGAGGAATTCAATTGCGTTAAATAATTGTTATATGTAGGTGTTTCCAGTACTTCAAGTGGTTGCAAGTTAGTTAGTAGACTCTCTATGTGACACTAGATGTCTAGGTAGAATTCTGAAATTTATGGTGCCCAAATTGTCGAGTTAGAGGTTTAATTCGATCAATGCCGATTAAGTGGTTGAAAATAACTAGTAAAGAAGTTGTAGATGTAAAACTGGAAACTAGTATGCATAAGTCCTCGTATGATGTTGTGGTACCTTGATGACATTAAAATGATCATATGTTGTGAGAGGTAAAGAGTTTAGAATTAACTTATCGTCACATGCTAATTTACATTATTAAAGTGTCTCTTTCATGGTAACCAACTTACATAACATAAGCATGTGATAGTTGTGTTCGATAACCAAATCATTGCAATTTGGAAATGAGAATTTGAAGTAACTGTCCCTGATTGTGCTTGATGATTGAGTTAAGTGTTCTTGTGCTTGCAAGCTGAAAAAAATTCCTGCATGTATAGTTTTGGTTGTGCAATTAATCTAGTAAAGCAAAATATGTTTTCTGTAAGTATGTTCCATATACAAGTTGCAGCTAACTTATACATCTAGCTTGTCCTAAAATTCATGATCTTAGGATTAATGGTTTAGAAGTTGTGCTTTTCACAAGCCCAGCACCTGAATCTGTCAAATTTCTTAACAGATTTCAGAAATTGTAATGGTTGCTTAAGTTAATGTTGAAATCAGTTATTGGTGTTCACAAGAAAGTTGTAGAAAACTCTATTATCTTGCTGGTGTTAAAATTTGACAGCCATAGGTCTGACAGTTTAGGAGTTATGCTTTTTACAAATTCAGTAACTGAATCTGTCCAAATTCTGTATAGATTTCAGAAACTGTATTGTTTGCTTAATTTAATGTCACAATAAGTTCATGGTCGTTATACGAAAGTTGTAGATGCTTTTCTGATATTGCTTGTGTTAAAATTTCATAACCATAGGCCTGATAGTTTAAGAGTTATGAATTTTACAAACTGGTTGCTGTGTTCTGTCCTCTGTCAGAACAAATTTCGAAAACTGAATTGTTTGTTTCAGTTCAACATTGAATCACTTGGTGATTATAAAAGTTATGTAGTACTTTTGCTAATCTTTCCAAAATTTCTTGGATCACTCTTTTTGGTGATCTGAAGATTAAGTTATGGATGTTTAAAGTCTGAAGACTGAATCTGTCCAATTCTGGACAGCAAAGCCTTCTAGTGTCTTTTGTCCTTAGTTAAATATTGAATCACCTTGAGATGTTTATAAATGATATGTAGAAAATTTTATTACCTTTCCAGAAAGTCTAAGATCACTTTGTTTGGATGTCTGAATCTTCAGTTGTGAAATTTTAAAGTTGCAAGTCTGAATCTATCCAAATCTGGATAGAGCTGCTGTGATTGCACTTTTTGACCTTGCTAAGTGTTGAATCAGGTTGAGTTGAAAATACCAAAGTTGTAGTTAACTTTTTAAGCTTTTAAGAAAGTCCTAGTTTGATATTTTTGGATTAACATTTGAAGAGTTATGATTAAAACAAGTAACTGCCGTGCTGGTGTCCCAAAAATCTGCATGTGCGCATTTGATTGTTTAGTTCACCCTGTTGGCTAAAAATGTTTGGTTAAGACTTAAGTAATGTAGACTTTCCATGACTAAGCTTAATAATACATGTGTGTCATGTTTTATATGTTTCTTTTCTAGTTGATTGTGATATAGGAGTTTCATAGACATTGATGCCTAGGTCCTATTAAACCTACGTTGTCTTGGTTGCTCTTGTATGGTCAATAGGAGAACAAATGAATGATTAAGGTGAGCGTAGCAAATGCGTGTACTTGCGATGTCGTAGTCGTGTTGCGTAAATAAATAAAATGTTGTCGTCTTTTTAATGGTGTTAATGTTGAACGCCGATAACGTGTAGATAACTAATGCTAAAGTATGGTTGTTACGGTGTCTTACAATTAAATGTTTAGTTCGCTACCGTGTAATTGTATATCTTGTGATATTTTTCATTATATTCATACATATGCATCTTGCATCTCATTTAGGACCGAGAGATGACGATCGTGCAAGTGATGTGATGCCAACCACAAGATCCAGTTGGTGGACGACCTAGAGAATGATGGACTTACCTAGTGGATGCTCGCCAAGCGAGTACCTCCCCCAGCAAACACTATCTAAGTGTTAAATTAAAGGCAAGCCCCGGTTTATGCATAACCGTTATTTATATGCTATTTTACTGCACTTAATGTTTGTAGGCTTGTACTGTGCACTTAAGTGTAAGAGTTGTTTGAAACCTTAGTTGCATGAACTCAGGATTCCTTTTGAGATGGATACTAGTATGCTAGGTCGAGTAGCTGCTTTGCTAATTAGGGATCTTGGTAGAAGTCGAGTGATTTTTCTAGCACTCGCGCGAGGTCAGGAATTGGTTGTATCCATTTTGATAACGGAATGATGATGGTCTGTGGACACGGGTCCATGGGGACGCGTGGTCTACGAGACGGAAATTGGAATAAGGATTAACGTGCGGATACCTATGTCAAGCGTTTGAACGTAATAAACACATGCTGAGAAATATGGTAAATCGGCAAGCCTAGTACCTGAGTGAACCTGGCACCAGACTTTGCCCCTCACACGACCTGAGACGTGGTCTCCCATTTCGGTTATGGTGGGTACAAGTGCGGTCACTGCACGACGATAGTCGGGGTCAGTGAGGCATTGTACGCCAAGGCGGTTAGCCCTGTTCTGTTGACGGGGAATCGATGGGGATGGTTGATGTGTGTGGGGACGGAGTGCCTCGCCACGTCGTGTGTTTAGGTTTACCTTGCAAGGATAAAAACTCGATTTGAATAGTCTGCTTCTCGCAGCTAATGAGACTGCTTGATCCATTGTACTGCATTGAGTAATAAGTGGAAATGAGGTGACTAGCAAAAGATGTTGATTGATAAAATGTTTGATACCATGTATGAATAGCTAGGTACACATCTAGTTTAAAAGGATCATACTAAAACTTGAAAAGCTAAAACTTAATTTTAGACTCAGCTAGTGCTTTTGGCAAACCAAACCCCTCAGCCAAACAGCTGCATGTCTAGAGGTAGAGGAGTAGACTCCTCACACCGGGTAAGTCTAGCTGAGTATTAGTATACTCAACCTTGCTTGTGGCATAATTTTTGCAGGTACTCCTTAGGATGATGGGTTGCTGGTGTGACTTGGCCTTCATCCCTGCCACCGGGATAGAGGGTCGAGAGGGTTATTTGCTTCCGCAGGAGAGGACCAGGAGGAGTAGTGTGGCCAGGCTTCGCCATGTTACTCGGTTTTCTCCGTTAGTTATCTCCGCTGCATTAAAATTTATGGTTATTATTTCTGAAACTCCGATAATGTAATCACTAATGATACTTATTAAATTGTGGTATTATATTTTATTGTATTTCTCTGTGCCTCACCTTTGTGTGAGCTAGTGGTATTCGATCCTGGTAAGTGGCTTTATCGGACTAGATCCGAGGGACTGACGGGTTATTCCTGTTTAAGTGTGTTGCTGCCCTTAAGGATGCGACTTGGGCACTTAAGCTGGAATAATTCGGGCGGTTCCGCCACAATCAACAAGTATCAAGCAAAGTCCAAGAAACGAAGAAAAGTGTTGTCACTGTCTAGTCTGTCCTGTGCCACACGCCGGACTGTCCAGTGCACCACGGAATAGTAGCCTAACGGCTAGTTCCTAGTGGCACTGTGGAGGAGGGCCCGGACTGTCCGGACCACATCGCACTGTTCAGTGCAAAGGCTGACAGCGCCAACGGTTGTCTGACAGATCCAATGCCTAGGCGCACCGGACAGGGGCACTGGACTGTCCTGTGTGCCGCTAAAAGCTACAACTTTCCTCCAACGGCTATAATTGAGTTGGGGCCTATAAATACATCACCCAACCGGCCATTTGAAGGTGTCGTTCCTCAAGCAACATACCAAGGCATAGTATAGACATTTCCATATGCTTAATAGAATCACATGGTGATTATTATAGGTGCTTTGCGAAGTGCTTAGGTTAGTTAGACCGCATTAGCGCTTGCTCTAGGTGAACCCTAGTTAGTTGAGTGAGTTTAGAAAAACCATGCAACCCCTTGGCTCTTGTGTGAGCTGTTGTAATTATACCGAGTGGGGCGAGAGTCTTGCGAGACCATGACAACCGAGTTTGTGTCACGGCCGCCACCATGTACCGGAGGGAACAAGGCCCGCGTCGTTTCGACCAGAAGCTCGTTAGTGGAGACGACGGAGAGCGTCCTAGTGGAGCCAGAAGCGGAGCACCACTTGCGCGTGGAGAAGGCCCGCGACTCTCTATGTAGTTACTCGACCGAGGTGCTTGGCCCTCGCATGGGCTTCTCTTTGCGTAGCGGCACCAACAAAAATTAGTCAGAACCTTGCGTGGTTCTAGATACCTCGGTAAAAATACCGGCATCATCCATGAGATTTTGCATCTCTACCTTTCTCTTTACCTTCCGCATTTATATAAAGTATTTAAGTTTCAATCTTGTCTTCATAATTAAATTGTTTAGGATTGAAACTTAGACATTGCGGTAGAGATAGCAACACTTAGACAAAACCTAGTTTGCACATTCTAGATTGTTTATTTGCATAGATTTTGCTTTAGGGATTTATTTGTGGCCTAGTTTAGATAAAGTTGTAGAAGTCCTAATTCAACCCCCATCTTAGGCGTCACTGTTTCCTTCAATTGGTATCAGAGCCTGGTTTGGCTCATTTTAAATGCTTTAGCTTCACCACTAAAAGAGCCGATGCTTTTTAGAGAAAGGGGATGGATACCCATAGGCCACCACACTTCGAATGCACTAACTTCCCATATTATAGTGATAGAATGGCTTGTTACCTAGAGGCCGTTGATCTAGGTGTTTGGGGAGTCACTCGTGAAGGGATGAAACCACCCAAGAATCCCAAAAAACCCACCATGAGTGAGGAAAAAGAAATTCATTTGAATGCTAGAGCCAAAAATTGCTTGTATGAATCTCTATGCATGTATATTTTTAATCAAGTTTTTACATTAAAAACTGCTAACGAGATTTGCCTAAAATTGCATGAGCTCCATGAGGCACATCCAATGTCTGTGAGCAAAAACGTTGCCTAGTCTTAAATGAGTATAATTCTTTTGCTATGAAGGATAATGAGCTTGTTAGAGACATGTATTCTCGTTTGAATCTAATCATCAATGAGCTCAACTCTATTGGCATTAATAAGCTAGGTGATGTGGACATTGTGAGGAAGATTATCTCCCTACTACCACAACAAAGATATGGGAGCATCATCACTATTCTTCACAACATAGAGGACTTGAGTACAATGACCCCGACCATTGTGATCAGAAAAATTGTGGCATTTGAAATGTCGAGAAAAATGGGTCAACAAGAGGTGCCAACTTCTTCAAGGCCATATGCTTTTGCATGTGATGAAAAAAGCAAAGGAAAGAAGAAGGCTCCCACCCCAAGTTCCTCAAGTGAAGAAGAGGAAGAAGAAAGTGATGACGAAGATAATCAACCATCAACATCATCCTCCGAGGACAAAGAAACAATCCGACACGTCGGAAAGGTAATGGGGATGATCTGTAGGATTAATTTAATGGGTGTGCTCCTACAGGTCGAGGATCTTCTCTTTAACATTGATAGGGAAAAGCAAAGAAAGCATGGATGCTTCACATGCGGGGAGAAGTGCCACTTTTGGGATAGCTGTCCAAATATGGCCAAACCCATAAAGGGGAGGAGCAAAGGCAAGGCGCTTACAAGTGTCAAAACTTGGGATGACTCTTCAAGCGAAGATGAACCCCCAAGGACGCGAAGCCACCAATCCTCATCATGCTCATCACGATCATCACGCAAGTGCCTTATAGCAAGAGGTAAAATGAGTATTCCATCCTCTAGTGATGATAGCAGTAGTGATGATGAAGGTGAGGGAAAGCCCTCCATAGATGAGCTTGCGGAAGCCGTAATTTTTTTCAGGAGGTATGCAGTAAGCAAAAGGCTCAACTTAAAACTTTGAAAAATAAGTTGATTAGCTCTCAAAATGATTATAAATGCTTGCTAGAAAAAATTGAAACATTTGCAAATTTGAATTGTGAACTATCAACTAAAATTGAGCAATTAGAGTCTAGTGCTCCATCCTCAGCTACCGATGATGGCCTTATTAAAAAGAATGAAAAACTTAAGACTAAGTTAACTAGCTCTCAAGAAGCCACTGAAAATTTACTAGGGAAAATTTGCTCTCAAGAAGCCATCTACAAAGTAATAGCATCAAGTGATGGCAAGCATCTCATCTCATCTCTACAAAGTAACAACATCCAGTAGAGTTATAACTCTACAAACCATAAACTCATCAGTTCATATAGTAATAACTCTACAAAGTAATAGCAAGCAACTCATCTCATCGCTACAAAGTAACAACAAGAACCTTACCTATGTTCATCTCATCACAACAGCAAGCAATAGCAAGCATCTAATCAGTTCATCCAGTAATAACCCTAAACCCTAAACTCATTAGTTCATCTCATCAGTAATAGCAAGCATACCCTAAACCCTAAACCCTAGAATTCCAAGAAAATTGAGAACACTTAGACAAATAAATACCCATGATTCCAAGAATATAGCTGTCATGATACAGATGCCCCATGGCGAGCATCCCCATGGCCCCATGTCCCCATGGCTGGTAGCCCTATGCAATTGTCGTAGGCGTTCCTATGGTTGGCAGCCCTGGCGAGGTGTCAAGCTCCATCCACACGCCATTGAAGTCTGCCATGCCTAATTGAGGGCAGGCCATCCTTTCTCTCTTCTTCCCACCGCCCACGTAGATCTCGTATGTGCCATTAAGCTCACTAGTCATGAAGCCTTCTAACCAGACCTTATCTGAGCACTAGACCTTACCTGAGCCTAGGAGCTCAACGACACCATCAACGTAACCTCTCTTCTCGCATGCCCGCGTGCTAGCGCTTATAGCGCTCATGCCATTTGGGATGACCCTATCCGTCAAATTTCTGGGGGCAAATTGAACCTATATTTAGGGAGTATATTCCCTAGTGGAACCTCCCCATATCTAGGTGTCTCCAAAGCAAAACACCATCCAAAAGTAGGATATCCTAACTATGACCATACTATCCCCCGAACCGAACAATGCCTAGTGGTTAGAATAGGACTGCTCGACTTCAGTCAAAACTACTAACATAGATATTAGCTGAGCATGTCCAATGTAAAAAATATTAATATCAGGGGCAGGGATGAAGTTTCTACATTATGTAATCTGAGGGTATCCAATACACATGTTATTAATATCATCGAAGGTATTTTTTATAAATGATGTCACCACCAGTACAATTGTGACGCGAGAATAGCTAGCAAAAAATGCTAGAAAAATGGACAAAATCCTTGCCTGCTAAAGGGAACTTTGGAAATAATGTCAAATATATTCATTAGTTAATTGCAAGAATTAAGATATTATCCATGGCAAATCGGGAACCAATAGTCATTTCTGATTTAAGACATACAAAATCTTGTTTTGTTAGTGTGGCAGAACCTCCCAAGTTATCGGGCCCACATGCACCTATCCTTGTTTCGAAGACCTCAGACTGCTATGCAGGTGCACCAGATAACTTAACAGGATCCGTCCGAGTGCCCCAAGGACCCCGGATAAACCACTTACTCCTAGGACTGCATGATTAAGTATCACAAATCACACACCACAATTTGAAGCGGAAATCTTATTACCAAATTTTACAAGTTACATCAAGTTTACATTGTGCATGATCGAAGTGATTACAAAGGTGATTCAAAGAAATAACTTTGAACAGTTATAAATTATTTATAGTTTTGAAATATATCCTAGCTCAAGTGACCATCCTCAATAAGAAGTATAGAAGAAGTACTTAGAATTATAAGAAAGCCGAGCCCCAGGCACTTAACACCATCAACAGCAGCACAAAGTTATAACCTGAAAAACAACAGGGAATAAAACCCTGAGTACGCAATTACTCAGCAAGACTTACCCGAATAAAGAAAAGACTCTCAAGGATTTGCTGGCTTGAGGAAGTCAAGGTAAGGCTTATCAAGAATCAAAGACTTTGTTTGCAGAAAAGCTTACTATGAATGGATCCTTAAAATCCATTTTTACTTGTTAGGTTAAGTAAAGTTACCTGCATCTAGAGTTCTTTCTACCCTAGTTCAAGCACTTGGCCTACACTAGCCGTCTTTTCATCATCCCTTTAGTTTACTGGATTTCTACGTGTAGGGCAGTGCCCAAGTCTTCAAGTCCGAGAAGTAACGGCGACCCGAATCGATTAATACCTAGCTGGGGATGTCCAATCACACGACATATGTAGCACTTAACCCTTCCATATGTCAACTCGCCACCGGGGTTCTTAAGACCAGACCGGGTTCACGCCAACCGAGAGCACAGATACACCACCGTCCAGCCTCTTGCCATGGAGGGTACATGCTACTCTCGCCATCTCTCCACTCCCATTGTGTGTTATCCTATTCTGGTATTAGTCTGCCTGAGGCAAAGCTTACCCATGATGAGGCATGTGATCAGTTAAAAGGTCCTCGATCAGCAAGCCTACATCGAGACGGTCCTTAATCGACTCAGACGGAGACACTACACCGAGACTCTCTTCTCGTGCAAGTCACCCGCCCGGTCTCAGCTTTATCATTTAAAAACCCAAAGTCTGGTACCTGGCAGAGGTACATCTTTTCTGATGTCGAACCCATCATGGCCATGATGGATTCACCATCAAGATTCATTTTGAAAACATCCCATCCAATGTGAAGCATCATCTTTTGTTCAAAAACATAACATTTTGTTTTTCTAAAGCAAGGCTAAGCATCAGAAAAACCTTTTCATAAAATAGGTGATCAAGGAAAGGTAATCAATTTTCCAAGGAAGGGAATGCATCAATTGTTTAGCACACAACTCCTATTACCTAATGCATCAAGGAAGTGAGAAAGATTTCAAAATAGCAAGGAGGTGGCAAATGCACCGAGGCTTGCCTGGATAACACTAGGTTAGTGTTTGTTAAGTGGCGACCGCTTGGCGAGCATCCTTTAGCTTGGCACTCGATCAGATTATCCATCTTCTGGTTCATCCATCAGCATCATCCTGTGGATTAGCCCGCGCTTGGGGTCGACTTGGCTCGTTTTCCGCTTCACGTGATTAATTAACGTACCTGAATGGAATGCATTATGCACATGAATGCATATAGATAGGAATATCACAAACCTAAATAGTGCTACATGATATCGAATTAAACACCTAGCGGCGAGGCGTTGTACAATTTTATACGGAAACACTAGTTACCGATATACGACTACGCCCAATTATCACACTTTTCTAGCGTAATCGCATCTGCTTCAAACATCAAGTAATAACAGGCTAAGCACAAGTCTTTTGTCGAAACACCCAATATTAAATTACTCGTCGTATTTTCATTTTCTATTTTTGAATACTGACAATTTAGAGTAAAGAAGCATATTAATCTAATTACTCAATATCCGACTCCAACATTATCGATCACAAACGTAGATGATACTAACTACTAGCACAGGACATTGACTTCATCAATTAACCAAACTGACATAATAACACTAGAAAATTTATTAACTAGCCGATAGAAATACTAAACCTATCTTTTATGTCATCAGCTCGCCCGAATATCACACAAATTAATCTATCTTTCGCAATACTAACCCTACCATATCTCACACATATTTAACACTACCACAACGCGCCTATGCTAACACGAGGATTATTACGATTAATATATCTATTCAATCCATCGACTCAATCAATTAAATTAAAAAATAGCGAACTAAAGAACGATTACCGATTTAATTAGAATTCCAAGCAAACGTTGTTGATTCTTGTTCATGCCTCCTGTCGAGTTCCCGGCAAGCACCACATGGGATTTGTTGCATTATTCAAACTCTCGGGATTTTTTGACGATGCAAGGGATGTTGACGAGTTGGAGGCTTCCAGGGTCGAGCACGACAGAGGGCTTCGGAGCTCAACGCAAGTGGCACGTGACTGACAGATAGATTGTCAGGATCGACGGGCATGTCGCGGATGTGGCGTGGATTGACGACGAGGAGCAAGGGGGTGTCACAGCACACGAAGGGCAACACAAAGATGTTGGGCACCGACTACGACCTGCGTGCAGATTCCTAGGACTCGATGAACTGGGCGGAGCAGAGAGCCAACCCCGTGTTGCATCAACGGCAGCGCGGTTCAGGTAAGGCCACGCAAGCACTGGACGAGGAAAATGACAGCTCAACGGCACGCGAAGCTATCACCAGTGACGACAATTGAATCGGCAACAGAGCGTTGGCGAACTCGATGAACATGACCACGGTCGCGTGCTGGCGCGTATAGGATAACGGCGGCTGGCGAGCCCAACAGAGGAGCATTGTGCGCGGCTAGCAGGGAGATGAGAGGACGCAGGGCCAAGCTCGGCCACGGTGAGCAGGCTGGGCCGCTGCGAGACACAAGAGGGTGAACACCGGTGGCCATGGGCGAGATCCGAGCTAGAACAGCAGCACACCGGCGAGCTCGCAGTAGGGACCGAGCAGAGTGAGCGGAGCATGCGACCCTGAGCGCGACAACCATGGCACGCAGAGGAAGCTTCAACACCAGGGACGAAGAAAATGCGCGCGGCGCTGAGCGCGGTCCGAGCAGGCGCCATGGGGACGAGCGGAGCTCCAGCCGGACAAAGGGAGAAGCTCTGGCTGGGCTAGGCGACTGGACGTGACGCAGGGAGAGCAGGCGGCTACCAGGGGCAGCGCCCAAGCGCGCGCAACGAGGGAGAAGAGAAGCTGGGCATAGGGAGCTGGGAAGGAACACCGCAGCGTGAGCAGAGAGGAGGTGGGGAGGGAGAAGGGGCGTGCGGCATGGGCGATAAGGAAGAAGCGGCAGGATTTTTAACAGGCCCAGAGCGGCGGCTGGGGATAGGCTTGAGGGAGAGAGGAGAAAAATCTCCAGCCACGGCAGCAGGGGATAGGGACGGTTGTGGATTTTTTTTAGATTTTTCTGTTTTCTTTCTTTTTTACCAAAAATCGTAGATATTTTTTAAAATTGCAGATATTTCAGATTTGGATTTTTAGTGATGTATAATGGGTCGATAGTACTTGTGACACGGTTTGATTCGATTCAAAATCTGATAAATTTATCTGCGGTCTGAACATCTGATTCCATGGTTACGGGCAATTTGTGTGATAATCGGATCTTAATTATAATTCCTTGATTATCAACCTCGCGTAGGATTTCTCACAGATACTACGCGATTCAGATTATTTTGCCCCGAACATTTTAGTCGTCGAGTTTAAATTAATTTGCTTGGGATAAAAATCATCCGAGTGGGTCAGGCTTCCGAATTCGTATTCACGCGAACAATGAATTTTAAATAATCACCGAACGCACTGATTTTCGGAACAACTACGTTCCAAACATCACGAAAATTTAGGAAGAGCCCGGATAGATAAAAATCATGTCGAACTCGTGACCGACGAAACAGATACGATATTAAAATGGCGATAGGCGAAGATGTTTAAAATTTAGCATATGTTTTATCCACTAATATTACATGCTTAAATCCATCCTCGTTGTCGAGAAGAATATAAACACCAGGGGTGTTACAACCCTCCCCCCTTAAAAGAATTTCGTCCCGAGATTCAGAGAGAAAGACTTTTAAGAGTAGAGAAGCATGTAACCCGTGTCCATATCGGCGATAATCATAAGGTAGTTCCAAGCAAAGACGAGTGTCTCAGGATGTTGTTTCTCTAGTGGAGATATCATGTATCGCCTTAGGCTAATTTAGAGATGTCCATTAGTAGAGATAATGTCTGCCAGAAGAACACATAAGGTTCCATGTGTGCAGTTTGCTTTTTCTGATGACAATGTACTATCTGAGTCTATTGGGCGAGTGGTAGATATACGGCTTTACCCAAACAGAACCAGATGCAACCTCTTGGGTAAAACACACAGAAAGAGGTTTACCAACAAGTGGTTACGGTAAGTTCATAGCACATGAGACGAGTGTGGATGTCAAACAACATCACAGTTAACTCGTGTTAGCCAGAGAATCCAAGTCCCTGAAAATGATAGAGACTCAAAAAATCATCAGCGAAGGGATCTGTAAATGCGGACTTTGCAACCAATCCATTTTATCAAGCACTAATCATGGCTCGACTTGATCACACACATTGGAAAACCATACGTGAGGCGATCGAGGCATGACTAGAGCAAGAATTAGGTGGTTATTAGTCGACTTAACTTGATTTTTGCAAATACTTCCATAGGAAGGTTTGAATCAAAGTGAGTTTAGATAACTCGACAAAACGATCTCTAAACTCAACCTTTGTTCACAATGCAGTTACAAGTTAGTAAAACCAACTTGTTGAACTACTTTTGACATTGAACAGGTCATCTCAGTACCATCAGTAAGCCAAGGGTTGAGAGTTCACTTTTGTTAACAGGAGATTATGCACTTGGGTAGAAATCCATGTGGTCAGGTTGTTCATCTATTTCTTCATGCGAAATGGACAGATTTGGTTAGGGAATACATGGATTCCATAAGAAAGTAAATGAATAAACTCTCGCATCTCAGCAGCAGGGAAAACCAATCTCCATTTTGAGAGCTAAATAGTTGTCTCTCAACACTAAAAAGCTTCAAGGCTTCACCTTTACACAAAGGATGTAAAGGGAACTTGTTTGTGTGCAGTCACTATCAAAGTCAAGGGAAAAGAGACCACACATGTAAGGGGTATGCCCTTTTGATCCAATAGAGATGATAGATGTTGCTTGATCACTTGACAAACAACATAGAAATTGTTTTAAGGGAAGGTCGACGGAAGATAACACATCAGTGTAATTCCATAATGGATCATGACTAGAGACTTCGGTACTGGCACGCGCCAAGTAGCAAAATCCTAGGAGCAGCAAAATCCTAGGTGCACATTCACAGGAGGCTCTCAGTTTCGCCGTGATACCATAAGTTCCTAACCATGACACCATTACAAAACTGGCACCAATAATGAATTTCATGTGGTAAGAACAAGTTGTGTAGAGATAACATATTGATATAATCTCATAATGGATTATGACTACTAACTGTGGTACTAGAGTGTACCGAGCAGCACAACCTTGTGTTGATCACCCACAGGAGGCCCTCGGTTTCGTCGCGACATCATCAATTTTAGTCATAACGCCATTACCAGATGTAACCAATAAGAAATCTCATGCCACACCAATAGATTGAGCAAGGGTGACAATATACAAAGAGACTCTACCTGTCAAAACGGTTACAAGTAGAGAGCCAAATAGATTATGGCCCGATGATATGAACAAGGCATGGCCATAACCAAAACTGGTTGATGAAGGGAGTATGATGGGAGACTTTAATTCAGCCCCAAGCATATTTCTGTGCCCATCGCAACAATTTCAAGTCAAGGATTAAGTTGGTATGCCTACGAAAGACATGAGAAAACCAAAGGCCTCAAACAAAAAAATGGTCGGACATGCCTTTCCTAGGTTAGGTTGATAAAACAACACTGCGATCTTCAAGAATATGCAATCTGGAATAGAGACATCAGCTTGTGCCAATCAAATAAGGACATGGTTTAAGATGGAAATATGAAAACTAAAACGTCACAGATTAAATAGCAAGAACACGGACCTAAAATTCTAGCTTTAAGCTCATGCACATCTTGCGTTGGATAAAGAAATTATCCAAACCTCCATTTGCATGAGTTTGGTCATGGAGTGATACCGGAAGATTCAAATTTTGGGTCATGGTTCACTAAATAAGAATATGACCTAGTTTTAGGTTTAGGCAAACAAGTCACAGACATTCTATCGGCACATTAAGCACAAGAACAGACACCATATAAGACCTTAACAAGTTACCTAAAGGATGGAGGACAACTATTTCATTGAAATTCCTAATACAACATTACACCACATTATCTACAATCACTGGTTACTGGAGTAAAGATGAGAGAAGCATCTTGGGTGTATAGGTGACAAACATGATGCAACAATCAGGATGCATGCTCGTCCTATGCGTCCTCACACATTTTGCCAACATATTGTGGCAATAACGTTCTATATTGGTGGCATACTTATGACTCTCTCGGTATTTTGCTAGTCGTCAACTACACATATGTTTCCGAGGTTAGTGTACATACAGAAAATTCCATCACAGCCCAATTTCCCATGATGCAGTTCACATATGACAATTTATCACAGTTTATACTCCATATATTGCTATATGGAGGCCAGCTCTTCATTAAGCATCAAGCCACGCATAGGCGCCTTTGCCACACTTTTACCATAGGGCAACTCATTATGGTAACTCACCTTCTTACCTGAGCGTAGGTGCGTCGTTACAAGTACATTACATTTCTTAGTATTCCTATGTCTGTATACCCATACACATCCATGGGGCACTGAATTCCCAGAAAAGTAATTGCTCCATATCGAAGCCTTCATATATACAAATGTAGAACATGTATATAATCAAGCACCAAAATTAAGCACTTCCCTAGACCGACGGTTGTTCGGTCATGCTCTCACATCTCACCTTACCTTGAGCATTGATCCATTCAATACTGAATGGCCTCAAAAATAACATTACACATGTATGCAATACCCCCAGTTGTGGGTTAGTGGTTCTTAAATAAGCCACCTGATAGTCCTTAATTTAGGGCTTAACAGAGGATGTCGCTAGCATTATAGTTTTTCAAAGCCAAACAATGTCTTTAGTTGAAAATAGGTTTTTCAAAACCAAAACTTTTGTTTCAAAAAAATACGTATGTGACCATATATACTTAATCTTGCTCCGATACCAGCTGTGGCAGAACCTCCCATGTTATCGGGCCCACATGCACCTGTCCTTGTTTCAAAGACCTCAGACTGCTATGCAGGTGCACCAGATAACTTAACCGGATCCGTCCGAGTGCCCTAAGGACCCCGGATAAACCACTTACAATCAGGACCGTAGTATTAAGTAACATAAATCACACACAACAATTTGTAGCGGAAATCTTATTACCAAATTTTACAAGTTACATCAAGTTTACATTGTGCATGATCGGAGTTATTACAAAGGTGATTCAAAGAAATAACTTTGAACAGTTATAAATTATTTATAGTTTTGAAATATATGCTAACTCAAGTGACCATCCTCAATAAGAAGTATAGAAGAAGTACTTAGACTTATAAGAAGGCCGAGCCCACAGGCACTTAACACCATCAACAGCAGCACAAAGTTATAACTTGAAAAACAACAGGGAATAAAACCCTGAGTACGCAATTACTCAGCAAGACTTACCCGACTAAAGAAAAGACTCTCAAGGATATGCTGGCTTGAGGAAGTCATGGTAAGGCTTATCAAGAACCAAAGACTCTGTTTGCAGAAAAGCTTACTATGAGTGGATCCTTAAAATCCATTTTTACTTGTCAGGTTAAGCAAAGTTACCTGCATCTAGAGTTCTTTCTACCCTAGTTCAAGCACTTGGCCTACACTAGCCGTCTTTTCATCATCCCTTTAGTTTACTGGATTTCTACGTGTAGGGCAGTGACCAAGTCTTCATGTCCGAGAAGTAACGGCGATCCAAATCGATTAATACCTAGCTGGGGATCTCCAATCACACGACATATGTAGCACTTAACCCTTGCATATGTCAACTCGCCACCGGGGTTCTTAAGACCATACCAGGTTCACGCCAACTAAGAGCACTGATACACCATCGTCTAGCCTCTTGCCACAGAGGGTACACGCTACTCTCGCCATCTCTCACTCTGTCACACCCGGTTTTAAGGGACAAAGCCGGGTGCATCTCATACATGCGCCAAAGAAGACAACATATATAATAACAGAGTGTATAGAGATAAATGTCACAATATAATCAGAGTACTTATTACATAGCGGAAGACTTACAAAATAAAAGATAAATATAACAGGATCTAAAATCCATCCTTGGCGCCAGAAAGTCAACTAGGAGACGACGACCTAGACCTCTCACGAACACAGCGCACATCCACCATGCGCCTCATCCAGTGATACCTGTTCTTCTCCTGTGGGGGGTGTGAGACAGCAAGGGTGAGCTCACACATGTTCATCGCTGAACAAGTTGTGGGGAATAATGTGGCATGAACTCACCAAAGGTGGGAGTTCATGAAGTGTAAGGCTGATCAACAATAGAGGTTAAAGTTGCGCATTGCTTTTATAAGTTGGTCAAAATTTTATTAGCAGTTACTAAGTGTAAGTAAATACCAAACCTTAAATAAAGTAATAGAACAAAATTAATAATAACCCATGCAATGCAAATGACAAAATTGAATTTAGGTTCCATAAATTAATCATTGGAGAGTCCTGAGCCGCTCATGACCGTGAGCTCGGCTAGTATACCAGTTTTACACTCTGCAAAGGTTGTACCCTTTAGCCACAAGTCGTTTTTCCCATGTCGCTAGGGTTAGCTAGGCCCTTAGACACTACCGAGGTGAATGGCTAGGGATCCACTATGAGGCCTTTACAAAGTTCCACTAGCTTCCGAAAACCCGCTACAGTTTATGGGAAGAGCACTTGCAAGAATCCCTCGTCTGACTGCCATCGCAACAAATCAACCCTAGAACCTCCTTGCATGCAACTCCCCTACTGCCCTTGCCCCTTTCGGGTAAGGTAGTCTTCCACTAGCTTTCCTAATTAGTCAGCCAAGGGGTCCCATTCCTCCCTTGTGGTGGCACGTGTTTCTCAAGTTAAGCTCCATGTTCCAATTAACAATAATATAATGATCTTGACATGAACATATATAAAATAACATAATAACTGGAACATGGATATAATAAATGATTATCCCAAAACCATATAAAGCAATAGCAAAAACTACCCATGTGATTCAGGGGCAAACAATGTAATGAGATAAATAATCTAGGGTGACCTATTGGGTCCCATCAAAATTAAGCCTATGCATGGTAAATGATTATAAAGAACATTATTGGGTAACAAAAGTGAATCAAGGGCACAACTTGCCTGGCACTTGAGATTTCAGGTACCAACTTGCTTTTCAGATGACACGTGTCCTCGCGCTACTCGTAGCAATACAAACAAACATGGTATAGATACAATTAACATCACACCAAACATGTGAATAAAATACACAATAAAAATTTACACATTAAAATAAGAACCTAGGAACAGGAATCATTAATTTTGAAGTTATGGATTTCAAGATATGAATTTTCAAAAGTTTTATGTGCTTAAAATAGGATTAAATGGGAAATTAATTTTCTTACTGTTTTCATGTCAAAACAGAGACTCTAAGTGATAGAGGATAATATTACAAAAATTTAGAAACTAAAATGGGTTATTTTGGAGCTAATATGAATTTTCTATGAATTATTCAAATTCTAGTACTCATTTATATAATGAAAACCTATTTTCTAATTCCATTATTAAATTTATCATGGCACTGGACTGGGCCTCATTTTCTGAAAAGTGCAAGGGTCTCAGGGTAAGAATCTGCAGACACAGAGCACAGCTCCCGTGGATGGCGGGTTCTATTTCAAGGAAACCAAGGGGTTCATATGAAATAGTGCACCAGCGGAGGGGTACAGTGCATTATGGGCCGTTGGATTAGAAACGGGCGTGCCAGATTAAACCTAAGCCTATGCGAACCGGTACTTACAGTGAGCGTTGGATCGGGGATCAATGGTTAGAATTTCATGATATGCGATCTACACCCGTCCATCAGATCTAATTTGAACGGTCCCGATGCAATTCAGACGAATAGGCGCAACTTTTAATCGTAGTCGTCCACGCTGTGATCAGGGGTTCCCAATCACTGGCTGTGCCCAGTGCGCCCGAGGAGGCACCGCCCTGTCCCCGCGGCGGCCCATCGCCGGAAAACTCCCCAGTGACGACACAGTGCACAAACTTCGCCCAAATCGGCCCCACACGTAGCAGAATTCAAGGCAAGTACAGGGTAGTTGTCCTTACAGGCGGAGGTGACCTGTCTAGGGTGCACCACGAAGGCACGCGGTGGTGGGAGATGCGAAAGCCGATGATGCTCCTGGTCGGTTCCTGTGGTGGTGCTCTTCCATGAAATTCACGAGAAGGAGAGCATCGAAGTAACGCCGCCACCCACCGGTTGGGATTGATGGCCAAGCAGCGGCAATGGCGGTGGCACAGCGCATATTCTCCCAACGCCCTCCCCTCTACTACACTCTATCGATTCAACGACGATGGCAGCCAGACTACGAGAACGAGAGGGACAATTGGGTCCTAGGGCTACGGCTTTATACTTCCTGGAGTCCACCTGGGTGCACGCAACAGCCCAGCTCCAAAATCCTGGCGTGGTTTGTTGAAGCTCCATAGAGCCGACGCATGTGGGGAGGGAGGTTAGTGCTGACACGATGGGCCCCACACGCCAGAGGACGCGGTGAGCGATGGTTCGAGTGGCGCTGGGACGGCCAAGCGGAACCGACAACGCAGTGAAAGTGGTTTTAGGCCGCGCGGCACCAGAGGATGACAGCATGGGCCCATAGGTCAGCGCGTGGAGGTCTTCCAGCTGGGCCAGCGCTGTGGAATGCGGGGTTGGGACGTGGGAGAGGAGTTGGGTGACTGGGCCGACTGAATTCTTTTCCTTTTTCCTTTTACATTTTCCTTTCTCTTTTCTTTTTATATTTCTCAAGTTCAACTTTAAATTCTAGTTTGAATTCAAACTTGTGACCAATTTATCCTTAGATATATTGTGCCATGACAAGTTCTAATTTGGAGATATATTTATATATATTATTTATATTTTTATATCACATAATATTTGTTTGCTTTTCTTTTCTAAATTTTGGAATTCCTTTTATATTCAAGATCCACTTTGGGATTTTAATATTTTCTTTTCATATGATTTCTTATATTGTCACAAGATGCACACAAAAATAAAAACCAGCATGATGCATATTTTTAGTGGCATATATCTTATTAATTATTTGTTTTGAGTATGGTGTTCACATGTGATGGTACATAAAGGTCAAACTCACATATTGATAAAGAGAAATTGTTTCTCCATTTATTTTATCTTTTAAAAATTACAAATTGGGTATTACAAATCCTACCCCCCTTGAAAAGAATCTTGTCCTCGAGATTTAGGAGGAACGAGGTTAAGATGGGGAAAATCTATGCAGAGTTCTTCTTCTCTTTCCCATGTTGCTTCATCTTCCCCATGGTGACTCCATTGCACTTTGCACATCTTTATCACCTTATTCCTTGTAACTCGAGTCAATGTATCCAGAATCTTGATAGGATACTCCATGTAAGTCAAACGAACACTGAGCTCTTCCATTGGTTACTGTTCCTCAGGGACACGGAGACACTTCTTAACTTGAGACATATGGAAAACATTATGCTCACCAGATAGATTATCAGGTAGCTCCAGTTGATAGGCCATCTCTCCAACTCGCCTATAAACTCTGAATGGTCCAATAAAGCGAGGACAATTTGCCCTCAACTTTGAATCTCCTCATTCCACGAAGTGGTGACATCTTGAGGTACACATGATCACCTTCCTCAAACTCCAGTGGTCTTCTTCTATTATCAGCATAGCTCTTTTTCCTGGTCTGAGCTACCCTCAAATTCTCTCGAATTATACGAACTTGTTCTTCTGCCTCTTGAATAAGTTCAGGTCCGAAGATCTATTTTCCTCTAGCCTGATCCAATATAGAGGAGTCCTGCATTTCCTGCCATACAGAGTCTCGTACAGTGACATCTTCAGACTGGCATGATAACTATTATTATATGAGAACTCAGCATAAGGTATACTCTTGTCCCAACTACTACCATGCTGAAGGGCACAAGCTCTCAACACGTTCTCCAATACTTGATTAGTCCTTTCAGTCTGCCCATCAGTCTGAGGTAGGCCGAACTAAAATTCAACTTCACATCCATATTCTCATGAAAACTTTTCCAAAATCTGGGGGTAAAATGTGATCCTCTATCCAAAATGATCTTCTCCGGTACACCGTGTAGAGACATAATCGGAGCCATATATAACTCTACCAATTGAGATCCCTTATAAGTAGTCTTGACCAGAATGAAATGAGCCACTTTGGTCATTCTATCCATAATAACCCATATAGAATCCTATCCTTTCGAGGAGCGGGGCAATCCGGTAATGAAATCCATGTCAATCTCTTCCCACTTCCATTCGGGTATCTTAAGCAGTTGCAATAATCTAGCTGGCCTCTGGTGTTTAGCCTTAACTCTTTGACGCACATCGCACATAGCCACATGTGCAGCCACATCTCTCTTTAATCCATACCACCAATACTTCTGCTTCAAATCCTGATACATCTTGGTACTAACAGATAAATAGAATAATTTGAGTCATGGGCTTCCTTTAGTATAGTCTCACGAAGGCTTTCAATATCAGAATACATATCCTGTCGTTGATCCATACAGTGCCTTGTTCATCTTCCGTGAATTCTAGACCTCGAACTTCAGTAATCAGATCCCTAATCTCTTGTATCTTAGCATCACCAATCTGTCCTTCTGCGGATTTCTTGCTCCAAGGTAGGTTCCACATCAATAGTAACACCTTCATTGTGAGCAACTATCCCCAGGTTGAGTCTCCTGAAATCTTCAAAAATCTCATTGGGTAGCTGGGCAACAACAGCTGAATGAACATACTCCTTTCGACTCAAGGCATCTGCAACCAAATTTGCCTTGCCCGGGTGATAGTGAATCTCCAAACCATAATCCTTAATAAGCTCCAACCAATGGTGTTGCCTAAGGTTTAGATCCTTCTGAGAGAATATATACTTCAAACTCTTATGATCCGTGTATACTTGACACTTGGTTCCCATAATATAATGTCTCCAAATCTTAAGCGTATGCACAACGGCTGCTAGTTCTGAGTCATGAGTGGGGTAGTTCAACTCTTGTTTCCGCAAGTGTCGAGACACGTAGTTGGTCACATGTCCTTCTTGAATGAGCAAACATCTTTAAGCCTTGGCCACATGCATCACAATAGATATCAAATCCTTTCTGTAGGTCTGGCATAACCAACACTAGTGGTGACACCAACCTCTTCTTTAATTAATCGAAGCTATCTTGGCACTTCTCATCCCACTTAAATTCTCTTCCCTTCTCCAGAAGCGAGGTCATAGGCTTAGCAATCCTAGAAAATCCTTCAATAAATCTCTGATAATATCCTGCAAGCCCCAAGAATCTTCGGACTTCAGTAACTGTAGTGGGTATGCTTCACACCACTATCTCCTTGACTTTAGCAGGATCCACTAATATCCCTCCATTAGAAATAGTATGTCCAAGGAATGGCACCTCGTCAATCCAAAACTCGTATTTACGGTACTTGGCGTAGAGTTGATTATCTCATCGCTTCTGTAGCACCAATCTCAGATATTTCTCATGATCACTATCACTCTTGGAATAAATAAGAATATCGTCGATGAAAACCACGACGAATCTGTCCAAATCATGAACACCTTATTCTTCAGATCCATAAAATAAGCTAGTGCATTAGTTAGTCCAAATGACATAACGATGAACTCATGTAATCCATATCGAGTCGATAAAATCGTCTTGGGAATATCCGATGGCCTAATCTTCATTTGATGGTAACCCGATCGGAGATCAATCTTCAAGAATACCCTTGCACCTCTCATCTAATCAAATAAATCCTCAATGTGGGGTAATGGATACTTGTTCTCCATAGTGACATCGTTAAGGGACCTATAATCCACACACATCCCTTATGATCCTTCTTTCTTCTGTAGAATTAAAAATGGCGCTCCACAAGGTGAAGAATTCGAACGAATGTACCCAGCCTCTTGTAACTCTGTTAACTGCTTCTTAAGTTCTTTTAACTCTTCTACAGACATCCTGTATAGCCGTTTAGAAATAGGGGTAGTCTCAGGTAAGAGATCAATTACAAACTCAACTTCCCTATCTGGTGGCATCCCTGGTAACTCATCTGGAAAGACATCCGGAAAAATCTCTAACTGCACGGATGTTGTCACCCACAAACTTCTCATCTTCTAAGAATGCCACTAGTCTGGTGGTGGTAGTTACTGCAATTTCAACTTCAAATATTTCTCCTTTGGAACTGGTGAATTCTACGGTTCCCTTTAGCACGGTGTATATACTGCCTTTTCCTTTCATAACCATGACATACCAAGGATCAAGTCTATACTGCTCTCCTCTAACAGTATAGGGGTAGCCCATCTGGGTTAGAAACACAGGGTAAGAAAGGAAGATTTGTAGACAAGGCGAGTAATTACGAGAAATGTTACTGCGGGGGATTTATTAGCTAAGTAGATTAGTGTGTTATCCACTAAAGCTAATACATTACCTTATGGTGGTACATGCTAAGATGCCCAGCTATAATGTTTCAATCAATCAAAGAAGCAAATCAAACATTTATCATCAGAACAATCAACCAACATTTTTTTAATAGAGAAAATAGTTTTAAATTTTTGTCTTAGGTCTCCCATCTCTTAAAAAGGTCATAAATGTAGGATTCCAAGGTGTGAAATCCATCTTGTCTTAGAGTAGAAAAGATAAGAATGATTAGAGTAGAACAGTAGAAGGTGAGACAGGATCAAGATAAGGTAAGTATAGAATGAATCAGAGTAAGATAAGTAGGTAAGGGTTGCCCATTTCTATCTAGGTTTCGTCCTACAGTCAACATTTCCTCTAATACCACTTCTGCCACACCCGGTTTTAAGGGACAAAGCCGGGTGCATCTCATACATGCGCCAAAGAAGACAACATATATAATAACAGAGTGTATAGAGATAAATGTCACAATATAATCAGAGTACTTATTACATAGCGGAAGACTTACAAAATAAAAGATAAATATAATAGGATCTAAAATCCATCCTTGGCGCCAGAAAGTCAACTGGGAGACGACGACCTAGACCTCTCACGAACATAGCGCACATCCACCATGCGCCTCATCCAGTGATACCTGTTCTTCTCCTATGGGGGGGGTGTGAGACAGCAAGGGTGAGCTCACACATGTTCATCGCTCAACAAGTTGTGGGGAATAATGTGACATGAACTCACCAAAGGTGGGAGTTCATGAAGTGTAAGGCTGATCAACAACAGAGGTTAAAGCTGCGCATTGCTTTTATAAGTTGGTCAAAATTTTATTAGCAGTTACTAAGTGTAAGTAAATACCAAACCTTAAATAAAGTAATAGAACAAAATTAATAATAACCCATGCAATGCAAATGCAAAATTGAATTTAGGTTCCATAAATTAATCATCGGAGAGTCCTGAGCCGCTCATGACCGTGAGCTCGGCTAGTATACCAGTTTTACACTCTGCAGAGGTTGTACCCTTTACCCACAAGTCGTATTTCCCATGTCGCGAGGGTTAGCTAGGCCCTTAGACACTACCGAGGTGAATGGCTAGGGATCCACTACGAGGCCTTTACAAAGTTCCACTAGCTTCCGAAAACCCGCTATAGTTTATGGGAAGAGCACTTGCAAGAATCCCTCGTCTGACCGCCATCACAGCAAATCAACTCGAGAACCTCCTTGCATGCAACTCCCCTACTGCCCTTGCCCCTTTTAGGTAAGGTAGTCTTCCACTAGCTTTCCTAATTACTCAGCCAAGGGGTCCCATTCCTCCCTTGTGGTGGCACGTGTTTCTCAAGTTAAGCTCCATGTTCCAATTAACAATAATATAATGATCTTGACATGAACATAAATAAAATAACATAATAACTGGAACATGGATATAATAAATGATTATCCCAAAACCATATAAAGCAATAGCAAAAACTACCCATGTGATTCAGGGGCAAACAAGGTAATGAGATAAACAATCTAGGGTGACCTATTGGGTCCCATCAAAATTAAGCCTATGCATGGTAAATGATTATAAAGAACATTATTGGGTAACAAAAGTGAATCAAGGGCACAACTTGCCTGGCACTTGAGATTCCAGGTACCAACTTGCTTTTCAGATGACACGTGTCCTCGCGCTACTCGTAGCAATACAAACAAACATGGTATAGATACAATTAACATCACACCAAACATGTGAATAAAATACACAATAAAAATTTACACATTAAAATAAGAACCTAGGAACAAGAATCATTAATTTTGACGTTATGGATTTCAAGATATGAATTTTCAAAGGTTTTATGTGCTTAAAATAGGATTAATGGCAAATTAATTTTCTTACTGTTTTCATGTCAAAACAGAGACTCTAAGTGATAGAGGATAATATTACAAAAATTTAGAAACTAGATTGGGTTATTTTGGAGCTAATATGAATTTTCTATGAATTATTCAAATTCTAGTACTCATTTATATAATGAAAACCTATTTTCTAATTCCTTTATTAAATTTATCATGGCACTGGACTGGGCCTCATTTTCTGAAAAGTGCAAGGGTCTCGGGGTAAGAATCTGCAGACACAGAGCACAGCTCCCGTGGATGGCGGGTTCTATTTCAAGGAAACCGAGGGGTTCATATGAAAGAGTGCACCCGCGAAGGGGTACGGTGCATTATGGGCCATTGGATTAGACACGGGCATGCTAGATTAAACCTAAGCCTATGCGAACCGGTACTTACAGTGAGCGTTGGATCGGGGATCAATAGTTAGAATTTCATGATATGCGATCTACACCCGTCCTTCAGATCTAATTTGAACGGTCCCGATGCAATTCAGACGAATAGGCGCAACTTCTAATCGTAGTCGTCCACGCTGTGATCAGCGGTTCCCAATCACTAGCCGTGCCCAGTGCGGCCGAGGAGGCGCCGCCCTGTCCCGACGGCGACCCATCGCCGAAAAACTCCCCAGTGACGACATAGTGTGCAAACTTCGCCCAAATCGGCCCCACACGTAGCGGAATTCAAGGCAAGTACAGGGTAGTTGTCCTTACATGCGGAGGTGACCTATCGAGGGTGCACCACGAAGGCGCGCGGTGGTGGGAGATGTGAAAGCCGACGACGCTCCTGGTCAGTTCCTGTGGTGGTGCTCTTCCGTGAAATTCAGGAGAAGGAGAGCGTCGAAGTAACGCCGCCACCCACCGGTTGGGATTGATGGCCATGCAGCGGCAATGGCGGTGGCACAGCGCAGATTCTCCCAACGCCCTCCCCTCTACTACACTCTATCGATTAAACGACGACGGCAGCCAGACTATGAGAACGAGAGGGACAATTGGGTCCTAGGGCTACGGCTTTATACTTCCTGGAGTCCACCTGGGTGCCCGCAACAGCCCAGCTCTGAAATCCTGGCGTGGTTCGTTGAAGCTCCGCAGAGCCGGCGCGCGTGGGGAGGGAGGTTAGTGCTGACACGATGGGCCCCACACGCTAGAGGACGTGGTGAGCGATGGTTTGAGCGGCGCTGGGACGGCCAAGCGGAACCCACAACACAGTGAAAGTGGTTTTATGCCGCGCGGCACCAGAGGATGACAGCATGGGCCCACAGGTCAGCGCGTGGAGGTCTTCCAGCTGGGCCAGCACGGTGGAATGCGGGGTTGGGCCATGGGAGAGGAGTTGGGTGAGTGGGCCGACTGAATTCTTTTCCTTTTTCCTTTTACATTTTCCTTTCTCTTTTCTTTTTAGATTTCTCAAGTTCAACTTTAAATTCTAGTTTGAATTCAAACTTGTGACCAATTTATCCTTAGTTATATTGTGCCATGACAAGTTCTAATTTGGAGATATATTTATATATATTATTTATATTTTTGTATCACATAATATTTGTTTGCTTTTCTTTTCTAAATTTTGGAATTCCTTTTATATTCAAGTTCCACTTTGGGATTTTAATATTTTCTTTTCATATGATTTCTTATATTGTCACAAGGTGCACACAAAAATAAAAACCAACATGATGCATATTTTTAGTGGCATATATCTTATTAATTATTTGTTTTGAGTATGGTGTTCACATGTGATGGTACATAAAGGTCAAACTCACATATTGATAAAGAGAAATTGTTTCTCCATTTATTTTATCTCTTACAAATTACAAATTGGGTATTACACACTCCCATTGCATGTTATCCTATTCTGGTATTAGTCTGCCCGAGGCAAAGCTTACCCATGACGAGGCATGTGATTAGTTAAAAGGTCCTCGATCAGCAAGCCTACATCGAGACGGTCCTTAATCGACTTAGATGGAGACACTACACCGAGACTCTCTTGTCATTCAAGTCACCCGCCCGGTCTCAGCTTTATCATTTAAAAAACCAAAGTCTGGTACCTCGCAGAGGTACATCTTTTCTGATGTTGAACCCATCATGGCCATGATGGATTCAACATCAAGCTTCATTTTTGAAAACATCCCATCCAATGTGAAGCGTCATCTTTTGTTCAAAAACAAAACATTTTGTTTTTCTAAACATGACTAAGCATCAGAAAAACCTTTTCATAAAACAGGTGATCAAGGAAAGGTAATCCATTTTCCAAGGAAGGAAATGCATCAATTATTTAGCACACAACTCCTATTACCTAATGCATCAAGCAAGTGAGAAAGATTTCAAAATAGCAAGGAGGTGTCAAATGCACCAGGGCTTGCCTGAATAATACTAGGTTAGTGTTTGTTAAGTGGCGACCACTTGGCGAGCATCCTTTGGCTTGGCACTCGTTTAGATTATCCATATTCTGGTTCGTCCATCAGCATCATCCTGCGGATTAGCCCGCGCTTGGGGTCGACTTGGCTCGTTTTCTGCTTCACGTGATTAATTAACGTACATGAATGGAATGCCTTATGCACATGAATGCATATAGATAGGAATATCACAAACCTAAATAGTGCTACGCGATAGCGAATTAAACACCTAGCGACGAGGCGTTGTACAATTTTATACGGAAACACTAGTTACCGATATACGACTACGCCCAATTATCACACTTTTCTAGTGTAATTGCATCTACTTCAAACATCAAGTAATAATAGGCTAAGAACAAGTCTTTTGTCAAAACACCCAATATTAAATTACTCATCGTATTTTCATTTACTATTTTTGAATACCGACAATTTAGAGTAAAGAAGCATGTTAATCTAATTACTCAATATCCGACTCCAACATTATCGATCACAAACATAGATGATACTAACTACTAGCGCAGGACATTGACTTCATCAATTAACCAAACCGATATAATAACACTAGAAAATTTGTTAACTAGCCGATAGAAATACTAAACCTATCTTTTATGTCATCAGCTCGCCCGAATATCACACGAATTAATCTATCTTTCACATTACTAACCCCACCATATCTCACACATATTTAACACTACCACAATGCGCCTATGCTAACACAAGAATTATTACGATTAATATATCTATTCAATCCATCGACTCAATCAATTAAATTAAAAAATAGCGAACTAAAGAACAGTTACCGATTCAATTAGAATTCCAAGCAAACGTTGCTGATTCTTGTTCGTGCCTCCTGTCGAGTTTCCGGCAAGCACCACATGGGTTTTGTTGCATTATTCAAACTCTCGGGATTTTTCGACGACGCAAGGGATGTTGACGAGTTGGAGACTTCCAGGGTTGAGCAAACAGAGGGCTTCGGAGCTCAACGCAAGTGGCACGCAACTGACAGATAGAATGTCGGGATCGACGGGCACGTCGCGGACGTGGCGTGGATTGACGACGAGGAGCAAGGTTTACCACCCCTGGTGTTACTTCCACTAAAACTTGAGCATGACATTATAAGCATTGGCATATCATGTGTTTGTTACACCTATAGTGCATTCACTAGTCAAAAATTTCAAACAAGTTGTGTGGATGTGACGGTGGTGGGTAAAACCATAGAGTAGGGTACTTAACCCTAAACTGGGCTCAAAAGAGTAACCAAAGTTTAACCAAGAGAAAACTTCAAAACTTAGTTGAAATAATCATAAAATGTCACCATGGATGGACTTAAGTAGCATCCAAACCCTAGAAGCACCAAAAACCCTAAATAGACCCCTGGAAAACCCTCGACTGAAACCCTAAGGGGTTATATGCAAAATGTGCACATTTTTGCACCTAAGTGCAAAAACCATGAAATTAGGGTACGTTAACTCATATGATTCACATGAATGTCGATTTACAAAGTAAACCTTGAGATTTGGACCTATTTGCAAAAAGGCCCACTTAAACTCTATTGAGTTAAGTCTGAATTTCAGTGACATAAGGTGAACTTTGAAGCCCTATATCTTCCAAATTATGAAGATTTTGCCCTAGGTCAACACATCAAGTTTGTAAAGCTATGTAAGGAGAACAACTTTGCTATAGGGATTAAACCATGGTCACATGAAGAATTTGGAGTAAAATAGGCCGAAAGATGGGCTGTGAGACTGCCCTAAGTCTTAATTCAGACTGACAATGTGATTGGGCGATCTTTGGACTGGAATTCAACCATGATCTAGAGAGAGTCTGGCTATGGTTGCTATAGCAAGATTGTAGCTGGATCATTAGACAACAACATTACTACTGGGCGATCAACAATTTGCCATGTAAAATCAGGAGAAAATGGATGCCAAACTTGGTCTGTCAGGTTGACTGAAAAACAATCCGATGGTACAGTAACCAGATAGGATCAGGTTCAGATCCCCTCGCCGCCGACGAGCTGTGCGCTCGGATTCGTGCTCGCCGTTGGTGACTCATGCTCGGATCAGTTGGATAATACCGGGGGTCCGTAAATATTACGCCGAGGATACACTCCGGCCACTGTACCTGAGCAAACCACGGTTGATTTGGATGGGTTCGCTGGAGATAGCCGCTTCGCATCCATGCGCCACGTGCCTTGGCACATTAACCTCACCGCCGTGACTCATGTTAGCTCATCCGGTGGTCGCCGGGGAGCTTGCCACGCACTACTAGAGATATGCTTATTTAAGACGCACATTTTAAGACGGATATCAATGCATTTTATAGAAGGCGTCTTTTATCATATGGTCATGAGTAAGGTAAGACGGTTGATTGGAGATTCGTCTTCAATAAAGAAGTGTTTTAAGACAGTTACATCGTAAGAAATGTCTTATATTGATTTAAGACGGATTGTTATTGAAACCCGTCTCAAATAAATATATCTTTTGAGTCATTAAGATTGCAAGAATTGTCTTAGATTTTGGTTAGTATAGTAGACACTTTTATATATGAAACCATCTCAAATAAAGATATTATTAGAGTCGTATAGACTATAAGAACTGTCTTACATGTTAGTGAGTATACTAGATACTTCTAAATATGAAACCGTATTCGTATGATATTTCTGATACGACGTATTGTGAAAAAATGTAGTAAATAGTGAATTTGGCTTAGTTTGATGATATATATGATATAAAATGTAAAACTTATCACTGCAACTTGATATTGATGGTAAAATGAATCCACATGTGACTCGATCATTAATGTGTCACACAACAGACCTAAGTCATCATTTTGTTTTAATTCCTATCATTTATGTAGCAAGGGGTTTAGGAAGGTATACACATCCTATGTTGAATATATCAGTGCTTTAACATTTACATTATCAAACTCTAAAAACCCAGCCACTTCAAAGATTCAGAATAAAAAATCCTGCATCTAAAAAATTCCTTCTTTCTTCTAATCTCTTTTTATGAAAAGGCCATCGGCTTTGCCCTCGAGAGGCTATGCCAGGGACGAGTTTCTCGCTCGGGAAACACCGGTTACCGGTAGAATTTCTCGTTCCCGCTACTGACCAGGAAACGAAAACGGATTTGGTTTTTAATGTATTTCGATTAAGAATTTAAAAATATAAGAGTTAAATTTTGGAAAACAAAACAGTATCAAAAAATGTAAAACGAAAATGTAATCCCAGGCTGTGCCATGCCAGCGCTAGCCATTTTTTGTGCTAACGTGTCGCCTCTCGCTCGCCAACGCTCCTCAGCCACCCCGTGCAACGATGTTGTGCAAAAAACCCTAGCTGATTTTATGAAAATACAAAACGCTCCTCCGCATCTCAAACCCTAGGCTTCTCAGATTTCCTCACCCCTCATCTCTCCTCCTGTGTCGTCGCCTCGCATCGTCCTCTTCCTCCGCGTGCCACCGCTACCACGGCCCCCCTGCCTGCTCGCCTCCATGGCCACACGGAGGCCCCCCGTATTGCTCTCGGTTCTCACTCCTCTCTATTTCTTGTGTTGTTGCCCCACCCCATGGTCTTCTTCCTCACGCTAGCACCGGCCCTATGCCCCCTCCTTGCTCACCTCATGGCCTCGCGGAAGCGGACCTTGCCACGAGTGGTTCTCATTTCTCCTCACCTCCTCCTCTCTTGTTTCAGGATGTGCGTTGCCACCACCGGCATTGCTTGTGCCGGCTGTCCATGCAACCCAAATGCAAGAGGGCGGCACGTCGATGCTGGCCGGAGCTGCACAAGGTGTCGCTGCTGGAGCAGCGGACGACGGCGACGGCGCTACAGCAGCACCTAGTGCTGGCGCTACATTACTTCTTCCCCATCTTCTACAAAATCAAAATAGCAGGTACTTGTCACGATTTCTACTGTGTTTCTTTGAGGAATTCACTTTTCTATTTGAAGAACATCACTAATCGAGTTTATTTTTCTTAGTTTCAAGTACCAGATGATGCAAGGCTTTGAGCCAGAAGTATAGCTGTTCTCTGAAATCTTTGCCAAAAGGTTAATTTCATTCTTCCTTGCATGCTACCTGTTAAGCATGATCGTTAGTTTATTCGCTAACAAAAAAAACTTTGCTAAATGGATGACTTCCTTCTAAGAAGACTGAACTGAATAATTATGTCAAAGTTGTTTCAGTAGTTTGGCCTAATCAGTATTGATCTATGGTGTCTAGTCTACAGGTTGTACTATAAGGTTGATTGTTCTGATTTCGGGCTTGGTTAGTCTAATGCTCATTGAGTGCTAAGTGTCGATGCGTAATTATCTTTTGAGTGGAATAATTCACCCTATTCACAACAAGTGATGTATCCTTATACAATTTTTTTGAGCCACTCTACTGCTGTGATCAAATACTGCAATAAGCTGATTTCTAGAGAGGTGGATTGAAACATTAGCAATGGCGCTTGAATCTGCCAAGGATGGACAGTAACCTGTTTTTCCAGAGATGATAGGTTAATAGCAAGTTAGCAACCTAGATAAACCATTTTAAGAGTTTGTTTGTAACAAACATGTAGGGAACAAAATCAGTACCGCAAATAAACCATCCGTAGAAAGAAGGTGGGGGCTTTGCTCAGCCTGAATTTTATATAGGTGCTACAGGTGCTTCTTGATACTAAAGCAGTGCAGCTGATTGTGAAGGGATAATCCTATAAATTCAGTTTGAATATTTCTTGCATGTAACCTAAAACTTCTATGCTATGATCTTTCACCCGCATATTGTCAACGAAGAGCAAAGGTGCGATTTTGGTTGGCCCAAAATCATACTAGAAAAGTGTGCTGCTTTGGTCTAAAGGACTGAAACTATATTATTGTTGTATGGATGTGCTTCTTACTGTGAAATTACAGTGATAGGTGATGGTGACATGGTGCAGCAAAAACTTGAAGAGGTCGACCAAGACAGGTGCAGGATAATACCAAGTTTATCCTATGGGCCAATGGGGATCAGGAATAGACAAAAGTGTTGCAAACTTGTATGCTCTCTACCCATCTCTGCTCTTCATTTTCTTTGCTTCAGTTTGGCCCAACAGTTTAAGCCTCACATGAAATTTGATAAATGTAATCCTCACATTTGAACCATAGTAGTGTAGTACCACAAGAATAGTTTCATTCATTATCTGCAAAATCGTCCCTTATAGTTGTCAATGAACTATCATGTGAAGACAGAATAAGAACTTTGCGATTCTCACATTTGCAATTGCTTGTTTATTTATGAGACTGAATAAGAGCGTTACTACAAAATATTTGTCATATCTTGGCAATTTTCTTTCTTATGTAATCATGGCCTAGATGTTTAGATTATTGATTAGCAGTTTTTCTATGAATTATTCTGAGTTCATAGATAATAGACATGGGGGTCTTTTGATATTGATTTTCAGGTCAAAGGTTAGTTTTGTGGAAAACATATAGTATGTTGGTATCTTCAATAGCACAAGATCATATACCATATGTCGACATCAATACTAACTATTTCCTTTGTTATTTTCAATAGGATGGGAGAGTGTCGAATGCTTCTTCAGATACTATTTCTAGGCCCGTTACATCCGCTTGACCCAAATGCAAATTTTGCTCAAATGCGGCAAAAAAATGATTCACTCTCCAATTGTCAGCACGCATACTTCCAGCAAAGTTCCAGAGAAGGTAAGTTCTTTTGACAGATGCAAAATCTAGTTATATTCTATGCTTCTTTACCCATCCATATGACCTTTGTGATATGTCACAATGTAAGCTGTTTAATTATGTCTAGCTACTAATTATTGTTTTCTACTATTTGTTGTACAGGAAAAGATGGAATGGAACTCAAATTTTGGTGGCCACACAAGTGTTGAGACTTGAATTCAATATACTTAGTTAGACTTAACGTTAGCGCAAACAGTTGATGACCAAGTTTTTCAATTAGTATTTTAGTTTGGATCTAGAGTACACTTATGTATGAGTTATTTGACAATGCTTATTTATGAGATATTGAATGGTACTTATCTATATTATATTAATTATAATGTTATTAAATATATGTGTATATGTATATTTCTCTTTCAAATTATTATAATGCGGCATCTCAAAAATGATTATAAATTAAAGAATGTACTGCTATGTAAGTCATTTCGTTGAAATCTTAATAAGACGTTTCCTAAAACGTCCAATATCAGTCTCTTCAATCAGACGGTTTCTAAAACGTCCAATATCAGTCTCCTAAATAATATGGTTTTTCTATTGTAAGCGTATTATTATAGGATATTCTAGACAGTTTAATAAACATTTTGTGACTTATAATGTTCGTATTCTCTATGGTTCTTTAGAAGAAGTGTCTTAAACAAAAACCTAATTCAAGACGGTTTATCGGATAAAATGACTTAAACAAATACCTTTTTAGACGGTTATAAATGTAAAACTGCCTTATATAATATCTTTTAAGACGGTTTACAACCATCTTAAATAAAAGACATCTTTTGCGACTACATCAAATTTGGACACTTCATAAGCGTCTTAATAACTAAAAATTAACCGTCTCATACAACATGATCTGTAGTGGTGACGGTAATTGCCACCAATCGCGCGCGCCAGTAACCTTCTTCTTCTCCGGCCGCCGCGCATCTTTCTCAAATTCACCGGCCGCTGCTCAAGCCTGCTATAAATTGCCGATCCCGCCTGCTCCGCTAAGTAATTGTGCAACCAGTGAAGCAACCCGTGCCTCGAATCATCCACTTGAACTCCTCGATTTCGGATTTCCCCCAAATCACCCAAGAACACCGAGCGGTGTGACCTCGCCGTGGCCAGCTCATCTCAGGTCCGTTCATGACCATTGTCCTCTTGTTTCAGCATCCTTGCTTGCTCCTGATACTCGCTGACCCATCCGATTAAGCTAGGAAGTCCTAGATCACTGGGAACATGTTTGAATGTCTGTCATGCCCGCTATCACCATGGACAGAGTGTGTTAGAGCCTTATTGGCGAAATTGAGAGAGGGAAAATGATTAAGAGGGGTCCAATTTGGTGTCTGTCGCATGGGAGCATCGGTCGTTGCGGGAATCGGCCAGTGTAGGCTCGCTGGAGCTCGGCCCAGCGTCGTTCGCCGTCATGGACTAAGAGCTGTGAAGAGATAGAAGTGCAAGGGCTTATTCGCAAATGTCAGTGACCCAGTTAAATAGTACGCAGGATTCTTGTTTAGATATTCAAACCCTGGAGGGCTTCAGTGTAAAACCGCTCCACGGGCACGGGCGCGCGTAGGATTCTCCCCTACTATAGACCGGTTGGGCTGAATTCAGCCCAACACTATTCACTGCTTTTCCTTTTCTTTTTCTGCCAGAGTTAAAGAATTTCTAGAAAACTGTAGAAAAATGCTAAAAATACCAGACCAATTTTGCTAGACTCCTAATTTTCTATAGTATTTAATAAAAATAGTTTCATGATTTTTAGTTCCAATAGGGAATTTTGGGACATTTAAAATAGCCAAAAGCCATACTTCTAGAATTTTAGGGAATAATTAATAATTCCAAAATTCACCAAACTTTTTAGGTAAAATCTAAATAATATTTAGAAGCCTTGGGTAAAGTTTGGCATGATTTGGACCATGTTTGGTACTTAGAACCCAAAACCCTAGCCCCCTGCCCTATGAACTTCACTATAGACTCTGAAAACCCTAGTTTCGCAGAGATCCGTGAAGGAAAGTTATATTCAAGACATTAGATAAGAAACTTTTATTATCCTTGCATCTTCATGAGCATTACATGAGCATTTATTATTATATATGGCTATATTCAGAGAACGAGGAGGAAGTAGAAGTCGAAGAAGCAAGGACTTCACCACCCCCACCACCACCTGAAGAACCTCAGGTAGGAAACTGCTTTTACTTTGATATTTGTGGAACAGAGCCTGATTCACCTATCACATAAGGCAAGCCTTGGTGCATTTGCCACCCCTTGTTATTTTGAAATCTTTCTCAATTACTTGATGCATTAGGTGATAGGAGTTGTGTGCTAAACCTGTTGCTGCATTTCCTTCCTTGGATTTGATTACTTCTCCTTAATCCCCTGATTTACAAAAGGTTTTGCTTGTTCTTAGCTTTGCTCTAGAAAACAAAATAATTTGTTTTTACAAAAGATGATGCTACAAACTGGGTGGGATGTTTTCAAAAGTAAAACTTGATGGTGAATCCATCATGGCCATGATGGGTTCAACATTGGAAAAAATGTACATCTGCCAGGTACCAAACTTTGGGTTGAAATGATAAAGCTGAGACCGGGCGGGTGACTTGCACGAGAAGAGAGTCTCGGTGTAGTGTCTCCGTCTGAGTCGATTAAGGACCTTGTCGATGTAGGCCTGCTGACCGAGGACCCTTTAACTGGTCACATGCCTCGTCATGGGTAAGCTTTGCCTCGGGCAGACTAATACCAGAATAAGATAACACGCAATGAGAGTGGAGAGATGGCGAGAGTAGCGTGTACCCTTCGTGGCAAGAGGCTGGACAGTGGTGTATCTGTGCTCTCGGTTGGCGTGAACCTGGTCTGGTCTTAAGAACCCCGGTTGCGAGTTGACATATGCAAGGGTTAAGTGCTACATATGTCGTGTGATTGGAGATCCTCAGCTGAGTATAATCAATTCAGATCGCCGTAACTTCACAGACATGAAGACTTGGTCACTGATTTACACGTAGCATTCCAGTGAATAAGAAGGGATGTTAAAAAATTGGCTAGTATAGGTCAAGTGATTTAACTAGGGTAGAAAGAACTCTAGATGCAGGTAACTTTACTCAACCTGACAATTAAAACTGGATTTTTAAGGATCCACTATTAGTAAGCATTTCTGCAAACAAAGTCTTTGACTATTGATAAGCCTTACTTTGACTCCCTTAAAAGCCAGCATATCCTTGAGAGTCTTTTATGTTGACGGGTAAGACTTGCGAAAGTACACTTCGTACTCAGGGCTTTGTCCCATATTGTTTTAGGTGAGGAAGCGGCAAACTTTTGCTGCTTTTGTTCAAAGGTGGTGCCCAAAGAAGAAAACCAGGAATGAAACTTTGGGAGGAAGGGTCCTCCGTTAAAAACTTTTGTTTAATATTTATCGGGAGGGGTTTTTGCCTCCCAGTGATGTAATAATAATACTTCAGCACTCTTATATTTGTCCTGGTCTGTAATAAATACTACTCTTCCTTACTTTTCAATAAAGTAAGTTATTGTAACTGCTTCCACCTTTTCGTACCTCCGATGTATTGTAATGTCTGCGTGACGTGTGAAACTCTCTTGGGAAAGGTAAAGAATGTAGATATCGAACTTGTCAAGTGATTCAGGGGCACCTGTAGGGTTGTTTGAGGTCCGTTGGGCAAGGACAACTATAGGTGGGCCTAATGACTTGGGAGGTTTCATTACAGCTGGTATCGGAGCAAAGCCCATCTCTGCAGATGTTATGAGGCATTTTCAAAAAGAATTTTCAAAGACTTATCTAGAAAATTTCTTTCATTCTTATCTAACCATCTTCTGAAGAACTTATATTAAAGACCAGATAGTAGAGTGCAATGTATAGAAGGTTGTGAATCAACTAAGGTTGATTCTATAATTATGCATGCATCATAGTACAAACTATGTTAAAATGATTTTCCCCCTTAGAGATATGTCGCCGTGCACAAGGAAAACTTCGCGCAAGTCTACCAGGCCAATTGGCGTACCTCGCCATCAACTAGCTCCAAGGCATGAGGACAGTAGTAGTGGTAGCAATGATCCAATCGAAGAATTGGAAGCTCAAGTAGAATAGCTTCGAACGGAACTCCGTTACAGGAACGAAGTATGGGTCGAGGATGGTCAGCGAATAAACGAGTTGAGAACTGACATCCGACACTTGCAAGACCAACTTGCTAAACGAGATTTAGCGCTCGATTGGGCTGTTAACTCGCGTTCACTTTCTTGGGCCAAGGAAGCCAAAGCTCGAGCCCGCGTGGAGGAGGTTCGCACAACCGTGGACCACTCGTAGGTTTATTGTAATACACTACATGAGGAAGTTCATGTATTGTATTCACAACTGCACCCTAACGTACCTGTGGATCCTGTCGGAATGGGAGCCGGACCTCCTAGAGTAGCAGGAGAAGCACTTGGTGGTGAACTGGACCTTTTCAGGCTTCCTCCCTCTATGAAGCTGGTTGATGAATGGTCTCCTACGCCCGACAGTGAAGCTACCAAAAGTGATAAGAAGCTAGAGTAGTGTAGTATAGACATAGTGTTAATGTATAATAGGTAATGTAATCCTGTTGTAAATTCGAGTCTGTATCATTAACCTTTTTAGTAATGTAAAATGGATGGTTTGCTTTGGCATATTATATTTTTCCAAATGTTTTTTTTGCCTCAGATGCCGTCCAAGACTCGTGCACAGGATAGTGCAGGAACCTCCTGTGGGAGGGAAGCAACTCCTAATCCGCCCCCGGTACCTCCAACATTAGCTGAGGCCATCGCTGCCTTAGTTAATGCCACGACCGACAACACTCGCTTTCTTCGGGAAATGGCGGGACAACAAATGCAATAGCAAGGCGGGCGAGCCTATCCGCAAGGACCCCGCGAAACTTCATATTTGGATTTCTCAGAAATGCGTCCCCCATTATTTGTCAAGGCTGAAGATCCTCTTGAAGCGGATGAATGGATCCAGGTTATTGAACAAAAGTTTGGGCTTCTCCGATGCACGAAGACTCAAAAGCCCTTATTTGCGGCACAGCAGTTGCGAGGCCCTGCCAATACCTGGTGGGGAAATTATGTGGCTATCCAACCTGCTGGTCATCAAGTTACTCGGGACGAATTCAAACTGGCTTTCTGGGAGCACTATATTCCTGATGGGGTGCTCCATATGAAACAGGAAGAATTTATGAATCTCAAACAGGGTGGAGATACTGTCACTCAGTATCTCAACAAATTCAACCATTTGTCCCAATATGCTATTGATTAGGTCAACACTGACCTGAAGAAGAAAAATGTTTTATGAGGGGCCTCAGTAACCGGCTGTAGCAGAAAATGGCCACCTGCCTCGACCTCACTTATAGCAGGGCTGTCAGCACGGCACTGTCAGTCAAAGTCAAATATGCAGGCCCAGGAAAATAAAAAGGCTATGGAGGTGATAGGCCCAATCAGGGGCCTGAGAAGAGACAAAGGTTGGTGATCCAACCTTTTAATCAGAATCGTTCTTCACCACGTCCACCCTCCTACCCTTTTAAACAACCGGTCTTTATCCGTCCTGCCACTGCCCCCACCTCAAAAAGTCAGCCAAGTGCCCCGGGTACTCGTTTCCCCGCCCTCCCAAGTTCTTCAACAGGCTGCTTTAACTGTGGAAAGTCTGGACATTTTATTAAGGACTGTCCTGTCCTGAAGCAGAACAGATCAAATAATCAGCAGAGTTCGGGGAGTTTTGCTCAAGGCAAGGGAAATGCGGCGAATAATACAGTAGGCAAAAATATGAATAAAACTGGGCAGATTTATTATACGCAAGTGGCCACGACACCGGAAGGAGAACCAGTTATGATGGTTACGTTTCTCGTGTCCAATCACCCTGCAGTTATTCTCTTTGATTCTGGCGCTTCACATACATTCATAAACAAGAAGTTCATGGAAAAATATTGCATTCCATACAATGAATCAAGGGAAGGGTTTATAATTCATTCGCCTAGGGGACAAATATTCACTAAAGAAGTGGCTTTCCATGTGCCCGTAACATTGGCTGAACGGGACTTTCCCACAAACATGATTGTTCTAAAAGGCCAAGATATTGTAATTCTGGTCATGAATTGGTTAGCCCAACATAAAGCTATCCTCAACACTGATCTGAGAACCATCAGGTTGAGTTATGGCCAAGAAGAGGTTCTCTTGTCCATCCCCGTAGCTATTCCAGCTAAACCATTTGGCAGAGTATATGAAGCCATCATACCGGAGATCCAAGATATTTTGGTAGTATGTGAATTCCCGGACGTCTTTCTGGATGATCTTCCTGGGTTGCCTCCAGAAAGAGATGTAGAATTTGTGATTGAGTTGAAGCCCGGTACGACTCCTATTTCTGAAAGTCGTACCGAATGCCTCCGAATGAATTGGTAGAACTCAAGACCCAATTACAAGATCTACTAGAAAAGGGATTCATCCGGCCAAGCTCATTGCCATGGGGTTGTCCAGCCATCTTTGTCAAGAAGAAGGATCAAACACTTCGGATGTGCGTGGATTATAGACCCCTTAATGAGGTCACAATCAAGAATAAGTACCCTCTTCCTTGGATTGATATTCTATTTGATCAACATACCGGAGCTCGGGTATTTTCCAAGATTGACCTTAGGTCGGGTTATCATCAGATCCATATCCGACCCAAAGATATACCTAAGACCGCATTCACTACGCGGTATGGATTGTTTGAATATCTGGTTATGTCTTTCAGACTAACAAATGCTCCTGCCCACTTCACATAACTTATGAACTCGGTATTCATGCCTGAGTTGGATAAATTCATGGTGGTATTCATTGATGATATCTTGATATATTCTAAGAATGAAGAGGAGCATGCTCAGCATTTGCGGATCGTATTCACGCGCTTGAGGGAGCACCAATTATATGCTAAGTTCAGTAAGTGCGCATTCTGGCTAGAGGAGATCCAATTTCTGGGACATGTATTATCTGCTAAGGGGATTGCGGTGGATCCCAGCAAAGTCAAGGATATGTTAGAGTGGAAACCCCCAACCACTGTACATCAAGTCCGAAGTTTCCTTGGACTGGCTGGTTATTACCGCCGATTCATTCCAGATTTTTCTAAGCTTGTGAAACCAATCACAAGTTTATTGAAGAATGATACTAAATTTAATTGGTCTTCAAAATGTAATGAAGCAATTGAGCAGCTGAAAGTATTATTGACCACTGCTCCGGTATTGGCTCAACCAGACAATGAAAAGCCCTTTGATGTGTATTGTGACGCATCAAGCAGTGGTCTTGGCTGTGTTTTAATGCAAGAGGGTCGAGTGATAGCCTACGCTTCAAGGCAGTTGCGCCGGCATGAAGAGCATTATCCAACTCATGACCTGGAATTAGCTGTTGTGGTTCATGCCCTAAAAATTTGGCATCATTATCTGCTGGGGAACATCTGTCACATTTATATAGATCATAAAAGCTTGAAGTACATCTTCACCCAGTCAGAGCTTAATATCAGACAAAGGAGATGGCTTGAGCTTATTAAGGATTATGAACTTGAGATTCACTATCACCCAGGCAGGGCCAATGTAGTGGCAGATGCGCTAAGTCGTAAGGCTTCCAGCCATTGTCTAACGATGTAGACTTCTGACATTACATTATGCTAAGAAATTGAGAAGTTGAACCTGGGAATGATTCAACATGGAACTTTGAATCACTTGAAGCTTGAGACAGTCCTCCTACAGAGGATAATTGATGCACAAAGAAGTGATGAGGGTGTGAAACACATTCATGAGAAAATGGAGGCCGGTAAAGCCAACTGCTTCAGAAAAGGTAATCAAGATGTTGTATGGTTTAATAACCGCATAGTTGTGCCTAAGAATGAGGAGATCCACCAAAAAATTCTAGATTAAGCACATCTTAGTCGCTATTCTATTCATCCCGGAAGCACTAAGATGTATCATGATCTAAAACAACATTATTGGTGGACAAAGATGAAGATTGAAATCGCACGCTATGTGGCAAGATGTGACACTTGCAGACGTGTCAAGGCCATACATATGAAGACTGCTGGTCCATTGCAATCTTTACCTATACCAACATGGAAATGGGAAGATATTAGCATGGACTTTATTGTGGGATTACCCAGGACCACAAAAGGGTATGATTCTATTTGGGTTATAGTTGATCGACTTACCAAGATAGCCCATTTTCTGTCAGTCAAGACAGATCACCCGGTTGCTGTCTATGCCCAATTATACATTGCTCGTATTCTTAATCTGCATGGGGTTCCAAAGACTATAGTGTCGGATCATGGACCACAATTTGTATCCAATTTTTGGGAAGAACTTCACAAATCCTTAGGTACCAAGTTGCTCCATAGTTCGGCCTATCATCCTCAGACAAGTGGGCAGACTGAGAGACTAAATTAGATACTTGAAGATATGTTGCGAGCATGTGTTCTGGAGTTTCCACAGAAATGGGATGACTATTTACCATTAGCGGTGTTCTCATACAATAATAGCTATCAAGAGAGCATTAAAATGGCACCCTTCGAAGCTTTGTATGGGCGACGGTGTCATACTCCGTTAAACTGGTCTGAACTAGATGAAAGATGTTTCTTCAGGCTTGATATGGTAAAGGAGGCAGAAGAGAAGGTTCGGCGAATAATTCATAATTTGAAAGAAGCTCAAGCTCGACAGACGAGTTATGCAAACAAGCGAAGAAAACCCTTGTACTTTCTAGTTGGAGATTATGTCTACCTCAAAGTCTCACCAATGAAGGGTATTTCACGTTTCGGGGTAAAAGGGAAGCTTGCACCCCGGTACATTGGTCCTTTCCTTGTTCTTGAAAATGTGGACCAGTGGCATACCGACTCCAGTTACCCGAAACATTGTCTGCTGTACATAATGTGTTCCACGTATCTCAGTTGAAGAAGTGTCTTCGGGTTCCTGATCGAACCATTGAAGTAACGGATGTTACCTTAGAACCAGACTTGACATATTCAGAGCACCCTATTCGAGTCTTAGATCAAAAGGACAGAGTTACCCGAAGGAAAACTCTCAAGTTTTACAAGATCCAGTGGAACCAACATACGAAAGATGAAGCTACTTGGGAAACTCAAGACTTTTTAGACAAAAATTTTCCTGGCTTTTTAGCTTCATGTAAATTGTAAAGATATGTACACTTGTTGTAATAGAAGAATGAACCCCATACCACCCCTACCTTGTACAAAAATTAAGGAAATAGAAGTATGACACATTTCCTTTTCCATTACTTGCTCTAGGATTTTTAATCTCGGGATGAGATTCTTTTATGGGGGGAAGGATGTAACACCCCTGGTGTTACTGCCACCGAGCATGACATTATAAGCACTAGCATATCATGTGTTTGTTATACCTAGAGTGCATTCACTAGGCAAAAATTTCAAACAAGTTGTGTGGATGTGACTAGTGGTGGGTAAAACCCTAGAGTAGGGTACTTAACCCTAAACTGGGCTCAGAAGAGTAACCAAAGTTTAACCAAGAGAAAACTTCAAAACTTAGTTGAAATAATCATAAAATGTCACCATGGATGGACTTAAGTAGCATCTAAACCCTAGAAGCACCAAAAACCCTAAATAGACCCCTAGAAAACCCTAGATTGTAACCCTATGGGGTTATATGCAAAATGTGCACATTTTTGGACCTAAGTGCAAAAACCATGAAATTAGGGTACCTTAACTCATATGATTTACATGAATGTGGATTTACAAAGTAAACCTTGAGATTTGGACCTATTTGCAAAAAGCCCCACTTAAACTCTATTGAGTTAAGTCTGAATTTCAGTGACATAAGGTCAACTTTGAAGCCCTATATCTTCCAAATTATGAAGATTTTGCCCTAGGTGAACACATCAAGTTTGTAAAGCTATGTAAGGAGAACAACTTTGCTATAGGGATTAAACCATGGTCACATGAAGAATTTGGAGTAAAATAGGCCCAAAGATGGGCTGTCAGACTACCCTAAGTCTGAATTCAGACTGACAGTGTGATTGGGTGATCTTTGGACTAGAATTCAACCATGATCTATGAGAGTTTGGCTATGGTTGCTATAGCAAGATTGTAGCTGGATCATTAGACAACAACTTTGCTACTGGCCGATCAACAAGTTGCCATGTAAAATCAGGAGAAAATCGATGCTAAACTAGGTATGTCAGGCTGATTGAAAAACAATCCGATGGTACAGTAACCGGATAGGATCAGGTTTAGATCCCCTCGCCGCCGACGAGCTGTGCGCTCGTATTCGTGCTCGTCGTTGGTGACTCACGCTCAGATCAGTTGGATAACACCGGGGGTCCATAAATATCACGCCGAGGATACACTCGGGCCACTATTTTACTCCGGCCATCGTACCCGAGCAATCCACGGTTGATTTGGATGGGTTCGCCAAAGATAGCCGCTTCGCAGCCTTGCGCCACGTGCCTTGGCACATTAACCTCACCGTCGTGACTCATGTTAGCTCGTCTGGTGGTCGCCGGGGAGCTTGCCACGGTAATTGCCACCAATATCGCGCGCCAGTAACCTTCTTCTTCTCCGGCCGCCGCGCGTCTTTCTCAAATTCACCGGCCGCCGCTCAGGCCTGCTATAAATTGCCAACCCCACCTGCTCCGCTAAGTAAATGTGCAACCATTGAAGCAACACGTGCCTCCAATCGTCCACTTGAACTCCCCAATTTAAGATTTCCCCCAAATCACCGAAGAACACCGAGCGGTGTGACCTCGCCGTGGCTAGCTCGTCTCAGGTCCGTTCATGCCCATTGTCCTCTTGTTTCAGCAACCTTGCTTGCTCCTGATACTCGCTGACCCATCCGATTAAGCTTGGAAGTCCTAGATCACCGGGAACATGTTTGAATGTCCGTCATGCCCGCTGTCACCGTGGACAGAGCGTGTTAGAGCCTTATTGGTGAAATTGAGTGAGGGGAAATGATTAAGAGGGGTCCAATTTGGTGTCTGTCGCACGGGAGCACCGGTCGTTGCGGGAATCGGCCGGTGTAGGCTCGCCGGAGCTCGGCCCAGCGCCGTTCGTCATCGTGGACTACAAGCTATGAAGAGATAGAAGTGCAAGGGCTTATTCGCAAATGTTAGTGACCCAATTAAATAGTGAGCAGGATTCTTGTTTAGATATTCAAACCCAGAGGGCTTCGGTGTAAAACCGCTCCGAGGGCGCGGGCGCGCGTAGGATTCTCCCCTACTGTAGACCGGTTGGGCTGAATTCAGCCCAACACTATTCACTGCTTTTCCTTTTCTTTTTCTACCAGAGTTAAAGAATTTCTAGAAAACTGTAGAAAAATGCTAAAAATACTAGACCAATTTTGCTAGACTCCTAGTTTTCTATACTATTTAATAAAAATAGTTTCATGATTTTTTAGTTCCAATAGGGAATTTTGGGACATTTAAAATAGCCAAAAGCCATACTTCTAGAATTATAGGGAATGATTAATAATTCCAAAATTTACCAAACTTTTTAGGTAAACTCTAAATAATATTTAGAAGCCTTGGGTAAAGTTTGGCATGATTTGCACCATGTTTGGTACTTAGAACCCAAAACCCTAGCCCCCTGCCCTATGAACTTCACTATAGACTCTGAAAACCCTAGTTTCCCAGAGATCCGTGAAGGAAAGTTATATTCAAGACATTAGATAATAAACTTTTATTATCCTTGCATCTTCATGAGCATTCATTATTATATATGGCTATATTTAGAGAACGAGGAGGAAGTAGAAGTCGAAGAAGGAAGGACTTCACCACCCCCACCACCACCTGAAGAACCTCAGGCAGGAAACTGCTTTTACTTTGATATCTATGGAGCAGAGCCTGATTCACTTATCACACAAGGCAAGCCCGTGCATTTGCCACCCCTTGTTATTTTGAAATCTTTCTCACTTACATGATGCATTAGGTGATAGGAGTTGTGTGCTAAACCTGTTGCTGCATTTCCTTCCTTGGATTTGATTACTTCTCCTTAATCCCATTTTATAAAATGTTTTGCTTGTGCTCAGCTTTGCTCTAGAAAACAAAATGATTTGTTTTTACAAAAGATGATGCTTCAAAGTGGGTGGGATGTTTTCAAAAGTAAAACTTGATGGTGAATCCATCATGGCCATGATGGGTTCAACATCGGAAAAGATGTACCTCTGCCAGGTACCAAACTTTGGGTTGAAATGATAAGCTGAGACTAGGCGGGTGACTTGCACGAGAAGAGAGTCTCGGTGTAGTGTCTCCGTCTGAGTCGATTAAGGACCTTATCGATGTAGGCCTACTGACCGAGGACCCTTTAACTGGTCACATGCCTCGTCATGGGTAAGCTTTGCCTCGGGCAGACTAATACCAGAATAAGATAACACGCAATGGGAGTGGAGAGATGGCAAGAGTAGCGTGTATCCTCCATGGCAAGAGGCTGGACAATGGTGTATCTGTGCTCTCGGTTGGCATGAACCTGATCTGGTCTTAAGAACCCCGATGGCGAGTTGACATATGCAAGGGTTAAGTGCTACATATGTCATGTGATTGGAGATCCTCAGCTGAGTATAATCGATTCAAATCGTCGTAACTTCACGGACATGAAGACTTGGTCACTGACTTACACATAGCATTCCAGTGAATAAGAAGGGGTGTTAAGAAATTGGCTAGTATATGTCAAGTGATTGAACTAGGGTAGAAAGAACTCTAGATGCAGGTAACTTTACTCAACCTGACAATTAAAACTGGATTTTAAGGATCCACTATTAGTAAGCATTTCTGCAAATAGAGTCTTTGACTATTGATAAGCCTTACCTTGACTCCTTTAAAAGCCAGCATATCCTTGAGAGTCTTTTATGTTGATGGGTAAGACTTGTGAAAGTACACTTCATACTCAGGGCTTTGTCCCATGTTGTTTTAGGTGAGCAAGCAGCAAACTTTTGCTGCTTTTGTTCAAAGGTGGTGCCCAAAGAAGAAAACCAGGAGTGAAGCTTTGGGAGGAAGGGTCCTCCGTTAAAAACTTTTGTTTAATATTTATCGGGAGGGGTTTTTGCCTCCTAGTGATGTAATAATAATACTTCAGCACTCTTATATTTGTCCTGGTCTGTAATAAATACTACTCTTTCTTACTTTTCAATAAAGTAAATTATTGTAACTGCTTCCGCCTTTTCATACCTCCGGTGTATTGTAATGTCTACGTGTCGGGTGAAACGCTCTTAGGAAAGATAAAGAATGCAGATATCGAACTTGTCAAGTGATTCTGGGGCACCTGCAGTGTTGTCTGAGGTCCGTTGGGCAAGGACAACTGTAGGTGGGCCTAATGACTTGGGAGGTTCCGTCACACCAGGGGTGTGACAGCACACGAAGGGCGACACGAAGATGTTGGGCATCGACTACGACGTGCGTGTAGATTCCTGTGACTCGACGAGCTGGGTGGAGCAAAGAGCAAACCCTGCGTTGCGTCAACGGTAGCGCGGTTTGGGTAAGGCCATGCAAGCACTGGACGAGGAAAACGACGGCTCGACGGCACGCGAAGCTATCACCAGTGACGACAGTCGAATTGGCAACAGAGCGTTGGCGAACTCGATAAACACGACCACGGTCGCATGCTGGCGCGGATAGGACAATGGCGGCTGGCGAGCCCAACAGAGGAGCATGGCTCGCGGCTAGCAGGGAGATGGGATGACGTAGGGCTAAGCTCGGCCACGGTGAGCAGGCTGGGCCGCTGCGCGACGCAAGAGGGCGAACACCGGTGGCCATGGGCGAGATCCGAGTTAGAGCAGCAGCACACCGGCGAGCTCACAGTAGGGACCGAGCAGAGCGAGCAGAGCATGCGACCCCGGGCGCGGCAACCATGGTGCGCAGAGGAAGCTCCGGCACCAAGAGGAAGACACGTGCAGCGTTGGGCGCAGTCCGCGCAGGCGCCATGGGGACGAGCGGAGCTCCAGCCGGACAAAGGGAGAAGCTCCGGCTGGGCTGGGCGATTGGACGCGACGCAGGGAGAGCAGGCGGCCACCAGGGGCAGCGCCCAAGTGCGCGTGATGAGGGAGAAGAGAAGCTGGGCACAGGGAGCTAGGAAGGAACACCGCAACGCGAGCAGAGGGGAGCTGGGGAGGGAGAAGGGGCGCGCGGCATGGGCGATAAGGAAGAAGCGGCAGGATTTTTAATAGGCCCTGAGCAGTGGCTGGGGATAGGCATGAGGGAGAGAGGAGAAAAATCTCCAGCCACGGCAGCAGGGGATAGGGATGGTTGGGGATTTTTTTTAGATTTTTCTGTTTTCTTTCTTTTTTTACCAAAAATCGTAGATATCTTTGAAAATTGCAGATATTTCGGATTTGGATTTTTAGTGATGTATAATGGGTCAACATTACTTGTGACATGGTTTGATTCGATTCGAAATCTGATAAATTTATCTGCGGTCTGAACATCTGATTCCATGGTTACGGGCAATTTGTGTGATAATCGGATCTTAATTATAATTCCTTGATTGTTAACCTCGCGCATGATTTCTCTCAGACACTACGTGATTCAGATTATTTTGCCCCAAACATTTTAATCGTGGAGTTCAAATTAATTTGCCCGGGATAAAAATAATCCGAGTGGGTCGGGCTTCCGAATTCGTATTCTCGCGAACAATGAATTTTAAATAATCACCGGATGCACCGATTTCTGGAACAACTACGTTCCGAACATCACGAAAATTTAGGAAGAGCCCGGATAGATACAAATGATGTCGAACTCGCGACCGACGAAACAGATGCCTTACTGCTATTACGTGCTTAAATCCATCCTCGTTGTCGAGCAGAATATAAACACCAGGGGTGTTACAGTTAGTGTTCCAAAATAGACTAGCCATATATTCGATATAAGTGCCTTACTTGTATGAAGTTCCTGCTGAGCACCTAGGACCCGGTGGTTTCTAGTATAGCAGTACCAACCATCTAAGGGGTTGTTCAGTGAGGGGTGGATTGAAATAGATTAAACCCCTTCCTATTCAAAAGGAAGGCATTTAATCCCCATCAATCCCCTCCAATCCAGTTGCAACTGAATAAGGCCTAAGTGTTCCGGTTAGATGTTTTTTATTTTATTAGATTCCACACATAAACAAAAAAAGAAAAACATACTATGTGAAATGTCCCTAACCAAAGGTTTTAGGAGAAAAGAAATACAAACTAAAAAGAGTATCATCATAGATATCACTACCGAAATCCCGCTCTTTGCCGAGTGCTTTTTATCGGGCACTCGGCAAAGTCCTACTCTCGGTAACAACCACGTTTACCGAGAGCAGGGCACATGGCACAGGAGGACACTCGGCAAAGACCTCTTTATCGAGTGCCAAACACTCGGCAAAGGCCCAATGTAACACCCCGTCCAATCCCTAGACCAGCGGTACTTACTCCTAGCAGCTCTCTTGGATCATATATCGTCCCCATAGACAAACACGAGTCTTTTGTATGCACTTTGTCCTCACTCATGTGCACCCGAGAAAACTTCCCGATCAGTCACCCATCCCAAATTGCTCCAAGCCAAGCACACTTAATTTGGAGGTTCTTTTGAGATAGGCTTCCGAAAAAGAAGATGCATCTTGTTGGTATGGGTATATCACCATCCCAGGGGCCAGGATATCAGAATCCACCCCCCTTAGAAGACCGAAGTCCTCGTCGGTCAACCCCAATCTAGGAACCTCCCCTCTTAGCCAGGTCTGTGTGTCTAGTGTCGTCATAAGCCATGCCATGTGACCAATCCGGACCCACATGTGCCATGCACCATATACCCGAACCCCCTAACCCACACATGCCCGTGAAACCACGAGGGTCGGCTCTGATACCACTTGTAACACCCCGTCCAATCCCTAGACCAGCGGTGTTGGTTACTTGTTCTTAAATGTTGTGAATCAAGAATAAGGAAACACAATTGTTAATCATTAAGGACCTTCATCCTACAAAGCGTTATTTCCTTGTAGGTATAACGCTTCTCAAACGAAGGTCAAGAAGGACATACCTTCATCATATCAATACAAGAATAGGAATGCGAAGGGAATAAATACGATAATTATATCTTAATAATTCAATTATTCTTGTGTTGGGGGCCTTCCTCTTCCGAAGGTCCTCAAAAACTTAACTAACCTGGTTTTTAGTATAACATAGATTGTTACAGGATGCTTCGGCTTTGAGATGAAGGTGTGTATGGTATGAAGGTGCTGTCTGAAGGAAGGATGAATCAGCTCCGAAGCTATGGCGGAAGGAGCTTTGACTTAGCACGAGGATGATGGTGAAAGATGAAACCAGCCTAAAGGAGAAAAGACTGCTTAGTCCTCGACAGCTGACTTTATGGTCATTAATAAATGTTAGGGATACGAATGTAATTTTGTCTAGGCCGCGTCCTGTGCCTATAAATAGATGAACAGTAACACCGTACTATTCACGCTGACTTGTAATCACTCTTGTGTCACTCCCGCATTTTCACCTTCTGCCAAGCCGAAGGTAGAAATGTAATATGAATATTATTGATGTTTGTCCATGTTCATAAGATAAGAATATAAATAATCTAATGATTCAAAATGATTGTTTACATTCTTTTTGTGTCTTATATATGTCTGTTTACATTTTTGCTCACTAAAATGATGAAGATATGTCATTCATGACCTTTGTCTGAAGATCATTATATCCCAAGGGAAATAATGCTTTGAAGGACGAAGGTCTTTAATCGTTAACAATTGTGTTGCCTTGTTCTTGGTGTATAACATTCAAGAATAGGGAACAACATTGGTGCCCACCTCTGGTGAACTCATCCGACCACCTTCGGCGAGCATCGACCTTCGTCATGTCGCCGAAGAAGACAACAGTGCCAGGGACTGCACTGTAGCCACTAGACGTTAATCAAGACATGCTACGCGAAGCTAGGAGCTAGAAGAGGAAGGCTACCATCCCAACACCTCAGGAGGAGGAACTGGACCAAGAAATCATGGATCTCGAAGCTATCCATCAACAGGTCCAAAAGAAGAGAGAGAAAATGCTTCGGCTCGCCGACCTTCAAAGGAAGATTGATGAGGCCGCCGAAGAAATGCGTCACCACACCTAGGATGACCAAGACTAAAGGCCACGGTACAGGGAGCTTCGTCAAGAAAATTCATACAATGATGATGAATGGTATGGTGATTTTCATCATGGCAATTTTGCTTTTGATGATGCATCTCCCTTGGCAGCAGAATTGCAGGCTACCCCATGGCCCCTATCATACAAGCCACCATAGCTTCTTATGTATGATGGGCACTCAGACCCAAAGCAGTTTCTGATGAGCTACGAAGCAACCATATCTTCATATGGGGGCAATGCTGCAGTCATGGCGAATCCTTCGTCATGGCAATCAAAAGTGTAGCGCAAACTTGGTACTCTTCTCTTTGGCCAGGGACAATCACATCATGGCAAAGGCTCAAAGATATGCTAGTCACTAGCTTCCAATGCTTTTAGACGAAGCCAGTCACTACTCAGGCTTTGTTTCAATGCACGCAAGATCATGAGGAGTACCTTCAGGCGTATGTCCGAAGGTTCCTGCGTCTGAGAGCACAAGCGCCTACAGTGCCCAATGAAATTGACATTGAGGCCATGATCAAGGGGCTTCGGCCTAGACCTACAACTCAATATTTTGCCAGGAAGCCCTCACAAACCCTAGAGAAGCTCCTTCAGAAGATGGATGAGTACATCAGGGCCGATAATGACATCCGCCAAAGAAGGGAGGAAGCATATAGGTTTTCCGAGATGGCTAGGGGCTTCGAAGGAAGAATTCACCCCAGGCACGTCAGGTCAATCCATAATGCCAACCCAAGTGATGAAAGGGGAAGCCAACCCCAAAGACAATAGCACAGCTCCCAATCATCAGGGCAGCAACAAAGTTCCTTCAGGCCACCAACTCCAAGAGGCAGAGGGGGCAGAAGCTTCGGAGAAAGATATGGTTATCAGCCCAGGAGACTGTTTTGTTTGTTCTGTGGCGAGGATAAGGGCCACACCACAAGAACGTGCCAAGTTACGATTCAGAAGTAGAAAGAGATTGCCGAAGCAGAAGCACGGCAGAATCAGCTGAAGCAAGTACTACATACTTCTTCATGATATTCTCCCTATGTTCCAGTGTACGTAGGTAATCAACAACCTACGGCCTCTGTTGCTTCGGAAGCCACTCTCAAGCTTCCTGGGTCCAACTCCCACCACCACCACTGCTAGCACCTACTCTAGCCTGAAGCCAGCAGCCAGAAGGGCACCAACACGCTCAACAGCAGCGCGATTTTCGAGAGGAGTCCGAAGCTCGCACGATCAATAGCACTATGCCTGAATCCAAGCACATCTACTGAAGGATATCCTACCTTTGGTGTATATTTATCTTTTCTACTGCTTTATTTTTATTGTATGAAAAACAATTCATGAAGTATTGAATTCTGATTTCATGTAATAATAGTGCTCATATCATCCAAGTGGAATGCTCTTAACCAAATTCCGAAGCCAAAAAATTTGTTCCTAAGGGAGCACAAAGTAAGTTCCAAAGCTAGAAAAGTCGTTCCTAGGGGAGCGCAGAGTAAGTTCCAAAGCTACAAAAGTCATTCCTAAGGGAGCGCAGAGTAAGTTCCAAAGCTACAAAAGTCTTTCCTTAAGGAGCGCAGAGTAAGTTCCGAAGCTCAAAAGTCGTTCCTAAGGGGATGTAGAGCCAAAATACCACCGAAATAGAAGGTGAAGAAGCTCCAAAGTCGTTCCTAAGGGGATGCAGAGCTTAAATACCACCGAAATAGAAGGTGAAGAAGCTCCAAAGTCGTTCCTAAGGGGATGCAACGCTTAAATGCCACCAAAATATAAGGTGAAGAGACACAAAAGACGTCCCTAAGGGGATGCAGAGTCTATGTTTCTGTGTGGATATGTGTCTTCAGCATAAACATCATACTGCATCATATAATTACATCATTCCACATAGCATCAGATCATACGTCATGTCGCATCAACAAGATTGAGCACGAAGAAAACCTTCGGCAATTACATGTTGAATGAAAGCGTGCCGAAGCACGAAACAAACCTTCGGCAATTAGATGATGAATGAAAGCGTGCCGAAGCACAAAACAAACCTTCGGCAACTACATGATGAATTAAAGCGTACTAAAGCACGAAGCAAACTTTCGGCAATTACAATCTTATCAGGAAAATTTTGTCAACGTCATTCAACAACTTTGCTATAGAAGGGTTTTCTTTACGCATGAAAAGAAGGGAAAGTGTTTTTCGCTGAAGGCTAAAAAATTGTATGTATGCAAATTTCATGCATCACAAAGAAATATATTACATTAATGTACACATAGATATACAATGTTTAACTCGCACAAATATTACATCACACAAATCTTGCATTTCTTAGCTACACAAAAGTTTTGTCTTCTTTCAAAACTTTCTCAGCAGCTTCGTTCAGAAGTTTGTTGACAGCTTCGTAAACAGCTTCTTCAGCAATTCTTGTAGTTTATCGTGCCACCTTCATTGCTAGATCAGCTTCAAGATCATAGGGCTCAGGTGGTGGAGAAAGTTCAGCTACAGTCAAACTAATAAATTGTTAATCTAAAGACAGAAAAAATACTAAAGCTATGAAATAGTTAAAATACCTATACGCCTTGCGCGCTCGGCAGCCTCTTCGGCTCGCTTGGCTTCCTCTCGGGCTTCATGGGTTTCTTTCTCATTCTTCTTTATAGCTTCGGCGGCCAATTCTCGGCCGCCTTCCATCCAAACGTTGGAGTAAAATTTCCCGCCCATCAGAGTCCCCTCAGCCGCAGGATCCTTTGTATTCTCCACAGTGAAGATAGCTTCCGTCTGGGTTGTAGCTTTAACATGTTCATAGCCAGACTTTTCCAAAATTGCTGCAACCCCTCTAGCACCAGCAAAACCGAAAAAATCCCCATGGTCGCTAAGGATCTCTTCAAAAGCTTCAGCTTCTTCACTGATCCATTCGATAATCCCTTCGGGATCGCCTCTAATAAATTTCTGCTCCGATGAATAGGCACCCACCTTTGCAAAACTATCTTTCAACTTCTTGGCACAATCTAAGGATTTTTCGTAATATCTTTCCTTTGATTCCCGAAGCTCATCTACATTCTTTTGTAACCTTGCGCTAGTCCACTCGCTTATTTCCTGCTTTGCCTTAGCCACATCGAAATCTTCATTCTTCTTGTCAAGTTTTTTCTTTAAATTTTCAATTTCGTCTCTATGAGCTTCAGACTACGTGACAAGATTAGCTTCACTAGACTTGACTCTGTCTACTAACGAAAGCAAAATTTTATCCTTTTCTGCAGCTTCATTCCTCAGTTTGATGACCTCCGACCGAAGGTTGCTGAGTGCTATCTTGCAGCTTTCATCCTCAGCACTCTTCTGTGCTCTCAAAGCATTGCTCAGAATTAAGCATTGCAAAAAGAGGGGAGACAAAGGATTAGCACAAGAATAAAAGACAAAAAATAATCTGCTTATAAGTCCATAAATTCTGTACCTTCAGACTATTGTACGCATGGCTATCGGCGAGGTCATCCTTCGACATAGCAGAGAGGCCAATTTCAAGCTTCGGAAATCCAATATTTTTTGCAATCTCTCGGCAAACAGATATTTCCATGTTGTCCAGGAGGTAGTATAAAAAGTCATCTTCATTAGTACCATTATACACCAAGGCCCCCTTCGGATACTTCAATTCTCGGGCATAGTGTTTGGCCTCTGCAATTTCTTCTTCAGACAACTTTTTACACGAAGCATGTCGAATGATAAAGTTAAGCTCTTCAGTAAGTGATTTGGGAGTAGGAGATTTAACTTTCTCAGGCGTGTCTTTTTTCTCTAGAGCCAAGCCAGCATCTGAAGATCCTTGCTCAGTTCTCTGCTCAGTCCCAGCAGGCTTTGCTTCAATGGGCACTGAGGGCCCTGCTTCGAGTTCAGCACGAGCTATAGCAGCTTCGGCAGTCTCCTTTGCAGGAGCAGGAGTTGCCCTTGTGGACTCTAGGACGGCGTCTAGCACGCTAGCTATCCTCCTCCTCTTGGGAGTTATTGCGGGAGCTTTTGATACCTTCGATAATTCTGGCTCCGCTGGTGGGCTCAAGATTTTTGTTAATCCTGTCGTTTCCCCTAGCTCTGGCTCTTTGGCCGCCTTTTCTTTTGCTTTGGCAGTATGTTTCGGCGCTTCGGCCGACCCGGTTGTAGGAACCTTTGGCACTTTAGCTAATTCTTCCTTGGACCCGGCACGAGTAGGCTGTCCTAGCTCGCGGTGGAAGATGTCCTTTCAGTAAGCTTCAGCACCATGGCCGTCTTAATGTATCTTGGCTGGTGCGTCAAAACCTTGATCTTTTTGCCCTTCGGCGCAGGAGAGATAGCCAAAGTAGTAGTTTTCCTCTTTTTCCCTGCTTTCGCGAGGGATAGCTATAATCTGGATATACGAAACCAATAACGTCAAAGACTCTATTGAACCTCTTTTTTCCTCTTCCTTTGAAGGCCAAGGTCATTGCATCATCTTTGGCCCTCGTATAGGCCCCAAGCAATGCGTCACTGGTTGCCTCAATACTGCTCAGCCACTCATCATTCGGCTCATCAAACTCACCTCTGTATCTGAAGGTATATTTTAGATAGACCAGGCTGCCCTGACTAGACTCGGGAGCAGCTTCCTTTGGTATCTCCCAGTCACTCACAAGCGGCCATACTCTGTAGGCGATGTGCTCTTGAACCAAGTCTCTTGTGCCAATAAAAGTGCACACAGTGTTGAAACTCCTCTAGCATACTTCAATTTCATTCCCAAGAGCAGTGGCTGGCCTTCTAATGCTGAAATGAGACCAAATAGGGTGTTGGATAATCCCTTTTATATCTTCCCTCTCAACCAAGTTATTCTTCACATAAAACCATTCTTCCATCCAGGCACCTGGCCACCTCTTCCGAAACGTTGGAACTGGATAGCTCACGTTAGAGCGATGCACGAAGCTATAACAACCAAAATTATTGTGATACTGTTCCTTCCCAGTAGCCTTCGTTCATAAGACAGCTCATGCATATTGCAGAAGCACTTTGCACTTGGCTCCAATCCTTGGCTCTTCACAGCCCAAATGAAAACCCCCATCCTGATGATGATGGCAATCTGATGAAGAAAAATTTCAAAAGTCTTCATCACTTCAACCAGAAATTTACTCAGTGGGAACCAAAGCCCTGCCTTCATAAAGCTCCTGTGAACAACCACCTAATCTACTTCGGGTACAGGGGCGGCGCTATCTCCTCCAACTCTCACAATGAAAATATCTCGGAAATATCTCCCTTTCATTTGAAAGGGAAATGTGCCCTTGGGCCATTTCTAAGTATTTTGGTGATTAAGTGCCAACACATGTGCTTAATTGTGAATTTATGTACATGGATGAACAAGGTGCAAATCATGAAGTAAAGGTATGTTTCTAAGCCTTAGTACATTGGTTTTGAATACTAATATACTTGTCTAAGTGTTAGAAACAGAAAGAAGAAAAAGAGAGAAGAGGAGAAAAGACTTGGCTGTGTGCTGCCAAGACCCAGCTCGGTCTGGAGCACCGGACTGTCCGGTGTGCACCGGACAGTGTCCGGTGCGCCAGGCTGACTCGGCTCGAACTGGCCGCTCTCGGGAAATTGGCCGACGGCGTACGGCTAAAATTCACCGGACTGTCCGGTGTGCACCGGACTGTCCGGTGAGCCAACGGTCGGCCGGGGCCAACGGTCGGCCGCGCAATCCGGGCGGGACACGTGGCCGAGCCAACGGTCGGAAGACGGCACCGGACATGTCCGGTGCGCCAACGGCTCCAGATCTGCCAACGGTCGGCAACGGTCGGAAGCGCCAGTTATGGAAACAAATCGGGCACCGGACAGTGTCCGGTGTGCACCGGACTGTCCGGTGCCCCCGACGACAGAAGGCAAGAATGGCCTTCCGGATTTGCTCTCAACGGCTCCTAGCTGCCTTGGGGCTATAAAAGGGGCCCCTAGGCGCATGGAGGAGATATACAAGCAACCTTTGAGCATTCTTGATCATCCACACTCAGTCTTTGCGCATTCGTTTGTCATTCTAAGTGTTTCGAGCTCCGTTCTAGTGAGAACTTTGTGATACTCTTGTGAGCTCGATTCTTGGCCGTGTGTGTGCGCGTTTCGCTGTGGATTTGTGTGTGTTGCTTCCCTCCCTTATTCTGTGCTTCTTTGTGATCATATACTTGTAAGGGCAAGAGACTCCAATTTGTGGAGATTCCTTGCAAACGGGATAGTGAAAGGCAAAACAAAACACCGTGGTATTCAAGTGGGTCTTTGGACCGCTTGAGAGGGGTTGATTGCAACCCTCGTCCGTTGGGACGCCACAACGTGGAGTAGGCAAGCGTTGGTCTTGGCCGAACCACGGGATAAACCACTGTGTCACCTCTGTGCTTGATCTCTTGTGGTATTGTGTTTTGTTGAGACTTCACCTTAGCCACTTGGCAATAATCGTGCTAACACTTAACAAGTTTTGTGGCTTAAGTTTGAAGTTTTTACAGGATCACCTATTCACCCCCCCCTCTAGGTGCTCTCAATTGGTATCAGAGCCGTTCTCTTCACAAAGGGACTAACCGCCCGAAGAGATGGATCCTAAGGGGAAGGGTATAGTGATCAACGACAAAGAGAAGGAGACCTTCGTCAACGAGCCGAAGGACGACAAGCCTACCGACTCCGGCTCGGGTCATAGACGGAAGGAAGGGAAGAAGAAGAAGACAAGGCGCATCAAGGAGATCGTCTACTACGACAGCGATGAGTCTACTTCTTCCCAAAAGGACGAAGACCACAACGACTACGAGAGAAGGAAACCGGTTAATTCGAACTTTTCTTTTGATTACTCTCGTATTCCGCAAAGTTCACATTCACATTTGCTCTCCATTCCACTCGGCAAGCCCCCACACTTTGATGGAGAGGACTACGGATTTTGGAGCCACAAAATGCGTAGTCACCTATTCTCTCTCCATCCTAGTATATGGGAGATTGTAGAGAGTGGAATGCACTTTGATAGTTCGGATAGTCCTATGTTCATTAATGAACAAATTCATAAGAATGCACAAGCTACTACTGTTCTTCTAGCTTCCTTGTGCAGGGATGAATACCATAAAGTGAGCGGCTTGGATAACGCCAAGCAATTCTGGGACACCCTCAAGATTTCTCATGAGGGGAACGACGTCACCTTGCTCACCAAGATGGAGTTGGTGGAAGGCGAGCTTGGACGATTCGCCATGATAAGGGGAGAGGAGCCAACTCAAACTTACAACCGGCTCAAGACCCTTATCAACAAAATAAGGAGCTACGGAAGCACGCGTTGGACGGATCACGACGTCGTCCGCCTAATGCTCAGGTCCTTTACCGTTCTTGATCCTCATCTCGTGAACAATATTCGTGAGAATCCCAGGTACACGATGATGACGCCCGAGGAAGTACTTGGAAAATTCGTGAGCGGGCGGATGATGATCAAGGAGGCAAGATACGTCGACGACGCGTTGAACGGACCACTCCACGAGCCTCAACCCATTGCTCTAAAGGCAACGAGGAGCAAGGAGTCGCTACCTAGCAAGGTGGCGCAAGTTGAGGCGGCCGGGCTCAATGATGAAGAGATGGCTCTCATCATCAAGAGATTCAAGACGGTGCTAAATGGTCGCAAGGGGCAGCCAAGCAAGACCAAGACAAAGGGGAAGCGCTCATGCTTCAAATGCGGTAAGCTTGGTCATTTTATCGCTAACTGTCCCGATAATGAAAGTGACCAGGAAAAGGGGAACAAAAGAGAGAAGAAGAAGCAATACAAGAAGGCAAAGGGCGAGGCACATCTAGGAAAGGAGTGGGACTCGGATTGCTCTTCGTCCGACTCCGACAACGAAGGACTCGCCGCCACTGCCTTCAACAAATCGGCTCTCTTCCCCAACGAGCGTCTCACATGTCTTATGGCAAGGGAGAAGAAGGTAAGTACTCAAGACTCCACTTATGCTTCGTCTAGTGATAATGAATCTAGTGATGATGACGACATAGATTATTCATGCTTGTTCAAGGGCTTAGATAGATCTAAGATAGATAAAATTAATGAGTTGATTGATGCGTTGAATGATAAGAATAGATTGCTAGAAAAACAAGAGGATCTTTTATATGAGGAGCATGATAAATTTGTTAGTGCACAAAATTCTCTTGCTCTAGAAATTAAAAGAAATGAAGTGCTTTCTAGTGAATTATCTTCCTGTCATGAAACCATCGATATCTTAAGAAGTGTTAATAATGATTTAAGTGCTAAACTAGAAGTAACTAGTAAATCAAATTCCTGTGTTGAAAATGTTACAATTTGCACTAGGTGTAAGGATTTTGATGTTAATGCCTGTAGTGAACACTTAGTTTCAATTTCCAAACTAAGTGATGAATTGGCTAGTCTTAATGCACAACTTAAGACTAGCAAAAGTGAATTTGACAAGTTAAAATTTGCAAGGGATGCCTATACAATTGGAAGACATCCCTCAATTAAGGATGGGCTTGGCTTCAAGAGGGAAGCCAAGAACTTAACAAGCCATAAGGCTCCCATCTTCGTCAAGGAGAAGGGGAAGGCCCCTATGGCTAGTAGTGCGAAAAAGAACCATGCCTTTATGTATAATGATAGGAGAAATGCTAGAAATGCTTATAATGATTTTGATTCACATGTTTATGATTCTCATGCCATGGTTGCTTCTAGTTCTTCTTATAAGCATGATAGAGATATGCGTAGGAGAAAGGTTGTACATATGCCTAGGAGAAATATTGCTCATTTGCCTAGAAAGAATGTTATTCATGCTCCTAGGAAAGTAGTGAATGAACCTTCTATAATTTATTGTGCTTTAAACACTTCCTTTGCTATTTGTAGAAAGGATAGGAAAATAGTTGCTAGGAAGTTAGGGGCAAAATGCAAGGGAGACAGGACTTGCATTTGGGTCCCTAAGGACATTTGTGCTAACCTTGCAGGACCCAACATGAGTTGGGTACCTAAGACCCAAGCCTAAATTTGCCTTGCAGGTTTATGCATCCGGGGGTTCAAGCTGGATTATCGACAGCGGATGCACAAACCATATGACGGGGGAGAAGAAGATGTTCACCTCCTACGTCAAAAATAAGGATTCCCAAGATTCAATAATATTCGGTGATGGGAATCAAGGCAAGGTAAAAGGGTTAGGTAAAATTGCAATTTCTAATGAGCACTCAATTTCAAATGTGTTTTTAGTTGAGTCTCTTGGTTACAATTTGCTATCTGTTAGTCAACTATGCAACATGGGATATAATTGCCTTTTTACTAATGTAGATGTGTCTGTCTTTAGAAGATGTGATGGTTCACTAGCTTTTAAGGGTGTACTAGACGGCAAGCTTTACTTAGTTGATTTTGCAAAAGAAGAGGCCGGTCTAGATGCATGCTTAATGGCTAAGACTTGCATGGGCTGGCTGTGGCATCGCCGCTTAGCACATGTGGGGATGAAGAACCTCCACAAGCTTCTAAAGGGAGAACACGTGATAGGTCTAACAAATGTTTATTTCGAAAAAGATAGACCTTGTGCAGCTTGTCAAGCAGGTAAACAGGTGGGAGGAGCACATCACAACAAGAATGTGATGACCACATCAAGACCTCTGGAGCTGCTGCATATGGACCTCTTCGGACCCGTCGCCTATCTAAGCATAGGAGGAAGTAAGTATGGTTTAGTTATTGTTGATGACTTTTCCCACTTCACTTGGGTATTCTTTTTGCAGGATAAGTCTGAAACCCAAAGGACCCTCAAGCGCTTCCTCAGGAGAGCTCAAAATGAGTTTGAGCTCAAGGTGAAGAAGATTAGGAGCGACAACGGGTCCGAGTTCAAGAACCTTCAAGTGGAGGAGTTTCTTGAGGAGGAAGGGATCAAGCACGAGTTCTCCGCTCCCTACACACCACAGCAAAATGGTGTGGTAGAGAGGAAGAACAGGACGCTAATCGATATGGCGAGGACGATGCTTGGAGAGTTCAAGACCCCCGAGTGCTTTTGGTCGGAAGCTGTGAACACAGCTTGCCACGCCATCAACAGGGTCTATCTTCATCGACTCCTCAAGAAGACTTCGTATGAGCTACTAACCGGTAACAAACCCAATGTATCGTACTTTCGTGTATTTGGGAGCAAGTGTTACATTCTAGTGAAGAAGGGTAGAAATTCTAAGTTTGCTCCCAAAGCTGTAGAAGGGTTTTTATTAGGTTATGATTCAAATACAAAGGCGTATAGAGTCTTCAACAAATCATCGGGTTTGGTTGAAGTCTCTAGCGACGTTGTATTTGATGAGACTAATGGCTCTCAAAGAGAGCAAGTTGTTGATTGTGATGATGTAGATGAAGAAGATGTTCCAACGGCCGCTATACGAACCATGGCGATTGGAGACGTTCGGCCACAGGAACAAGGTGAACGAGATCAACCTTCTTCCTCAACGACGGTGCATCCCCCAACTCAAGACGATGAACAGGTTCATCAAAAGGAGGCGTGTGATCAAGGGGGAGCACAAGATGATCATGTGATTGAGGAAGAAGCGCAACCGGCACCTCCAACCCAAGTTCGAGCGATGATTCAAAGGGATCATCCCGTCGACCAAATTCTGGGTGACATTAGCAAGGGAGTAACTACTCGGTCTCGACTAGTTAATTTTTGTGAACATTACTCTTTTGTCTCCTCTATTGAGCCTTTCAGGGTAGAGGAGGCCTTGCTAGATCCGGATTGGGTGTTGGCCATGCAGGAGGAACTTAACAACTTCAAGCGCAATGAAGTTTGGACGCTGGTGCCTCGTCCCAAGCAAAATGTTGTGGGAACCAAGTGGGTGTTCCGCAACAAACAAGACGAGCACGGAGTGGTGACAAGGAACAAGGCTCGACTTGTGGCAAAAGGTTATGCCCAAGTCGCAGGTTTGGACATTGAGGAGACTTTTGCTCCTGTGGCTAGGCTAGAGTCCATTCGTATCTTGCTAGCATATGCCGCTCACCATTCTTTCAGGTTGTACCAAATGGATGTGAAGAGCGCTTTCCTCAACGGGCCAATAAAGGAGGAGGTGTACGTGGAGCAACCCCCTGGCTTCGAGGATGAGTGGTACCCCGACCACGTGTGTAAGCTCTCTAAGGCGCTCTATGGACTTAAACAAGCCCCAAGAGCATGGTATGAATGCCTTAGAGATTTCTTAATTGCTAATGCTTTCAAGGTTGGGAAAGCCGATCCAACTCTTTTCACTAAGACTTGTGATGGTGATTTGTTTGTGTGCCAAATTTATGTCGATGACATAATATTTGGTTCTACTAATCAAAAGTCTTGTGAAGAGTTTAGCAGGGTGATGACGCAGAAATTCGAGATGTCGATGATGGGCGAGTTGAACTACTTCCTTGGGTTCCAAGTGAAGCAACTCAAGGACGGCACCTTCATCTCCCAAACGAAGTACACGCAAGATCTGCTAAAGCGGTTTGGGATGAAGGACGCCAAGCCCGCAAAGACGCCGATGGGAACCGACGGACACACCGACCTCAACAAAGGAGGTAAGTCCGTTGATCAAAAAGCATACCGGTCAATGATAGGTTCTCTGCTTTATTTATGTGCTAGTAGACCGGATATTATGCTTAGCGTATGCATGTGTGCTAGATTTCAATCCGATCCTAAGGAGTGTCACTTGGTGGCGGTGAAGCGAATTCTTAGATATTTAGTCGCTACGCCTTGCTTCGGGATCTGGTATCCAAAGGGGTCTAACTTTGACTTGATTGGGTACTCAGATTCCGACTATGCTGGATGTAAGGTCGATAGGAAGAGTACATCGGGGACGTGCCAATTCTTAGGAAGGTCCCTGGTGTCATGGAACTCTAAGAAACAAACCTCCGTTGCCCTATCCACCGCTGAGGCCGAGTATGTTGCCGCAGGACAGTGTTGCGCGCAACTACTTTGGATGAGGCAAACCCTCCGGGACTTTGGCTACAATCTGAGCAAAGTCCCACTCCTATGTGATAATGAGAGTGCTATCCGAATAGCGGAAAATCCTGTTGAGCACAGCCGCACGAAGCACATTGACATCCGGCATCACTTTTTGAGAGACCACCAGCAAAAGGGAGATATCGAAGTGTTTTATGTTAGCACCGAGAACCAGCTAGCCGATATCTTTACCAAGCCTTTAGATGAGAAGACCTTTTGCAGGCTGCGTAGTGAGCTAAATGTCTTAGATTCGCGGAACTTGGATTGAATTGTAGCATACATGTATTCATGCTTTGATCATGTTCATTCTGCATTTTGTTGCTCAAGTTGTACAAACACTCCCTGGACCTCACAAGTCTGTTGCAAAGTGATGCACATGTTTAGGGGGAGATGTGTTACAACTTGATCCCTTGAGACTAACCATATGCTTGAGTTTGTTTGATTTAGTCTCAAAGGAGAATTGAAAGGGAAAAGGTGGACTTGGATCATGCAAGACTTCCACTGCACTCCGATGAGAGGGTAACTTATTCCAAGTCCATCTCATGAACTCTTATTGCCATTTGCTCTTAATTGAAGATTTTGGTGAGGCAATGGGGTTAAAGGGCCAAGATTGATCCCGTTTTGGTGCTTGATGCCAAAGGGGGAGAAAATAAAGGCCAAAGCAATAAATGGATCAGCGATCACTTGAGAAATTTGAAAATAGTAGAGTAGAGCTTTTGGTTTGTCAAAACTCTTTTTGTTGTCTCTCTTATCAAAGTTGGCTTCTTTTGGGAGAAGTAGAAATTTTGGGAAAAAGGGGGAGTTTTTGAAATCTTTGATCAATCTCTTTTTGAATGACTCTCTTTATGCTTCAACATGTGTGTTTAACTTAGAGATAGAGATTTGAGTTTGATTTGCAAAAACAAACCAAGTGGTGGCAAAGGATGATCCATATATGCCAAAATTGATTCAAAATAAATTTAGGTTTTATTTGAAGTGAGTTTGCACTTGTTCTAGTTGCTTTATGTTGTGTTGGCATAAATCACCAAAAAGGGGGAGATTGAAAGGGAAATGTGCCCTTGGGCCATTTCTAAGTATTTTGGTGATTAAGTGCCAACACATGTGCTTAATTGTGAATTTATGTACATGGATGAACAAGGTGCAAATCATGAAGTAAAGGTATGTTTCTAAGCCTTAGTACATTGGTTTTGAATACTAATATACTTGTCTAAGTGTTAGAAACAGAAAGAAGAAGAAGAGAGAAGAGGAGAAAAGACTTGGCTGTGTGCTGCCAAGACCCAGCTCGGTCTGGAGCACCGGACTGTCCGGTGTGCACCGGACAGTGTCCGGTGCGCCAGGCTGACTCGGCTCGAACTGGCCGCTCTCGGGAAATTAGCCGACGGCGTACGGCTAAAATTCACCGGACTGTCCGGTGTGCACCGGACTGTCCGGTGAGCCAACGGTCGGCCGGGGCCAACGGTCGGCCGCGCAATCCGGGCGGGACACGTGGCCGAGCCAACGGTCGGAAGACGGCACCGGACTGTCCGGTGTGCACCGGACATGTCCGGTGCGCCAACGGCTCCAGATCTGCCAACGGTCGGCAACGGTCGGAAGCGCCAGTTATGGAAACAAATCGGGCACCGGACAGTGTCCGGTGTGCACCGGACTGTCCGGTGCCCCCGACGACAGAAGGCAAGAATGGCCTTCCGGATTTGCTCTCAACGGCTCCTAGCTGCCTTGGGGCTATAAAAGGGGCCCCTAGGCGCATGGAGGAGATATACAAGCAACCTTTGAGCATTCTTGATCATCCACACTCAGTCTTTGCGCATTCGTTTGTCATTCTAAGTGTTTCGAGCTCCGTTCTAGTGAGAACTTTGTGATACTCTTGTGAGCTCGATTCTTGGCCGTGTGTGTGCGCGTTTCGCTGTGGATTTGTGTGTGTTGCTTCCCTCCCTTATTCTGTGCTTCTTTGTGATCATATACTTGTAAGGGCAAGAGACTCCAATTTGTGGAGATTCCTTGCAAACGGGATAGTGAAAGGCAAAACAAAACACCGTGGTATTCAAGTGGGTCTTTGGACCGCTTGAGAGGGGTTGATTGCAACCCTCGTCCGTTGGGACGCCACAACGTGGAGTAGGCAAGCGTTGGTCTTGGCCGAACCACGGGATAAACCACTGTGTCACCTCTGTGCTTGATCTCTTGTGGTATTGTGTTTTGTTGAGACTTCACCTTAGCCACTTGGCAATAATCGTGCTAACACTTAACAAGTTTTGTGGCTTAAGTTTGAAGTTTTTACAGGATCACCTATTCACCCCCCCCTCTAGGTGCTCTCATCATTGCATCAATCTGACCTTGTTTGATGGTTAATTTCCCGAAGACAGTGTGGCTTCATCACCATGGGCGATTTTCAGCATCTTCGTCCACACTCTCTACATCAAAACTCCCTTCGTCACTCGAGCTCTCAGATATCCCAGCCAATGTTTCATGTGCAATTTTTCTATGTTGGTTCTCTCCATAGCTTCATAAAATTCAGACAGGGTTGGGTCAGCAACCTTCTTCTCACCAGCCATCAAATCTTGTTGAAATGACGAAGCTAAAAATTCAATCCAAAATCAACAAGGTAAGAAGGCTTAAGATGGCAAGCACAACGTATGCAAATGAAATGGCACAGAAAATGCTTTCAAACCGAGCTCATATTTATATACACCTCGCCCCACAGCTAGGTGGGACCTATATGTCAGTGATATTCGCTATTATAGCGAAGGGAAGGTGTTTTTTCGGACCTTCGGCTAAAGGCCTTCATTCACGTCGCAGTTTGAATTTGTTAAATGCAAAAACAAATTAACAATGTGAGGGGCTACTATTGGGCGCCTTGCTCTTCTAAAGGTCCTCAATAACTTAACTAACCTAGTTTTTAGTATAACATAGATTGTTACAGGATGCTTCGGCTTTGAGATGAAGGTGTGTATGGTATGAAGGTGCAGTCTGAGGGAAGCATGAATCAACTCCGAAGCTATGGTGGAAGGAGCTTCGGCTTAGCACGAGGATGATGGTGAAAGATGAAACCGACCTAAAGGAGAAAAGACTGCTTAGTCCTCGACAGCTGACTTTATGGTCATTAATAAATGTCAGGGATATGAATGTAATTTTGTCCAAGCTACGTCCTGTGCCTATAAATAGATGAACAGTAACACCATACTGTTCACGCTGACTTGTAATCACTCTTGCATCACTCCCGCATTTTCACCTTCTGCCAAGCCGAAAGTACAAATGTAATATGAATATTATTGATGTTTGTCCATGTTCATAAGATAAGAATATAAGTAATCTAATGATTCGGAATGATTGTTTACATTCTTTTTGTGTCTTGTATATGTCTGTTTACATTTTTGCTCACTAAAATGATGAAGATATGTCCTTCATGACCTTCGTCTGAAGATCATTATATCCCAAGGGAAATAATGCTTCGAAGGACGAGGGTCTTTAATCGTTAACAATTGTGTTGCCTTGTTCTTGGTGTATCACATTCGAGAACAGGGAACAACATCTTGCATTCCATAAGACACATGTGAATAGTGACAATGTTAATATTACATTGATACCTTCGGCTTGCTCAAAGATGAGGATGCGAGAGAGTGAATACAATCCAGCCTGAATAGTACAGTGTTATTGTTCATCTATTTATAGGCATGGGACGCAGCCTGAGCAAGAGTACATTTATGTCCTTAATGTTTACACGTGATCATAATACAAATTATAAAGGACTAAATAGTCTTTTCCTCCTTCAGCCATTATCGATGTTCCTCTGCTTCGTTGCAAGACAAAGCTTTTCTGTCTGGTGATAGCTTCGGCATTTACTCTTATCTTCTCTAGATCTATCTTCTTCCTTTGTGTCCTTCGTCATAAGAAAGAGGCTTATCTCCTTCAGATAAAGCTTCCTATAATAGCTTATGCTAAAAACAAATGATTAATTATGTTTTTGAGGACCTTCGGAAGGAGAAGGCCCCCAACAGTAGCCCCTCACAGTATTAATTTGTTTCTCCGAAAAACACCTTCCCTTCGCTAGAATAGCGAATGACACTGACATGTAGGGCCCACCAAACTGTGGGGCGCTAGGCATATACATAGGAGCCCACATAGAAAACATTTTTTGTGCCATTCCAGTTACTTACACTGTGCTTGTCATTTTAATCTTTCTTGCTTTGCTGAGTTTAATTGGATTTTAAGCTTTGGCATTTCAACGTCCTTCGGTTTGATGGCTGAAGAGAAGAAGATTGTCGACTCGGCGCTGTCCGAGTTTTACGAAGCTATGGAAAGAACCAACACAGAAAAGATTGCTCATGAGATGCTAGCTAGGATATCTGGGGTTATAGTGATAGTAAAGGTTTCGATGCAGAAAGCGAGAATGAGGTCACCGAAGATCGGCCTGGAGACCAAGCCATGTTTTCTTTGGGAAATCAACCATCAAGCAAGGGCAAATTGATGCTATGAGGGGAAGATACTTTCGTGACATTTCTATTATCAGGGCTGGAGGGGAAAGTAATGTCCCTCTGCCCGAAGTTGATGAGGTGGTAGTTTATAGAAGCTTCATGAAGGCAGGGCTTCGGTTCCCTTTGGATATGTTGTTGGTTGAAGTTTTAAAGACTTTCAAAATTTACCTTCATCAGCTTACCCCCAAAGCTATAATCAAGATGGGGATGTTTATTTGGGCTATGAGGAGCCAGGGAATAGAACCAAATGCAAAATGCTTCTGCAACATGCACGAGTTGTCCTATGAGACGAAGGCTACCGGAAAGGAGTGTGACGGAACCTCCCAAGTCATTAGGCCCACCTACAGTTGTCCTTGTCCAACAGACATTAGACAACCCTGTAGATGTTCCTGAATCACTTGTTAAGTTCGGTATCTTTTCTCTTACCTTTCTAGGAACGTTTCACCCATCTTGCAGACATTAAAGAACATTGGAGATATAGAAATACGGAAGCGATTACATAAACATACATTTATTTAGAAAGTAAGAGCAAGTTACTTATTATAGACCAGAGTTACAAAACGAGTGCTGAATAGTATTATTACAATACCAAGGGAGGCAAAAACTCCTCCCGAAAGTTTTTACATAAAAGTTTCTTATGGAGGACCATGTCCTCCCGCAGCTTCACTCTTGTTTTTCCTCATGTGGAACCACCTTGGTACAAAAGCAACAAAAATCTGCTGCTTCCTCACCTAAAAACAACGAGGGGATAAACCCTGAGTATGGAATTACTCAGCAAGTCTTACCCGACTAAAGAAAAGACTCTCAAGGGTATGCTGGTTTTAAGGGAGTCAAGGTAGGGTACCTCAAGATCAAAGACTCTGTTTTGCATAAATGCTTACTAAAATGGATCCTTAAAAATCCAGTTTTATTGTCAGGTTAGGTAAACTTACCTATTTCTAGAGTTCCTTGCTAACCTAGTTCAATCACTTGTCCTGCACTAGCCAGTTTCTCATCAATCCCTTCATCTTTAGTGGATTACTACGTGTAAGTCAGTGACCAAGTCTTCATAACCGCGAAGGTACAGTGATCCGAATCGATTATACTCAGCTGAGGATCTCCAATCACACGACATATGTAGCACTTAACCCTTGCATATGTCAACCCGCCACTGGGGTTCTTGTTGGGGTCGTGCTTCGGTGCGCCGAAGGTCCCACACGAAGAAGCAGCTTCGGCTGAAGTCAAAAGATGGCCGAAGGTTCCTTTTCATGGAGCTTCGGCGTTACAAACCGACATAGAAATAGAATGACCTTTTTATCCATAAGAGAGTCAATGTTGTAAACTTTTGTAAGGGGCATAATTGTAATTTGTCACAGGCTGCGACCTGTGCCTATAAATAGATGAACAGTACCTCTGTACTGTTCACGCGAACCGGTCATTTGCCTTTGCATCACATTCGATCCCCTGCCTCAGGACCGAAGGTACATTTGTAATTTGAAGTCATTTGTATTCATTCATATCAGTAGAAATGGAAATGATTTTATGTTAACATTTGAATGTCTATTTTATACCTCATGATTTATATGAATGCCTCGTTCCTCGCTATTATGTTTACGAAGGTATGTCCTTCGTAACCTTCGTCCGAAATTCCTTATATCCCGAAGGGATATGATGTAGTGGAGGACGAAGGACCTTAATATTTAACATTTTCTGTGTTGCCTTGTTCTTAACTCTTAGCATTTGAGAACAAGCCCCCAACATTGGCGCCCACCTCCGGTGAACTCACTTCCACTTTTCTGAGCTGATGGCTTCGTTCAACAATCAAGCTGGAGCTGCTTCGGCTTCGAAGCTGGTGCTCCCGATAACAGGCGGTTCTTGCTCAGAGCCGGCTAACAAGAAGCAGAAGAAGGAGGCTCAGAGAAGGGTGCAGCATGTTGGAGTGCAGGGACCCTTCATCAGGTCAAAATGGTCCCACATTCCAATTACTTTCTCTCAGGAAGACCTTCAGCTTAAGGATTATCCTCACAATGATGCCATGGTTATCTCTTGTGTGATCAAAGGATTTCTGGTCCACAATGTCCTAGTTGATACAGGCAGTGCAGCTGACATTATATTTGCTAAAGCCTTCAGACAAATGCAAGAGACCGAAGACAAGATTCACGATGCTACGCACCCTCTTTGTGGCTTCGGAGGGCGGCAGATTGTGGCACTTGGGAAGATTACCATGCCGGTAACCTTCGGATTTGTTAACAACACAAGGACTGAGCAAATTGTGTTTGATATTGTTGACATGGAGTATCCTTACAATGCTATCATCGGCCGTGGCACTCTTAATGCCTTCGAAGCAATTCTTCACCCAGCTTATCTCTGCATGAAGATACCTTCGGACCAAGGACCTATTGCTATTCATGGAAGCCAGGAAGCTGCTAGAAGGGCCGAAGGAAGCTGGACTGACTCCAAGGCAATCCATAATATAGATGGAGCTGAAGCTTGTGAACAGTACAAGTTCAGGAGGGAGAAGGCAGCTTCAGCGGATCAGCCGAAGCCTATGTTATTGTGTGAAGATGTAGCAGAGCAGAAGGTGTTGTTGGGCTCGCAATTATCTGAAGACCAGGAGAAAACCTTGATAAGGTTTTTATTCAACAACAAAGATGTCTTTGCATGGTCAGCTAATGATCTCTGTGGAGTAAATCGGGATGTTATTGAACATTCGCTCAATGTTGACCCATCCTTCAGACCCCGAAAGCAGAGGCTTCGGAAAATGTCTGATGACAAGGCCGAAGGGGCTCGCAATGAAGTGAAAAGACTCCTCAGTGCAGGAGTTATCAGAGAAGTGAAGTATCCAGAGTGGCTAGCTAACACTGTTATGGTGAAGAAGGCCAATGGCAAGTGGAGAATGTGTATTGATTTCACAGACCTCAACAAGGCTTGTCCGAAGGATGAATTCCCACTGCCAAGGATAAACTCTTTAGTTGATGCAGCAGCTTCTTCAGAGCTCATGAGTCTCCTGGATTGCTACTCAGGCTACCATCAAATCTGGATGAAGAAGGAAGATGAGCCGAAGACTAGCTTCATAACCCCAAGTGGTACATATTGCTATCTTCGGATGCCTGAGGGGCTCAAGAATGCTGGAGGGAGTTTCAGCAGAATGACTGCGAAGGTTCTCCAATCTCAGATAGGCAGAAATGTGTTGACTTATGTCGATGACATCATCGTAAAGAGCACGAAGCAAGAAAATCATATTGCTGATCTGTAGGAGACCTTCGCCAGCTTCAGACAAGCTGGTCTGAAGCTGAATCCAGAAAAATGTGTCTTCGGAGTGCAGAAGGGTAAATTTCTTGGATGCTTGGTTTTGACAAAAGGAATCGAAGCTAATCCAAATAAAATCGAAGCTATACTTCGAATGGAGCCACCAACCACAAGAAAAGGGGCCCAAAGATTAACAGGAAGGCTAGCATCTCTCAACAGATTTATATCCAGATCAGCAGAAAGAAACTTACCATTCTTCGAGGTGCTGAAGTCAGCTGAAGTCTTTCAATGGGGCCCGAGTCAACAAAAAGCCTTCGAAGAGCTCAAGCAATACTTAATAGATCTCACAACATTAACTCCACCAACGCCAGGGGCTCCTCTGCTGTTGTATGTGGCAGCTTCGCACTCAGCAGTAAGTGCGGCACTTGTTCAGGAGAAGTTTGATGGACAAGTCAAGAAGCAGGTCCCAGTATATTTTGTATCTGAGGTCCTTAGTGTCTCAAAGAAAAATTATACAGAGCTGGAGAAGGTGTTGTATGCTGTTTTAATGGCATCCAGGAAGCTTCGGCATTATTTTCAGGCATACAATATCATTGTTCCTTCTTCGCAGCCGTTGAAGGATATCATGAGAAATAGAGAAGCTACTGGCCGGATTGGAAAGTGGGCTGCGGAGCTCAATGAATTTTACATTGATTATGTGCATAGATCCTCAATCCAGTCTCAAGCATTGGCAGATTTCATTGCCGACTGGACGCCAGGGGCTTAGGACGAAGAAGCGAATAAAGATGCCGAAGCATGGACAGTGTTTTGTGATGGCTCTTGGGGAACCTTCGGAGCAGGTGCAGCTGCTGTTTTGGTCTCACCGTCCAAGGTTAAAACTTGCTATGCAGCAAGACTTGACTTCAGCTGCACAAATAATATCGCTGAGTACGAAGCCCTGCTCCTGGGCCTTCGGAAACTAAAGGCAATGGGAATCAGAAGGGCGATTCTTAAAACTGATTCCCAGGTTGTTTCGGGTCATATTGACAAAAGTTGCAAGGCTAAAGACCCAAAGCTTGAAAAGTACCTAGACACGGTCCGAAGGATCGAAGCTTCCTTCGAAGGATTTTCTGTTAAGAATATCCCTCGAGGACAAAATGAGCATGCTGATTTGTTGGCCAAGTCTGCGGCACAGGGGCTGCCGTTACCTTCGGATGTGTTTTTCGAAACAATAAAGGCACCTTCAGTGGAGCTACTTGAAAGAGCAGTCCTTAACATTTCTCCTGTGTACAGTGAAGATTGGAGAACTGAAATAATCTCTTACCTTCAGGGTAACTTCTTATCAGATGACGAAGCTTATAATAAAAGGATAGAGGCAAGAGCCCGTCCGTATGTCATGATAGAAGGGGAATTATACAAGCATGGAGTTTGTGCCCCGCTGCTCAAGTGCTTGTCTAGAACCGAAGGTATAGAGTTAATGAAAGAAATACATGCAGGCCTGTGTGGATCCCACATCGGATCTAGGCCGTTACTTGGAAAGGTTTTCCGCCAAGGGTTTTATTGGCCGAAGGCAGCTTCGGATGCAGCAGAGTTGGTTCAAAAGTGCGAAGGTTGTCAGAAATGTGCGAGAGATCAGAAGCAACCTTCGTCTTTGACATAGTTGATACAGCCCGTCTGGCCATTGCAAAGGTGGGGCCTCGACCTGCTGGGTCCATTACCACCGGCTCAAGGCAATCTGAAATATGTTATAGTGGCTATGGAGTATTTTTCCAAGTGGATTGAGGCGAAACTGTTGGCCACAATAACTTCGGCCACTGTCCAAAAGTTTTTCTGGTAGAACATCGTCTGTCGCTTCGGAGTACCGAAGGCCATCACTGTAGATAATGGAACACAGTTCGACTCCGAAGATTTCAGAAATTTCTGTGATCAAATTGGCACGAAGATCCACTTTGTATCAGTCAGGCATCCGGAGTCGAATGGGCTTGTTGAAAGGGCCAACGGTATCATAATGACAGGAATAATGAAGCTAATCTTTAATCAACCAAGGGGAAAGTGGCCAGATCAGTTGACCAAAGTGGTGTGGAATCACAATACAACAACATCAAGGTCTACAGGCTTTACCCCATTTAAGTTGCTATTTGGTGACGAAGCAATAACCCCGGAAGAAGCCAAAGCTGGATCAATAAGAGTGGTGGCTTCGGCAGAATCAGGTTCCGAAGATACTTGTCTCGTGGAAAAAGATGCCTTAGAGGGGATCAGGCTCCAAGCCGTGGAGAATATCAATAAGTACCAGGCCGAAACAGTAAAATGGCGAGATAGAAAGGTCCGGCTAAAAAATATTGAGCCAGGACACTTGGTGCTTCGGAGAGTGGCCAACCCGGATACAGTGGGCAAGTTGCAACTGAAATGGGAAGGGCCTTTCTTAGTAGCATCTTCGTCAAGGCCTGGTTCGTACAGACTGAAGGACATGGATGGCAATGAAATTCCAAGATCTTGGAATGCGGATGAGCTTCGGCGGTTTTATGTATAACTCGATGTAATTTTGTGTGTCTTTTCTTTTCTTTTTCATGGCACCCTTTTCCTTTCTAAAGGGGGAGAAAGGTTTTTAATGGGGCCATCATATGTAATCTTCCTTTTTAGTTTTATAAGAGCAAAATCCCCCAAAGAATGTAAATGTAAAAGCTGAGAGCGCACCATCGAGTGCCGAAACTGAAAAAGAGAAAAAGCTCCGAAGACGTCCCTAAGGGGATGCAGAGCTCACAGCGAAAAGTCAACGCTGGTTCCGCCGAAAGTAAAAGGCGAAGAAGCTCCAAAGACGTTCCTAAGGGAATGCAGAGCTTATACCGCCTAAGTAAAAGGCGAAGAAGCTCCAAAGACGTCCCTAAGGGGATGCAGAGCTTACAGCGAAAAGTCAACGCTGATACTGCCTAAGTAAAAGGCGAAGAGGCTCCAAAGTCGTTCCTAAGTAATGGCTGACAATGTGGCTTCGGACATATGCCTCGGACATTCATTCGCGCATTACATTACATCATAACATTTGCATGCATAAGCATTCATTCATAGCATTTGTGAACCAAAGTGGTTGCTTCGGCACAAGGGAGAATTGGTTTTTTATGAATCGTTGTGTAAAAGAAAAGTTTCGGAGAAGTGGTTTTTATGATTCGTTATGCTTTGTTGTATACAAAAGAGAAAAGCTTCGTTGCTCGGCAAAAAGAAGAATTGCTTTTATGCTTCGTTGTGTACGAAAAGAAGGGAAGGTGTTTTTTCGCCTTCGGCTCAAAAAACTGATTTCGTCCACATCAAAGCGCATCAACCGAAGGGTAAGAATATATTACAAGGTATGTACAAAGTTCCTTGAGAACAATCTAATTGTATTTACAAGAGTTGTTACAAAATCATCCTGAGTTTTTCTATAGTATACTTCTACTGATCTTCATTAAGCTTCAGCTTGGGCGACAGCTTCGGCGACATATCTTAGGCATCATCTTCACCTTCATCATCCTACATAAATCAAGGAATCGTGAGTAAAAATCAAGTGCAAAGGAAAAGGTAAGTACGAAGTATCATTTCTTACTGGTTCAAGATGACTTCGGGCTTCGTCTCCAGCCTTCTCCCGCCCGCCTTTTGTCCATATCATTTTTACAAATCTATTTGAGATGCTTCGGGCGAGGTCAGGTATATCATCCAGGATTGATGGAGATAGGGTGAAGTTGGGCCTGTTGACTATTTTTCCATGTTCGCAGCCGGCCTTCAGGAATGCAGCAGTGGTACCCCGAGAAGCTACCCAGGCACAGAAGTCGCCGTGCCCGGCTATAACTTCGTCAAGTTCTTCAATTTCGGCTTCAATATGATCGAAGGCCTGTGGTAAATTTTCCGCTGAAGGGTTAAATTTCCCGCTGCTGGCTCCAACAGAGTAAAATATCTTTTTTAATCGACCAATACAATTGTTGCTAAATTTTAAGCATTTGTCTTGAAGGCTTGCTAAAGATTTCTTCAACTCTGAGCTGGTCTGGACTTCGGCTTCAAGCTTCGAATTAAGCTCTAGCTTCTCCTGATCGAATTGTTTTGATTGACTGATAAGCTTCGAGTTCAACTCTGCTACTTTAGCCTCAGTCTCAGCCAGCAAGCCTTCGGTCGATTGCAGCTCGAAGTCTTTCTTTTCAATGATGGCAGATTGTTCTTTTATCTTGTTTTCTAAGTTTTCAATTATAGCTTCGTGCTTTCTGTCTTCCAGATCTTGCTGCATCTTCAGAGCTTTGCTCAGTAGCATGCTCTGCACAGAAAAATTTACGTTGGTAACATTTTCATTATTAACAGCAATAAAAACCAGAGAAAAGGTTGTTTACCTTGAAGTTAGAGTAAAATAAGCTGCCGACGATGTGTTGTCGTCGGTAGCGGCTGATGTCTGTCTCTAGCTTCGGAAAACCGATACTCTTTGATAGAGTACCGATTACCTTGGCTCCAGTCTGGTCTCGAATGCAGCCCAATTTTTCGTCGTCAATGCCTCCAAATAGAAGGGCTCCTGGCTTGTAGCCGCAAGATTTGGCATAGTCCTTGAGTTCTTCTATTTCGTCCTTCATCAGTTTTTGCCCAACTAAATTCTGGAAAGAGTAGGCTTCGTCGTCCGAAGTGTCTTCGGCTATTTCTTTTCCTTTCTCAGGCACTGTGGCCATGGTTTTTTCAGTAGTAGCACCAGCCTCTTCTGCAGCTATATCTTCCAAAATCTTGTTAATGTCCTCAATGGTAGTTTCCAAGTTTGTATCTTCGGCTGTAGCGGCTTCGGTAGCCGCGATCTCCGAAGGTGCGCCTTCGACGATTGTTGTGCCTTCAGCAGCTGCCGTTTTCTGAGTTGACGCCCTAGGCGGCGTCTTGTCGATAACTTCAGTTACCGCAATAATTCTTTGCCGCTTGGGTTTGCTTATCTTCGTCTGATCCGGCTCGTCCACCTTTTGAAAAAGCTTCGTCAGTTGGAGCCCTAATGGACTTAGCTTCGTGGGCATGGGTTCAGTCATTACCTTTAAAATTTCCTCCACGTCGCTGGCAGAAGGCGGTGTGGGGGTCTTTCCTTCTTCGGGTGATTTGCGCTTCGGAGTAGATATTTTTCTTTTCTTGGGAATTTTCTTCTCCTTTGCTGGTCTTTCTTCATCTTTGACCAGAGTTTCGGCCACTCTTTTTCTTTTGTGGCCCTCGGCACCCTTGTTCAACTGCTCATAGTCTGGGCACTCGAAGCCCAGGGCATCAAGCACTCGGTTTAGCCTTCGCTTCGGTCGGGTGCCGAAGGCCGCTGTCATTAGTTGATCCTCTTTTTTGGAGTAATTCCCCAGGATTTCGTTGCACATCACCTCAACTGTGTCTAGCCATTCTTTGCAGGGTTTTTTAAAGTACTTCTTAAACTTGAAGTGGTAAGGCAGCCGGACAAGCTCCCCCTTCTTCTTCTCTCCCTCCAGCTTCGGCATTTCCCACTCTTTTAGAGTAGGGAAAACTCTGAATGCCAAGAACTCCTGAACTAGATCCCTGGTGCCAATATGTTCTGAAATAATTTCAAATTCACCCAGAGCAGCCCAGGTAGGACCTTTTAAATCGCCGATGCGGCAGCGTGGCCTCGTCTCTCCGAAGATTAACTCCAGAGGGCTTTGTACCAATTTTTCTCTGTCTTCGTCAACTTTTACATAAAACCACTCAGATTTCCAGCCTGCTGGCCATTTGCTTCGGTAGCTGATGACAGGACACTTTGTTGTTTTCCGGTAGGCAAAATTATAGCAACCGAAATTATCATGTAGCCCATCTTTTCTGGCCTTTGTTTGATAATGTAATTCGTGAACTCGGCAGAAACTGTCGGCAAACGGTTCCACAGCTTGGCTTCGGAGGGCCCAGATATAAACATTTAGCCTAACGATGGCGTTAGGAGTCAATTGATGAAAGTAGATACCAAACCTCTTCAGTATCTCCGCAATAATATTGTGAAGAGGGAATCTCAGCCCAGCCTTTAAAAAGCTCTTGAAGATAACAATCTCATCTTTCCCTGGCTTCGGGGTGGTCTCTTCTCCCCCGAAGCGGAGTAGCTTCTTCTGATCTTCATTGAAATAACCTGCTTTCACCATCTTCGAAAGATCAGCCTTTGAAACAGTTGATTTCCCAAAATCCAGGTGACTAGGCTTGCTGGGCGTGGCAATGTGGTAGTCATCTTCGGAGTCAGTCCCTTCAATGTTTTCTTCTTCTCCTTCGGCTGCTGTCGGGTTTGCTTCGGCAGCAGGCCTTTCTTCCGCAGTCACTAGACCAGAACGCTGCATCGCTTCGGAGATGGGCACAGTGTCCGAACCTTCGGCTTCGTCTCCCTCACGTACAACTTTAGCAGTAGATCGTACTCTCGCCATTTGATTCTGAGTTTGGGGAAGTCAAAAACTTTTTTCTTTTTTCTTTTCTCCGAAGCTCTTCTTTCTGACGAAGCAGACGTCGAGACGGACCTTCGTTCGATTCTGAGAGTCAAGCTTCGGTTACGGTGGAAAATTTTGGCAGCAAAACAGTGCAAATAGCAATGAATGCTGTGGTAACTTCACACCTACCTGTTTGTTTATATAGTGCTGCAGGTAAGAAGGCGAAGCGGCAGGATTTTTACACCAGACGGGCGGTCACTTGTACTCGCTGTGCAGTGGACCGCAAAGATCAAACAGTAACTCTGCAAGGTGGGCCTGGCACGCGCTCGGAAGCCGGATCGTTTCTCCGCAACGAGCTCAGGGAAGGTGTTTTTTGGACCTTCGGCTTCCCGAAGCTGAAGAGGCTTTTTTCACGGGTCAAGCTCGTTACGAAAAACGATCTAGCACCGCGAAAGGGGCTACTGTTGGGGTCGTGCTTCGGTGCGCCGATGGTCCCACACGAAGAAGCAGCTTCGGCTGAAGTCAAAAGATGGCCGAAGGTTCCTTTTCATGGAGCTTCGGCGTTACAAACCGACATAGAAATAGAATGACCTTTTTATCCATAAGAGAGTCAATGTTGTAAACTTTTGTAAGGGGCATAATTGTAATTTGTCACAGGCTGCGACCTGTGCCTATAAATAGATGAACAGTACCTCTGTACTGTTCACGCGAACCGGTCATTTGCCTTTGCATCACATTCGATCCCCTGCCTCAGGACCGAAGGTACATTTGTAATTTGAAGTCATTTGTATTCATTCATATCAGTAGAAATGGAAATGATTTTATGTTAACATTTGAATGTCTATTTTATACCTCATGATTTATATGAATGCCTCGTTCCTCGCTATTATGTTTACGAAGGTATGTCCTTCGTAACCTTCGTCCGAAATTCCTTATATCCCGAAGGGATATGATGTAGTGGAGGACGAAGGACCTTAATATTTAACATTTTCTGTGTTGCCTTGTTCTTAACTCTTAGCATTTGAGAACAAGCCCCCAACAGTTCTTAAGACCAGATCAGGTTCACGCAAACTGAGAGCACAGATACACCACCGTCCAGCCTCTTGCCACGGAGGGTACACGCTACTCTCGCCACCGCTCCACGCCCATTTCGTGTTATCTTATTCTGGCCTTAGTCTGCCCGAGGCAAGGCTTGCCCATGACGAGGCATGTGACCAGTTAAAGGGTCCTCGATCATCAAGCCTACATCGAGACGGTCCTTAATCGACTCAGACGGAGACACTACACCGAGACTCTCTTCTCGTGCAAGTCACCCGCCCGGTCTCAGCTTAATCATTTAAACCCAAATCTTGGTACCTGGCAAAGGTACATCTTTTCCGATGTTGAACCCATCACGGCCGTGATGGATTCACCATCAAGTTTTATTTTCAAAAACATCCCATCCACTTTGCCAAACATCTTTTGTAAAACAAAACCTTTTGTTTTTGCTAAAGCAATACTAAGCATAGTAAATCTTTTTGTAAAAACAGGGTTTCAACGAAGGTAATCAAAGATCAAGGAAGGCAATGCAGGAATTGTTTAAGCATTCAACTCCTATCACCTAATGCATCAATCAAGTGAGAAAGATTTTAAAAACATCAAGGAAGGTGACAAATGCATCGGGGCTTGCCTTCGTTAGTAGGTGAGTCAGGCTCAGGCCCGCAGATGTTGAAGTAGAGACAAGTCTCTGCTTGAGATTCCAAAGGTGGTGGTGCCTTCTCTTCAGTCACTTCGATCTCTTCTTCGTTTTCTAAACATAATCATGTATATAAGAATGAATGCCATGTAATGCTCATGAGAGTGCAAAGATGATAAGAATTTATTATTTAAGGTCTTGAATACAATTTTCCTTCACGGAACTCCGAGAACTTAGGGTTTTCGGAGTTAGTAAAGGAGTTCATAGAGTAGGGGTGGGGGTTTTGGTTTCTAGTTATCAAACAAGGTCCAAATCAAACCAAACTCCACCCATGCCGTCTAAATAATGTGTAGGACTTATATAAAAAAGTTTGAACATTTTTGGAATTACCCTGTGTTTTCTAAAAATCCAGAACTAATACTTTGAACTACTTTAAATGCCTTAAAATTCCTTATTTAACCTAAAAATCATGAAACTATTTTTATTAAATACTATGGAAAATAAGAAATCTAGGAAAATTGGTTTCACAATTTTAGGATTTTTCTACAATTTTCTATAAGTTTTCAAAGCTCTACTGAAAAAGAAAAAGGAAAAGGCTGATTAGTATTGGGCTAGTTTCAGTCCAAGCGGCCCAGTCCAAAGGGGAAAGCGCGCGCGTGCCCGCGCGCTCTAGTGACTTTGCATAGAGGCCCTCGGGTTTCTGGCTAACTGCAAACGAGCATCTTTACTATTCCTATGTGTCGCTGACGGTTTGCATATAACCCCTTTGGTTTCTAATTCTTTACCGCGATGAGTCCGCGACGGCGTCGAGCTCGGCTGAGCTCCGGCGAGCATGCAGACCGGCCGGAGGAGACCAAGACTAGTGCTCCCGAGTGGCGGACACAAACCTGGATCTACACCGACCGTTTCCCCCAACATAATTTCATTAGTGGCCAATCGGTTTGCTCTAGCCACGATGACCGTGAGCATTGCGGACGGAAGAAGGTGTTCCCGGTGATCTAAAGCTACTCCGTGCAAATTGGTAGTTCGGCAAGCATCACCGAGCTATGAGAGTGCACAAACGAGGGAGAGAGAGGGACGAACTGACCGGAATAGGGCTGGCCGCGGTGAGGTTGGGTTTCGGGGTGGCAGAGAACTGATTTGGGGCGAATGCAAAATTCACGAACTCCGGCGAACGATTGCTAGCGATTCGTGGTGGCTGGGTGGGTGATGATGTTGCGAAGCTAGTGGAGGGCTCAATTTATAGGCAGCTTAGACGGTGGCCGGGAATTTGGATGATGATGCGCTGTGGTCGGAAAGGGGGAGGGAGGTTCTGGTGCGCATGAACCCATGGCTAACGTCATGGCGACCTCACCGGCGACGATGGGACGGCCCCAGAGAGTCACGGCGACGTGGTGTAAAGGCAGAGCCACACGGTGGGCAACGACGAAGGCTTGACGGCGGTGAGAACCTTTATCCACGGGCTGTGAGCAAGGGGGAAGGGATTACGGCCAGCCGGAGTGGCTTCCAGGTCACCAGCGGCGAGGATCCCCTTACCCCGTGCTGCTATCCATCCGCGCAGACACGAATCCCGATGCTGGTGACACGAATCACGGCGGGGAGTCATCGGCGGCGATATCTTTCTGACGCTGGCGTTCTGATCTGATCCCGGTACTGTACCATGGAGAGGTGTATTCAGATAGCCTGACAGACAAACTTGGAGCCAATTTTTCTCTCAATTCCTATTGACAACTCATGTCAAGCTCTGCAGCAAAGTTGTAGAGCAATATGCCATCTACAACATTGCAATATGGTGTTGCCATAAAAATCCATTAGATCATACTCGAAATTGGGCTTGAAGTTGATGTCAGTTCACTGTTAGCCTGATTTCAGACTTTTAGCAGTCTGACAGCCCACTTTTGAGCATGATTATCTTCAATTTATTCTTAACAACTGAGCTCACATCCCTAAGCAAAGTTGTTCACCTTTGTTTAGTCTACAAGTTTGATGTGGTAACCTAGGACAAAAACCCTATAGTTTGAAAGTTACAAAGCTCAAAAATTGAGCCCTTAACACTAAAATTCAGACTTAGAATTAAATCTCAATTAGGGACCTTTTTGCAAATGAATCCAAAACTTAGGGTTTGGCTTGTAAATTCACATATGAGTGACCCAAATGACTTAAGATACTTATTTAACTTGGTTTTTGCACTTTAGTCCAAATGTGCACAATTTTTGCACATAGGCCCCTAGGGTTTGGACTTAGGGTTTTCTAGGGTTCAAATGGGGTTTTTGGATATCCCAGGGGTATAAATGTGATTCAAGTTTATTCTTGGGAATATTTCATGACTATTTCCCTAAAGCTTTTAGGTTTTCTCAATTTGGTTTGGTTTTACCCCTTTAATCCCTATTTAGGGTTAAGTTCCCTATCCAGGGTTCTATTTGCAAAATGCTATAACCATAAAACTTGTTTGAAATTTTTACCTAGTAAATGCACTCTAGGTGTGTCAAACATATGCAATGCCAATGTTTATGATGCCATGCTCAAGTTTTAGTTGCAGTAACACCAGGGGTGTTACATCCTTCCCTCCATAAAAGAATCTCGTCCCGAGATTAAAACTCCTAGGGTGAGTAATGGAAAAGGAAATGTGTCACAATTTTATTTCCTTATTTCTGGTACAAGGCAGGGGGCGGTATGGGGTTCACTCTTTATTACAACAACTAAACACACCTTATAAAACACACTTTACAAATTACATGAGGCTAAAAAGCCTAGGAAATTCTTATCTAAAAAGTCTTGAGTTTCCCATGTAGCCTCATTTTCAGAGTGTTGGTTCCACTGTATCTTATAGAACTTGAGAGTTTTTCTCCGAGTAACCCTGTCCTTTTGATCCAAGACCCGAATGGGATGTTCGGAATATGTCAAGTCTGGTTCAAGGACAACATCTGTCACTTCAACGGTTCGATCTGGTACCCGAAGACATTTCTTCAATTGGGACACGTGGAACACATTATGTACAGTAGACAAAGTTTCGGGGAACTGAAGTCGATATGCCACTGGCCCATATCTTTCAAGTATAGGAAATGGACCAATGTACCTGGGTGCAAGCTTTCCTTTTATCCAGAATCGCGATACACCCTTCATTGGTGAAACCTTCAGGTAGACATAGTCCCCTTCAAGAAAATACAAGGGCATTCGCTGTTTGTCTGCATAACTCTTTTAACGAGCTTGGGCTTTCTTCATATTATGAATTATTTTCTGAACCTTTTCTTCGGTCGCTTTCACCATATCAGGCCTGTAGAAGTACCTTTCACCACGTTCAGACCAATTTAGCGGAGTACGACATCGTCGTCCATATAAAGCTTCGAAGGGTGCCATCTTGATACTTTCTTGATAGCTATTATTATATGAAAACTCCGCTAAAGGCAAACATTCATCCCATTTCTGTGAGAAGTCCAGAACACATGCCCGCAGCATATCTTTGAGTATTTGATTAACCCTCTCAGTCTGTCCACTTGTTTGAGGATGATAGGCCGTACTGTGGAACAATTTAGTACCCAGGGATTTATGAAGTTCTTCCCAAAATTTGGATACGAATTGTGATCCACGATCCGACACTATAGTCTTTGGAACACCGTGCAAACTGAAAATGCGAGCAATGTATAATTCCGCATAGGTAAGAATCGGGTAAGATGTCTTGACTGGTAGAAAGTGAGCAACCTTTGTGAGCCGATCAATAATAACCCAGATGGAGTCATATCTTTGGCAGTTCTGGGCAATCCCACAATAAAGTCCATACTTATGTCTTCCCATTTCCATGTCAGTATTGGTAGAGACTGTAATGGACCGGCAGCTTTCAAGTGTATGGCCTTGACATGTCTGCACGTGTCACATCTAGCCACATAGCGTGCAATCTTGATCTTCATTTTCGTCCACCAATAATGTTGCTTCAAGTCTTGGTGCATCTTAGTGCTTTCGGGATGAATAGAATAGCGACTAAGATGTGCTTCATCAAGAATTTGCTGGCGAACCTCTTCATTCTTTGGCACCACTATGCGGTTATTAAACCATACAATACCTTGATCATCTTCTTTGAAACATTTGGCTTTTCCATCTCTTATCTTCTCACGAATGTGTTTCATACCCTCATTATCTCTTTGAGCATCAATTATCCTTTGCAAGATGACTGACTCAAGCTTTAGCTGACTTAGGGTTCCTTGTTGGACCATTCGTAGGTTTAGCTTCTCCATCTCCTCACATAATGTATTGTCAGAGGTCTTCATCGTAAGACAGTGACAGGAAACCTTACGGCTAAGTGCATCTGCCACCACATTGGCCTTACCTGGGTGATAATGAATTTCCAGTTCATAATCCTTAATAAGCTCAAGCCATCGCCTTTGTCTCATATTCAATTCTGACTGGGTGAAGATATACTTCAAGCTTTTATGATCTGTATAAATGTGATAGATATTACCCAGTAGATAATGACACCAAATCTTCAGGGCATGAACCACAGCAGCTAGCTCCAGATCATGAGTTGGGTAATGCTCCTCATGTCTGCGCAACTGCCTTGAAGCATATGCAATTACTCGGCCTTCTTGCATTAATACACAGCCGAGCCCACTGCCTGATGCATCACAATATACATCAAAGGGTTTGGTGATATCCGGTTGAGCCAATATCGGAGCAGTGGTTAATAATGTCTTCAATTGTTCAAAAGCTTCATTACACTTGGAAGACCAATTGAATTTAATATCATTCTTTAATAAACATGTGATTGGCTTCACAAGCTTAGAAAAATCTGGTATGAATCTGCGGTAATATCCCGCCAGTCCAAGGAAACTTCGTACTTGATGAACAGTGGTTGGGGGTTTCCACTCCAAAATGTCTTTGACTTTGCTGGGATCTACCGCAATCCCCCTGGCAGATAGAACATGTCCCAAAAACTGAATTTCCTCCAGCCAAAACGTGCATTTACTAAACTTGGCATACAACTGATGTTCTCTCAGGCGCGTTAACACGATCCGTAAATGTTGAGCATGCTCCTCTTCATTCTTGGAATATATTAAAATGTCGTCAATGAAGACCACCACAAACTTGTCCAACTTGGGCATGAATACCGAGTTCATCAAATACGTGAAGTGGGCAGGAGCATTTGTTAATCCGAAAGACATTACCAGATATTCAAATAACCCATACCGCGTAGTGAATGCGGTCTTTGGTATATCCTCGGGCCGAATACAGATCTGATGATAGCCCGATCTGAGATCAATCTTGGAGAATACCCTTGCTCCGGTCAGTTGATCAAATAAAATGTCAATCCTTGGAAGAGGGTACTTGTTCTTGATAGTGACCTCATTCATGGGTCGATAATCCACACACATCCGTAAAGTTTGATCCTTCTTCTTGACGAATATGGCTGGACAACCCCATGGCGACGAGCTTGGCCGGATGAATCCTTTCTCAAGTAGATCTTGTAATTGAATCTTCAATTCTGCCAACTCATTCGGAGGCATACGGTACGATCTTCGAGAAATGGGAGCCGTACCGGGCTTCAACTCAATTACAAACTCTACATCCCTTTCAGGTGGCAATCCAGGCAAATCCTCTGGAAAGACATCGGGAAACTCGCATACTACCAGAATATCCTTGATTTTCGGTATAATGGCTTCATAAACTCTGCCAGTAGCTTTGGTTGAAATGGGGATAGGCAAAAGAATTTCTTCTTGATTATGACTCAACCTGATAGTTCTTTGATCAGTGTTGAGGGTTGCTTTATGCTTGGCCAACCAATTCATACCCAAAATGACATCTATGTCTTGGCCTTTCAGAACGATCATATTAGTAGGAAAGTCCCGTCCGGCCAATGTTACGGGCACTTGATAGGCCACTTCTCTAGTAAAGATTTGTCCCCCAGGTGAGTGAATTTTAAACCCCTCTTTTGATTCATGGCATGAAATGTGATGTTGCTCCACAAATTTCTTGCTAATGAATGTATGCGAAGCACCAGAATCAAAGAGAATGACTGCAGGATGATTGGCCACGAGGAACATACCCATCATTACCGGCTCCCCGTCCGGTGTAGTGGCCACTTGTGTATAATAGATGCGTCCCGTCTTCTTGGTGTTTTTGCCCGAAGTATTTCCCTTGACTTTAGATGAATTCCCAGATCCTTGCTGGCTATTTGACTGGTTTTGCTTTGGATAAGGGCAATCCTTGATGAAATGTCCAGATTTGCCACAATTGAAACATCCAGTCGATGAGCTGGGCAGAGAAGGGAATCGAGTGCCTGGGCACCCGGCTGACTTGGGGCAGTGGGGGCATTATTGGGACGAATAACTATTAGCTGCTTAAAAGGGAAGGAGGGTGCACGAGAGCGATTCTGGTTGGAAGGCCGGAGAACAAACCGTTGCCTTTTCACCGGGCCCTGACTAGGCCTGTCTCCTCCAAATCCCTTAGATTTTCCGACACCTGCACACTTCGCTTCTACTGCCAATGTTGTACTGACAGCTCTTCCATAAGTAAGATCTATGCAGGTTGCCATTTTTCTTTGCAGTCGATCATTTAGACCTCTCATAAAACAATTCTTCTTTTTCAGATCAGTGTTCACTTGATCGATTGCATATTGCGACAAATGATTGAACTTATTGAGATACTGATTAACAGTATCCCCTCCTTGCTTTAGCTTCATAAATTCTTCTTGCTTCATGTGAAGAACACCCTCGGGTATATAATGTTCGTGGAAGGCCACCTTGAATTCTTCCCATGTTATCTGATGATTGGCCGGTTGAACGGCCACGAAATTTCCCCACCAGGTGCTGGCAGGGCCGCGCAGTTGCTGGGCTGCAAATAAAGGCTTCTAGGTCTCCGAACAGCGCAGAAGTCCGAATTTTTGCTCAATAACCCGAATCCATTCGTCGGCTTCTAACGGGTCTTCGGCTTTAACAAACAGGGGTGAACGTGTCTCTAAGAAGTCCAAGTAAGAAGTTTCGTGGGGGCCCTGTTGATAACCCCACCCGCCTTGTTGCTGAAACTGTTGACCCGCTATCTCTCTCAGAAAGCGGGTATTATCCGCGGTCGCGTTTACTAAGGCGGCAATCGCCTCAGCAAGTGTGGGAGGGACGGGAGGTGGATTTGGGGTAGTCTCCCTCCCACTGGAGGTTCCAGCTGCATCCTGTGATCAGGTCTTGGACGGCATCTGTGGCAACAAACATTTGAAAACAAATATAATATGCCAAAGACAAAACCATCCAATTTACATTACCAAAAAGAGTAATGTTACATACTCGATTTTATACAACAGGATACATTACCCAGTATACAATAGCACTACCTATTATACAATAGTGCAACCTACAATACACTACTTCTTTTACTACACCACTATTCCTGCTTTTGGTTGCTCCTAGCAGCCTCGTCGTCGGGTGTGGGAGACCATTCATCGACCAGCCTCATTGAAGGAGGGGGCTTAAAAAGGTCTAGCTCACCACCATGTGCTTCTCCCGCAACGTGCGAGGGTCCGGCTTCCGACCCGACAGGATCCGTAGGTGCACTGGGATGTAGTTGCGAATACAGTACATGGACTTCCTCATGTAGGGTATTGCAATACGCCTGCAGATTGTCAATGGCAGCGCTAAGTTCTTTGACTCGAGCTCGAGCCTTTGCTTCCTTAGCCCAAGCCACTGAACGAGACTGTACCGCCCAATCGAGCGCTAAATCCCGATCAGCAAGCTGATCCTGCAGACGGAGGATGTAACCTCTTAATTCATTTATTCTGTCGCCATCTACGACCCATATGCTGGTCCTGCGTTGCAGTTCCGTTTGAAGCTGATTCACGCGGGCTTCAAGATCCCCAATCGGATCGTTGCTTCCGCTACTACTATCCTCATCCCGTGGGGCAAGTTGATGACGAGGTACTCCAATTGGGCCAGTTGACTTACGCGCGGTCTTCCTCGTGCGCGGCGGCATTTCTCTAAGGGGGGAAATTTTATTAATATAGTTCTTAGCATGATGCATGTATCATTACAGAACCAACCTTAGTTGATTCATACCTTCTATACATTGCACTCCTCCTATCTGGTCTTTCATATAGATTCTTCAGATATAACGGGTAAGAATGGAAGAAACCTTTCTAGGTAAGTTTTTAGAAAATCCTTTTGAAGATGCCTCATAATATCTGCAAAGAAGGGCTTCGCTCCGATACCAGCTGTGACAGAACCTCCCAAGTCATTAGGCCCACCTACAGTTGTCCTTGTCCAACAGACATTAGACAACCCTGTAGATGTTCCTGAATCACTTGTTAAGTTCGGTATCTTTTCTCTTACCTTTCCAGTAACGTTTCACCTGTCTTGCAGACATTAGAGAACATCGGAGATATAGAAATACGGAAGCGATTACAGAAACTTACATTTATTTAGAAAGTAAGAGCAAGTTACTTATTATAGACCAGAATTATAAAATGAGTGCTGAGTAGTATTATTACAATACCAAGGGAGGCAAAAACTCCTCCCGAAAGTTTTTACATAAAAGTTTCTTATGGAGGACCATGTCCTCCCGCAGCTTCACTCTTGTTTTTCCTCATGTGGAACCACCTTGGTACAAAAGCAACAAAAATCTGTTGCTTCCTCACCTAAAAACAACGAGGGGATAAACCCTGAATATGGAATTACTCAGCAAGTCTTACCTGACTAAAGAAAAGACTCTCAAGGGTATGCTGGTTTTAAGGGAGTCAAGGTAGGGTACCTCAAGATCAAAGACTCTGTTTTGCATAAATGCTTACTAAAAGTGGATCCTTAAAAATCCAGTTTTATTGTCAGGTTAGGTAAACTTACCTATTTCTAGAGTTCCTTGCTAACCTAGTTCAATCACTTGTCCTACACTAGCCAGTTTCTCATCAATCCCTTCATCTTTAGTGGATTGCTACGTGTAAGTCAGTGACCAAGTCTTCATAACCGCGAAGGTACGGCGATCCGAATCGATTATACTCATCTGAGGATCTCCAATCACACGACATATGTAGCACTTAACCCTTGCATATGTAAACCCACCACCGGGGTTCTTAAGACCAGATCAGGTTCACGCAAACCGAGAGCACAGATACACCACCGTCCAACCTCTTGCCACGGAGGGTACATGCTACTCTCGCCACCGCTCCACGCCCATTTCTTGTTATCTTATTCTGGCCTTAGTCTGCCCGAGGCAAGGCTTACCCATGACGAGGCATGTGACCAGTTAAAGGGTCCTCGATCATCAGGCCTACATCGAGACGGTCCTTAATCGACTCAGACGGAGACACTACACCGAGACTCTCTTCTCGTGCTAGTCACCCGCCCGGTCTCAGCTTAATCATTTAAACCCAAATCTTTGTACCTGGCAGAGGTACATCTTTTCCGATGTTGAACCCATCACGGCCGTGATGGATTCACCATCAAGTTTTATTTTCAAAAACATCCCATCCACTTTGCCAAACATCTTTTGTAAAACAAAACCTTTTGTTTTTGCTAAAGCAATACTAAGCATAGTAAATCTTTTTGTAAAAATAGGGTTTCAAGGAAGGTAATCAAAGATAAAGGAAGGCAATGCAGGAATTGTTTAAGCATTCAACTCCTATCACCTAATGCATCAATCAAGTGAGAAAGATTTTAAAAACATCAAGGAAGGTGGCAAATGCACCGGGGCTTGCCTTCGTTATTAGGTGAGTCAGGCTCAGGCCCGCAGATGTCGAAGTACAGACAAGTCTCTGCCTAAGATTCCAAAGGTGGTGGTGCCTTCTCTTCAGTCACTTCGATCTCTTCTTTGTTTTCTAAACATAATCATGTATATAAGAATGAATGCCATGTAATGCTCATGAGAGTGCAAAGATGATAAGAATTTATTATTTAAGGTCTTGAATACAATTTTCCTTCACGGAACTCCGAGAACTTAGGGTTTTCGGAGTCAGTAAAGGAGTTCATAGAGCAGGGGTGGGGGTTTTGGGTTCTAGTTATCAAACAAGGTCCAAAGCAAACCAAACTCCACCCATGGCTTCTAAATAATGTGTAGGACTTATATAAAAAAGTTTGAACATTTTTGGAATTACCCTGTGTTTTCTAAAAATCCATAACTAATACTTTGAACTACTTTAAATGCCTTAAAATTCCTTATTTAACCTAAAAATCATGAAACTATTTTTATTAAAAACTATGGAAAATAAGAAGTCTAGGAAAATTGGTTTCACAATTTTAGGATTTTTCTACAATTTTCTATAAGTTTTCAAAGCTCTAGTGAAAAAGAAAAAAGAAAAAGGCTGAATAGTATTGGGCTGGTTTCAGTCCAAGCGGTCTAGTCCAGAGGGGAAAGCGCGCGCGCCCGCGCGCTCTGGTGACTTTGCACAGAGGCCCTCGGGTTTCTGGCTAACTGCAAACGAGCTTCTTTACTATTCCTATGTGTCGCTGACGGTTTGCATATAACCCCTTTGGTTTCTAATTCTTTACCGCGATGAGTCCGCGACGGCGTCGAGCTCGGCTGAGCTCAGGCGAGCACGCAGACCGGCCGGAGGAGACCAAGACTAGTGCTCCCGAGCAGCGAACACAAACCTAGATCTACCCCGACCATTTCCCCCAACATAATTTCATTAGTGGCCAATCGGTTTGCTCTGGCCACGATGACCGTGAGCATTGCGGATGGAAGAAGGTGTTCCCGGTGATCTAAAGCTACTCCGTGCAAATTGGTAGTTCGGCAAGCATCACCGAGCTATGAGAGTGCTCAAACGAGGGAGAGAGAGGGACGAACTGACCGGAATAGGGCTGTCCGCGGTGAGGTTGGGTTTCGGGGTGGCGGAGAACTGATTTGGGGCGAATGCAAAATTCACGAACTCCAGCGAACGATTGCTAGCGATTCATGGTGGCTGGGTGGGTGATGATGTTGCGAAGCTAGTGGAGGGCTCAATTTATAGGCGGCTTAGACGGTGGCCAGGAATTTGGATGACGATGCGCGATGGTCGGAAAGGGGCAGGGAGGTTCTAGTGCGCATGAACCCGTGGCTAATGTCGTGGCGACCTCACCGGCGATGATGGGACGACCCCAGAGAGTCACGGCGACGTGGTGTAAAGGCAGAGCCACGCGGCGGGCAACAGCGAAGGCTTGATGGCGGTGAGAACCTTTATCCACGGGCGGTGAGCAAGGGGGAAGGGATTACGGCCAGCCGAAGTGGCTTTCAGGTCATCGGCGGCGAGGATCCCCTTACCCCGTGCTGCTATCCATCCACGCAGACACGAATCCCGACGCCGGTGACATGAATCACGGCGGGGAGTCGTCGGCGGCGAGATCTTTCTGACGCTGGCGTTCTGATCTGATCCCGGTATTGTACCATGGAGAGCTGTATTAAGATAGCCTGACAGACAAACTTGGAGCCAATTTTTCTCTCAATTCCTAATGACAACTCATGTCAAGCTCTTCAGCAAAGTTGTAGAGCGATATGCCATCTACAACATTGCAATATTGTGTTGCCACAAAAAGCCATTAGATCATACTCGAAATTGGGCTTGAAGTTGGTGTCAGTTCACTGTTAGCCTGATTTCAGACTTTTAGCAGTCTGACAGCCCACTTTTGAGCATGATTATCTTCAATTTATTCTTAACAACTGAGCTCACATCCTTAAGCAAAGTTGTTCACCTTTGTTTAGTCTACAAGTTTGATGTGGTAACCTAGGACAAAAACCCTATAGTTTGAAAGTTACAAAGCTCAAAAGTTGAGCCCTTAACACTAAAATTCAGACTTAGAATTAAATCTCAATTAGGGACCTTTTTGCAAATGAATCCAAAACTTAGGGTTTGGCTTGTAAATTCACATATGAGTGACCCAAATGAATTAAGATACTTATTTAACTTAGTTTTTGCACTTTAGTCCAAATGTGCACAATTTTTGCACATAGGCCCCTAGGGTTTGGACTTAGGGTTTTCTAGGGTTCAAATGGGGTTTTTGGATATCCCAGGGGTATAAATGTGATTCAAGTTTATTCTTGGGAATATTTCATGACTATTTCCCTAAAGCTTTTAGGTTTTCTCAATTTGGTTAGGTTTTACCCCTTTAATCCCTATTTAGGGTAAAGTTCCCTATCCAGGGTTCTATTTGCAAAATGCTATAACCATACAACTTGTTTGAAATTTTTACCTAGTAAATGCACTCTAGGTGTGTCAAACATATGCAATGCCAATGTTTATGATGCCATGCTCAAGTTTTAGTTGCAGTAACAACAGGGGTGTTACAATGAGCAATATCACAACAACTTCTGTTGCTACAGCTTCGTGCCTCGCTCTAAGGCGGGCTACCTAGTTCCGACATTTCGAAAGAGATGGCCTGGGACCTAGATGCAGGAGTGGTTCTATGTGAAGAACGACCTGACTAAAAGGGAAGATATTAAGGGGATTATTCAACGCCTTATCGGGTCTTGTTTCGGTATTAGGAAGCCATCCGCTGCCCTTGGGAATGACATAGAAGCATGCCAAATGGCTTTTAATATAGTATGTACCTACATAGGCACAAGGGACTTAGTGCAGGAGCATATCGCTTATAGGGTGTGGCCAATAGCAAGTGGGTGGGAGATGCCAAAGCAAGCTATTGTTGGATCTAGCCAAGGCAGCCTAGTTTACCTAAAGTACACCTTCAGGTACATGAATCAGTTCGATGAGCCGAATGATGACTGGCTAGATGCCATCGAAGCAACCAGTGATGAGTTGCTTGCTGCCTACTCGAAGGCTGAGGATGATGCTATGACAACGGCCTCTAGGGGTTGAGGCAAAAAGAGATTGAATAGAGTTTTTGATGTCATCGGGTTCATACATCCGGATCATTGTTGTACTCCACGAAAGCAAGGAAAGAAAAAAAAAGACTGCTGCTTTGGCGATTTCTAGCATGCCGAAGCCGAAAAAAATTAAGGTTTTAACACACCGCCCCAATCGCGTTGAAACGACCGAAGTGTTGAGGCCTATTGAGGGGTCTTTTGTATCTGAGCCAAGTTGCTCCGCTCCTGCCAAAGCTAGGACAGAATCGACCGAAGAGCCAGGACTGAAGGTGACATCGAAGCAACTGAAGACTTTGAGTCCATTGCGAGACACGGAGCTACCGAGGGCATCGAAGATTCCTATAGCAACCCTAAGGAGGAGGAGAATGGCCAGCGTACTAGACGCTGTCATGGAATCTATGAAGGTACAAACTCCTGCTTCAGCCCCTAACATAGAGGGTGAAGCCTTAAAGAAATCTGATGGGCTACTTCTGATGCTGGACCCTCAGCTCCCGCTGAAGTACATCCTTCGGGGACTGGTCTTCTAATCAAGGAAAAAGGAAATGTCTGTGAGGAACTTAAATCTCCTGCTCCCGAAGCACCTACCAAAGAGCTGGGTTTTATCGTGCGACATGCTTCAGGGAAGCAATTGTCGGAAGAACAGATTGCAGAAGCTAGACAATATGCCAAGGATCTGAAGTATCCACAAGGATCCTTAGTATATAGCGGCACTGATAAAGATGACTTTCTATATTGCCTTCCGGACAATAAGGAGATATCTGTTTGCCAGGAGATGATGAGGAACATGGGATTCCCGAAGCTTTAGCCCGGTCTATCTGCAATGTCAAAATATGATCTTGCAGATAGCCTTGCTTATAATAGCTTGAAGGTATATATGATTTTGTTGTAAAATAAACTATGTTTGTAGGTTTTCTTACTATCGTTATGTTCTCACATATATTTTTTAGGGACTAATTCTAAGCAAAGCTTTAAGGGCTCAAAAGGAAGCAGATGACGAGAGCTGCCAGATAGCTCTTGGAAATCTTCGATTAGAGGTCATCACATTAAGGAACGAAGCTCTTGAATAAGATAAGATACTGCTTTCCTTAGTGGACAAGCTAAAAACTTGCGAAACCAAGCTTAGTGCTCAAGACAAAGCCCATAAAGCTGAGGTCGAAGATTTGAAGAAAAAACTTGCAGAAATGAATGAAAATTTCGAAGTTGCAAACGCTAAGCAAGAAATAAGTGAAATGGAAAGATCCAGGGTGCAAAAGAATGTTGAGGAACTTCGGGATTCCAAGGAGATAGGCTACGTAACATCCATAGAATGCGCGAAGAAACTAAAAGATAACTTTGCAAAGGTGGGAGCATACTCTTCGGAACAAAAGTTCATTCACGGTGATCCCGAAGGAGTTATCCAGTGGATTGGCAAAGAAGCCGAAGCTTTCAATGAAATACTCGGCGATCGCAGAGATTTCTGCGCATTCGCCGGTGCACGAGGGGTCGCGGCAATTTTAGAAAAGGCCGGTTGTGAACATGTTAAGGTCGCAGCCCAACCAGAATATATTTTCTCAGCTGGCAACATCAAGGATCCCTCGGCGGAAGCTTCTTTACTAGGTGGAAGGTTTTACTCTAATGTTTGGATGAAGGGCGGTTGTGAGATGGCTGATGAAATCATTAAAAAGAATGAGAAAGAATCTCACGACGCCCGAGAGGAGGCTAAACGAGCTGAAGAAGCTGCTGAACGCGCCATGATTAAGGTACTCTTAAAGTTTTTAGTTCGTTGTTTGTTTCTAGCTTCAAAATTCACCATCATATTCTTTATTATAGCCGGCCTTTCACCACCACTGGAGCCATACAACCCCAAAGCTGACCTGGTTATGAAAGAAGCTTTGGATATAATGAAAATTGCTAACGAAGTCGTTGACGAAGTCATCGACAGACTATTGCATGAAGCTGCTGAAAAGATACTAAAGGAAGATTAAGTTCTTGTGTATTGGAAAATGTAATTCTTGTGTATGGTTGCAGCCATATGTACGGAACAAACATCAAGTATTTGTATGTGCATTAATGTAATATATCTCTTTGTGATGCATGAAATCTACGTACATTTTCATGCTTCGCAAAGAAAATTTTACTTATGCCACTGTTGATGAAGGTTAGCCTCGTGTAGTACAATATGTCTGCCGAAGGTACATCTTGTGCTATAGCACATTCTTTTGTGATCTGATAAGTATTTTTGAAGGAGTAATTTCCCTTCTTCTCCGCGGCTTTTTGCTGATGCAAAATGATATATGATGCGATGCTATGCGATGTGATATGATGGTATAATGCAAAATGATATTTATGCCAAAGATAAAAAAACCCACATGAACACACATCCAGACTCTGCATCCCCTTAGGAACGACTTTGGATTCTCTTCACCTTTTACTTAGGTGGTATTTCAACTCTACATCCCCTTAGGAATGACTTTGGAGCTAAGCTCTACATCCTCTTAGGAACGATTTTTGAGCTTCTTCACCTTTTACTTAGGTGGCATCTTAGCTCTGCATTCCCTTAGGAACGACTTTTGAGCTTCTTCACCTTTTACTTAGGTGGCATCTTAGCTCCGCATTCTCTTAGGAACGACTTTTGAGCTTCGGAACTTACTCTGTGCTCCCTTAGGGATGTCTTTGAAGCTTCAGAACTTGGTGTTGTTACACTCGATGGTGTAACCACCGGTTTATTACATCAAGCTGAAGGTTAAACCTTTTTATATTGTCTTTTAAAACAAAAATATGAAAGCAGAAAATAGCAGAAGTGGAAACACATTAGGGCTTTCTTTTGGCCAAAACAATGTGTCATCTTCAGTAGATGTGTCTGGATTCGGGCACAGTGCTATTAACTATGCGGGTTTCAGACTACTCCCGAAGGTCACATTGCTGTTGAGGCCAAAAGTACCCTTCTGGCTGCTGATCATGATTTGGGGCAGGCACCATTGGTGGGGGCGGTGGTAATTGAGCCCAAGAGGCTTGTGAGTGGCTTGCTGATTGCGTACGTATTCTAGGATGTATGGAGAGTAGCACGAAGCAGTATGGAGGACCTGCTTCGGCTGATTGTACCGCGCCTCAGCTTCAGTAATTTCCTTTTGCTTTTGGATCGTGATCTGGCACGTCCTTGTTGTGTGACCCTTGTCCTCACCACAGAAAAGGCAAAACAACTTCCTAGGTTGATTGCCGAACCTTCCTGCATTGAAACTTCTTCCTCCCCTGCCCTCGGAGCTGGCTGTTTGTAAGAAGTTTGCTGCATGCCCGAAGATTGTGAGCTATGATGGCTGTTCTGAGCATTGTTGGCCCTTTCATCGCTGGCATTGGAATTATGGATTGACCTAACATGTCTAGGATGAAGTCTTCCTCCGAAGCCCTTGGTCATTTCAGAAAACCTGTATGCTTCCTCCTTTCTTTGGCTGAAATCATTATCAGCCTGGATGTACTCATCCATCTTTTGATGGAGTTTTTCCAAGGTCTGTGGTGGCTTCCTTGCAAAATATTGGGCTATAGGTCCTGGCCAAAGCCCCTTGATCATGGCCTCAATAACAATTTCATTGGGCACTATAGACGCTTGAGCTCTCAAACGCAGGAACCCTCGGACGTACACGTGCAGGTACTCCTCGTGGTCTTGCGTGCATTGAAATAAGGCTTGAGCAGTGACTGGCTTCGTCTGAAAGCCCTGGAAGCTGGTGACTAGCATGTCCTTGAGCTTCTGCCATGATGTGATTGTCCCCGGCCGAAGGGAAAAATACATGTCTGGTCCACCCTTCTGACCGCCATGACGAAGGACTTTGCCATGATAGCAGCGTTGCCCCCATACGAGGATATTGTTGCCTCGTAGCTCATCAGAAATTGCTTTGGATCCGAATGCCCATCATACATGGGTAACTAAAGTGGCTTGTAGGATTGTGGCCACGGGGTATCCTGCAATTCAGCTGCAAGAGGAGATGCATCATCGAAAGTAAAGTTACCATGATGGAAGTCATCGTACCATTCGTCTTCGTTGAATGGGCTTTCCTGATGAAGCTCCTTGTGCTGAGGCCTTCGGTCCTGGTCATCTTGAGTAAGACCACGCATCTCCTCAGTTGCTTCATCAATCTTCTTCTAAAGGTTAGCCATCTAGAGCATTTTCTCCTTTTACCTTTGTACTTGCTGATGAATTGCTTCTAAATCCCTGATCTCCTGGTCAAGCTGCTCCTCCTGAAGAGTTGTGCTAGTGGCCTTTCTTTTTTGGCTCCTAGCCTCTCGTAGGGAGAGTGCGTCCTGATTTGTGTCGAGTGGCTGCAGAGCAGCCCCTGGCACCATTGCCTTCTTCAGCGGCATGTCAAAGGTGAATGCTTGCCAAAGGTTGTGGAAGTGAGTTCACCGGAGGTGGGCATCAATGTTGGTCACTTGTTCTTAAATGTTGTAAATCAAGAACAAGGCGACACAATTGTTAATCATTAAGGACCTTCGTCCTACAAAGCGTTATTTCCTTGCAGGTATAACGCTTCTCAGACGAAGGTCAAGGACATACCTTCATCATATCAATACAAGAATAGGAATGCAAAGGGAATAAATACGATAATTATATCTTAATAATTCATTTATTCTTGCATTCCATAAGATACATGTGAATAGTGACAATGTTTATATTACATTGATACCTTCGGCTTGCTTGAAGATGAGGATGCGAGAGAGTGAATACAATCCAGCCTGAACAGTACGGTGTTACTGTTCATCTATTTATAGGCATGCGACGCAGCCCGAGCAAGAGTACATTTATGTCCTTAATGTTTACACATGATCGTAATACAAATTATAAAGGAATAAATAGTCTTTTCCTCCTTCAACCATTATCGACATTCCTCTGCTTTGTTGCAAGCCAAAGCTTTTCCATATGGTGATAGCTTCGGCATTTACTCTTATCTTCTCTGGATCTATCTTCATCCTGTGTGTCATTCGCATAAGAAAGAGGCTTATCTACTTCAGACGAAGCTTCCTATAATAGTTTATGCTAAAAACAAATGATTAATTATGTTTTTGAGGACCTTCGGAAGGAGATGGCCCCCCACAAGCGGTATTTACACCTAGCAGCTCTCAAGGATCATATATCGTCCACACAGACCAACACGAGTCTTTTGTGCGTATTTTGTCCTCACTCATGTGCACCCGAGAAAACTTCTCGGTCGGTCACCCATCCCAATTTGCTCCAAGCCAAGCATGCTTAACTTGGAGGTTCTTTCGAGATAGGCTTCCGAAAAAGAAGATACACCTTGTTGGTATGGATACTCTATTAATTCTATTAAGCCTTGGGCCATGATATCACCATACTAGGGGCCAAGATATCACACCCACGCTCGGCAAAGGACCGTTAGCAGCCATCTATAGCTGACGTCCCTTATCTTTGCAAAGAGTCAGGATTTGACACTCATCAAAGCAGCTACTTTGCCGAGTTCCTTAAGCCCGACACTCGGCAATCCATACTTCGCCGAGTGCCATCCTAGGACACTCGGCAAAGTATATTTCCCTTTTTTCTTTTTGCAGCCAAACTTTTTGTGGTGTGTTCCTACACTATGTATACTTACATGTTCCATTTTGGCACAATTATAAAAGTGTTTGCTATAACTATTAGATTTTGTTCTTTTAATTGAATTTACTTGGATAATTCAGATTTGAACTGCAAGTCACTCGAAAAATGGAAAACTGTGAATGCAAAAGTGATATCCATGTGAGGTAACACAAGTTATGACCGATTTCAGGAGCAGACCGGAATTTTCGAGCACCATGCTAACTAAACATGACAGTGAACTTACCATCAAGTTGTTGAAAATTGTATAAAACACAAACAAAGTCAGAAAATCATGAAACTTGTCCACGTGTCTTGATATCATTTGTAGAGGCTGTGATAAAAATTTGAGAATGTTTCAAGAAAGTTGTGATGGACTATCTGTAGAAACCTAGCCGATCTATGTGGTGCTCAAAAATTATGGTCTGCTCCTGAAATCGATCGTAACTTGTGTTACCTAACATGGATATCATTTTTGCATTCACGGTTTTCCATTTTTTTTGAGTGACTTGCATTTCAAATCTAAATTATCCGAGTAAACTCAATTAAAAGAACAAAATCTAATAGTTATAGCAAGCACTTTATAATTGTGCCAAAATGGAACATGTATGTCTACATAGTGTAGGAACATACCACAAAAAGATTGGTTGGAAAAAGAAAAAAAATGGAAATATACTTTGTCGAGTGTCCCAGTAAGACACTCGGCAAAGTATATTCTAAAAGTTTTAAAAATCTTTGTCGAGTGTGTGTCAGGGAGCACTCGGCAAAGATGTCTTTGCCGAGTGCCAAATCGCTGGCACTGGGAAAAGTATATTTTTAAATTAGAAAAATGTTTGCTAAGTACTAGATCATAGGCACTCGAATGTAAACCGCACCCGGCCTCTCTCTTCCTCATTTCTTACCAACACACACTCACCGTGCCACCGCCGTCAGCCGTCGCCCGTCGCCACCCGGCCTCGTCCATTGCCGCCAACTGACCAGCTGCCGCGCCCACACCCAGTCCAAGGGAACCCACCGCCCCGGCGCCGGCCACCACAACCGCCAACGCTGGCCTGCGCCGCCACCACCGCGCGGTCCTCGGCCCCGGCACCGCCAACCCTTCCACCGATGATTCCCTACTCGACGATCTCCACGGTAAATATCAATTTTTGTGAGAATTTGTACAAATGTATTATGTTGTTTGTTATGAGTATTAGTCTATGAGTATAAATGCTTGCATATGCATTTTGTTTTTGTTAGATTTGGTTTGATCTATATGTGTACAATGCATTACATATATATGTAACAGTATTTATGATACTAATTCGACTACTTGTATATATGATGTCCATGCATTGCATATGCCATTGTGCCATTGATATATGCATGGATGTCAGCCATCATGTTGATACTTTCATTTGCAGGTTTTGGAAACCTCTCCGTGCAGGGGAGGTGCTGCCAAAATTTTCTATTGATAGGCTTCGGTTATATATGTTAGAGGATGGAGGACTGTGAGTGGATGTACACGGCCATGTAGGAAAGAACGATGTCACCCCTAAATGGATTAGAAAGACCGATGATTTCGTGGAACAGGCATATGGTGAAGCTGCTAAAGGAGCTAGTCTAGGCCCATGCCCGTGCAGAAAATGTGCCAACCAGAAAAGTGTAACACCTCAAAATCCTATTTCGGGATTTATAAAAGTTTCTCCAAAAAAAAAATTCAAGTTAAGATGTATTTTAATAATATACATTTTTTAAAAAAAAGTACATCCCTCTAATGTAAATAATAGTAAAACGTTTGGTATTCAAACCTTATATCCAAATCTTAAAACTAAATATTGGAACAGTTAAATAAAAAGAAGCCACTCGAGCTATTTATTATTTCCTTCATAAATTATATAGTTAGAATACTCTTTTAAAAATATTTGAACTAAACTAATTCATGGTAAAGATTATATAATAGCATGTCCTAAATTAAATAAGTAATGGATACTAAGCTTGTGAATATGTTTTTAGATAGGATATATATTCAAAGGATTATCTTATTAGAATAAAATACGTGTATATGGATTATGTTGTGAAGCATCTGCTTAAATATGTAAATGATTAACATAAAGAAAATATAATAAATGTACTTTGCTTTCATACTGGTACTTTGTTTGCGTATTTAAATTTGGTTAGAAAGATCAAATCTGAGATTAAATCTAAACTAGAATGAAAAGCTTAAAACTAATAAAGTAAGAAAAAGTACGATTGGGCCAAATTACTTATCTAGCCGACCATAGCCATATGATTGCTATTGCCTTTTTTATTATTTCTTTAATCCTCTTGCCGTGCTCTACGTCAGCATGAAACGGTTGCTGACATCAACATGCAAATTACTTAGCTGCTTGGCCAAACATTATGCACATCGTCGTCTTTCTCAGGTTTTAGCTCAAACTCAGGCTCCCGAGGTGTGTCCCATAATTGACATTGAATGGTTATTCACCTGGGGTTAGTTACGGACCGAGCATGGTGATTGTTTCTACCCTGAAGCTCTGTGTCTCACTAGGATCTTCACTGCATTATCTCCATCCGTCATAACTGCCTACCAATTTTCCCTCGCATAGCTGACGCCGCCGTAGTCGCGGATTCCGTTGTAACCACCACAGATCGTCAGCTTTTACTCCAAGGCGAACACCTTAGGCTCTGGGTGTATATAAATCAAGCTGTCGCATGACCCTCCACCTCACCCAAGTCTCGTACTACTCCTAATTCTACGGTCGTCCTGCTACCCAAGAGAAGAGAGAGATACAGAGCGGGGCGAGGAGTGATGGGTCACTGCCATGGTCATCTCGTGCCACACCATTGCTTCATCCCCGACGAATGGGTCTGGGCGCTGTGCGAGTTCCCGGGAGCGCGCTCGCGAGTTTTGGATGCACTGTCTGAGTATACGTCTCCTGGCGTGACCTGCGCTGGCTTGAAGGACCGACCGAAGCCACATGATTTCTCGATAAGCAAGCAGCAAATGACGCCGGGCCGCCGCCACCATTGATTTCCAAGCATCGGGAGACCATCATCACGTACGAGTTGCGCGATCTTCGAGTGATTTGTCGCGCAAAGAACCAAAGGAGTGGTGTGGGGCTGAGGGCTCGTTCGAGCGGACGCGTCAGGACCTCCTCCAGTACGTGGTCAAGCACCTCCTCAAATCCTGACACCGGTAATGCTTCCATGCCATGCTTCCCGTCTCCACCAGTGCATGTACCGAATTTGGGTTGGATTAGGGTATCGGGGGCCCTGCTAGCCGAGCTTGGATGGAGCGCCGTCGTGCTCAGGCGTGCAGTGGAGAAGACGCTAGAATGGCCTTCGGATGTAGCGAGGATGGTCTAGGTTAGAAGGCGTGCCGCTTCACTCAGTCGCAATGATGACCGTTGATTCCAGAACAAGCGATCCAGATCAAATAGCATGCATACGCTTTGGTGATCGGTTCTGTGCCGTTAGATTAGCCTCGGATGGACCGGATGGGTTGATCGGGTACTTTAATGGGGGCCATAGATCCCCAATCTGACGACCATAATAGCATACCGATTCATTTCAAGTATGATCTAATCCTAGCCCTTGGTTTTCAATCCAACGGCCAGTAGTTATCCATACCCCTTCGGCCATACACTTTTCCTAAAGAGCCCCTGTTGAGTTACGAAATAAACCCGCAGTCCCCCATGACTGTTTACTGAGTCTCGAGAATCTTTATAGTTTAGCCCTACACTCCGATGTATTGATGCGCGCAGTCTAGAATCTAGGAAAATTCAGAAATTTAATTAGAAAATGTTTCTAGTGTTAAAATAATTTCAGAAACTTATTTAATTCATAGAAAATCTATTCTAGCTCCAAATCAAATAATTCCAGTTCCTATAATTTTATAATATTATTATTTATCAAATAGTGCCACTGTTTTGCCATGAAACCTATATTAAATTGGATCACCTAATTAATCTTGTACAAAACACATGGAATCTTCAGAAAATCATAACTCCTTTGTTTTAACTCCGATTTAATCCGTTCAAGTTGCGTTAGTCTCGTAGCAACGCATAGATCATTATTATGCAGTATATTCTTATGTTTGGTGTGATGTTAATTTTATCTATACCATGTTTGTTTGTATTGTTACGACAAGCGAGAGGACACGTGTCATTTGAAAGGCAAGTTGGTACCTGGAATCTCAAGTGCCAGGCAAGTTGTGCCCTTGATTCACTTTTGTTACCCAATAATGTTCTTTATAATCATTTACCATGCATAGGTTTAATTTTGATGGGACCCAATAGGTCACCCTAGATTGTTTATCTCATTACCTTGTTTACCCCTGAATCACATGGGTAGTTTTTGCTATTGCTTTATATAGTTTTGGGATAATCATTTATTACATCCATGTTCCAGTTATTTTGTTATTCTATTTATGTTCATGTCAAGATCATTAGATTATTGTTAATTGGAACATGGAGCTTAACTTGAGAAACACGTGCCACCACAAGGGAGGAATGGGACCCCTTGGCTGACTAATTAGGAAAGCTAGTGGAAGACTACCTTACCCGAAAGGGGCAAGGGCAGTAGGGGAGTGGTCAGTGTAGGGAGGTCCTTGGATGATTTTGCTGCGATGGCGGTTAGACAAGAACCCTGCATTGGAACTTCCTATAAACTGTAGTGGGTTTTCGGAAGCTAGTGGAACTTTGTAAAGGCCTCGTAGTGGATCCCTAGCCATTCACCTTGGTAGTGTCTAAGGGCCTAGCTAACCCTGGCGACATGGGAAACACGACTTGTGGGTAAAGGGTACAACCTCTGCAGAGTGTAAAACTGGTATACTAGCCGAGCTCACGGTCATGAGCGGCTCAGGACTCTCCGATGATTAAATTATGGAACCTAAACTCAATTTGTCATTTGCATTTGCATGGGTTTATTATTAATTTTGTTCTATTATTTTATTATGGTTTGGTATTTACTTACACTTAGTAACTGCTAATAAAATTTTGACCAACTACTTAAAAGCAATGCTCAGCTTTAACCCCTGTCATTGATTAGCCTTACACATCACATGAACTCCCACCTTTGTGAGTTCATGTCCACTGGTTCCCCACAACTTGTTGAGCTATGATCATGTGTGAGCTCACCCTTGCTGTCTCACACCCCCCACAGGAGAAGGACAGGTGGTTCAGGAGGAGCCACGTGTCGAGGAGTTCGATTCGATCTAGGTGGCGTTTCTCAGTTGACATTGGCGCCGACGATCCTTAGTTCGTTTTGTATTTATTCTTTTATTTTGTAAGTCTTCCGCTATGTAATATGTACTCTGACTATATTGTGACATTTATCTCTACACACTCTGTTATTGTATATGTTGTCTCCTTGGCGCATGTATGAGATGCACCTGGCTTTGTTTCTTAAAGCCGGGTGTGACAGAAGTGGTATCAGAGGAATGTTGACTGTAGGACGAAACCTAGATAGAACTGGACAACCATTATTTACTTACCTCTGCTACTCTGATTCTTTCTAGAACTTTCCTTAATCTTTTCTCATCTATTTTCGCTTTACTCTGATTACTCTTAACTTTTTCCTTCTAAAGACAAATGTGGATTTCACACCTTGCAATCCTGTGCCTAAAGTGACCTTTAGGAATAGGAGACCTATTCCTAGGGGAAAAAAATCAAAACTATTTTCGTAAATATTGATATGCTTGATTTGCTTCTTTGATTGATTGCAACATTATAGTTGGGCATCTTAGCATGTACCACCATAAGGTATTGTGTTAGCTTTAGTGGATAACACACTAATCCACTTAGCTAATAAATCAATCGTAGTAACATTCCTCGTAATTACTCGCCTTGTCTACAATTCTTCCTTTCTTACCCTGTATTTCTAACCCAGATGGGTTACCCCTATAGTGCTAGAAGAGAGCAGTATAGACTTGATCCTTGGTATGTCATGGTTAAGAAAGGTAAAGGCAGTATATACACTGTGCTAAGGGAACCGTAGAACTCACCAGTTCCAAAGGACAAAGATTTGAAATTGCAGTAACTACCACCATCAGATTGTGGCATTCTTAGTAGATGGGAAGTTTGTTGGTGACAACATCCGTGTGGTTAAGGATTTTCTGGATGTCTTTACAAAGGAGTCATTAGGGATGCCACCTGATAGAGAAGTTGAGTTTGTTATTGGTCTCTTACCTGGAACCGCCCCTATTTCTAAACGGCCATATAGGATGTCCGTAGAGGAGTTAAAGGAACTTAAGAAGTAGTTAGCTGAGTTACAAGAGGCTGGTTACATTCGTCCGAGTTCCTCACCATGGGGAGCGCCGGTTTTGTTTGTACAGAAGAAATATGGATTGCAAGAGATGTGTGTGGATTAAAGGTCCCTTAATGGTGTCACTATGAAGAACAAGTATCCATTACCCCACATTGAAGATCTATTTGATCAGATGATAGGTGCTAGGGTATTCTCGAAGATTTATCTCTGATCGGGTTATCATCAAATGAAGATTAGGCCATTGGATATTCCCAAGACGGATTTCTCGACCCGATATGGTTTATATGAGTTCACCGTTATGTCATTTGGTCTAACTAATGCACCAACTACTTTATGGATCTGAAGAATAAGGTGTTTATGGAGTATTTGGACAGTTTCGTCGTAGTATTTATCGACGATATTTTTGTTTCAAGAGTGATAGTGATCATGAGGAACATCTGAGATTGGTGCTACAGAAGCTACAAGATAATCAACTCTACGCCAAGTACAGTAAATGCGAGTTCTGGATTGACGAGGTGTCATTCCTTGGACATATCATTTCTAATGGAGGGATATCAGTGGATCCTACTAAAGTCAAGGAGATAGTGGCGTGGAGCATACTCACTACAGTTACAGAGATTTGGAGTTTCTTGGGACTAGTAGGATATTATCGGAGATTTATTGAAGGATTTTCTAGGATTGCTAAGCCTATGACTTCGCTTTTGGAGAAAGGAAGAGAATTTAAGTGGGACGAGAAGTGCCAAGACAGCTTTGATCAATTAAAGAAGAGGTTCATGTCACCACCAGTATGGGTTATGCCAGATCTATAGAAGGGATTTGATATTTATTTTGATGCATGTGGCCAAGGCTTGGGATGTGTGCTCATGCAAGGACATGTGATCGCCTACGCGTCTCGTCAGTTGCAGAAACAAGAGTTGAACTACCCCACTCATGACTTAGAACTGGCAGCCGTTGTGCACGCGCTTAAGATTTGGAGACAATATATCCTGGGGACCAAGTGCCAAGTATATACGGACCATAAGAGTTTGAAGTATATATTCACTTAGAAGGATCTCAACCTTAGGCAACGCCGTTGGTTGGAGCTTATTAAGGATTATGATTTGGAGATTCACTATCACCCGGGCAAGGCAAATTTGGTTGCAGATGCCTTGAGTCGAAAGGAGCATGTTCATTCAGCTATTGTTGCCCAGCTACCCGATGAGATTGTTGAGGATTTCAGGAGACTTAACCTGGGGATAGTTGCTCATACTGAAGGAGTTACTATTGATGTGGAACCTACTTTGGAGCAAGAGATCCGCAAAGGACAAATTGGTGATGCTAAGATACAAGAGATTAAGGATCTGATTACTGAAGGTCGAGTTCCGGAATTTACGGAAGATGAGCAAGGTGCCATATGGTTCAAGGACAAGTTATGTGTCCCCGAGATTGAAAGCCTTCGTGAGACTATTTTAAAGGAAGCCCATGACTCGGATTGTGTGTTTACATGGAGTACCAAAGAAGATCGTTTTGGATAAGAGGATCACAGTTTACCCCCAGAATTTTGGAAAAGTTTTCATGAGAATACGGATGCGAAGTTGAATTTTAGTTTGGCCTACCTCAGACTGATGGACTGACCGAAAGGACTAACCAAGTACTGGAAGATATGTTGAGAGCTTGTGCCCTTCAGCATGGTAGTAGTTGGTACAAGAGTCTACCTTATGCTGAGTTCTCATATGATAATAATTACCAGGCCAGTCTGAAGATGTTACCGTTTGAGACTCCATATGGAAGGAAGTGCAGGACTCCTCTATATTGGGATCAGACTAGAGGAAGACAGTTCTTTGGACCTGAACTTACTCAAGAGGCAGAAGAACAAGTTCGTATAATTCGAGAGAATTTGAGGGTAGCTCAAACCAGGCAAAAGAGCTATGCTGATAATAGGAGACCACTGGAATTTGAAGAAGGAGATCATGTGTACCTCAAGGTGTCACCACTTCGTGGAATGAGGAGATTTAAAGTCAAGGGCAAATTGTCCCCTCGCTTCATTGGACTATTTTGAGTTTTTTTAGGCAAGTTGGAGAGATGGCCTATCAACTCGAGCTACCTGATAATCTATCTGATGTGCATAATGTAATCCACGTGTCTCAACTTAAGAAATACCTCTGTGTCCCCGAGGAATAGTTACCAATGGAAGAGCTTAGTGTTCAGGGAGATTTGACTTACACGGAGCATCCGATCAAGATTCTTGACACTTTGGCTCAAGTTACAAGGTTATAAAGATGTGCAATGTAGTCACCATGGAGAAGATGAAGCAACATGGGAAAGAGAAGAAGAACTTCGCATAGATTTTCTCATCTTTTCCCTAGTCCTTTCTAAATCTCGAGGACGAGATTCTTTGTAAGGGGGTAGGATTTGTAACACCTCAAAATCCTATTTCGGGATTTATAAAAGTTTCTCCAAAAAAAAATTCAAGTTAAGATGTATTTTAATAATATACATTTTTTTTAAAAAAAGTACATCCCTCTAATGTAAATAATAGTAAAACGTTTGGTATTCAAACCTTATATCCAAATCTTAAAACTAAATATTGGAACAGTTAAATAAAAAGAAGCCACTCGAGCTATTTATTATTTCCTTCATAAATTATATAGTTAGAATAGTCTTTTAAAAATATTTGAACTAAACTAATTCATGGTAAAGATTATATAATAGCATGTCCTAAATTAAATAAGTAATGGATACTAAGCTTGTGAATATGTTTTTAGATAGGATATACATTCAAAGGATTATCTTATTAGAATAAAATACGTGTATATGGATTATGTTGTGAAGCATCTGCTTAAATATGTAAATGATTAACATAAAGAAAATATAATAAATGTACTTTGCATTCATACTGGTACTTTGTTTGCGTATTTAAATTTGGTTAGAAAGATCAAATCTGAGATTAAATCTAAACTAGAATGAAAAGCTTAAAACTAATAAAGTAAGAAAAAGTACGATTGGGCCAAATTACTTATCTAGCCGACCATAGCCATATGATTGCTATTGCCTTTTTTATTATTTCTTTAATCCTCTTGCCGTGCTCTATGTCAGCATGAAACGGTTGCTGACATCAACATGCAAATTACTTAGCTGCTTGGCCAAACATTATGCACATCGTCGTCTTTCTCAGGTTTTAGCTCAAACTCAGGCTCCCAAGGTGTGTCCCATAATTGACGTTGAATGGTTATTCACCTGGGGTTAGTTACGAACCGAGCATGGTGATTGTTTCTACCCTGAAGCTCTGCGTCTCACTAGGATCTTCACTGCATTATCTCCATCCGTCATAACTGCCTACCAATTTTCCCTCGCATAGCTGACGCCGCCGTAGTCGCGGATTCCGTTGTAACCACCACAGATCGTCAGCTTTTACTCCAAGGCGAACACCTTAGGCTCTGGGTGTATATAAATCAAGCTGTCGCATGACCCTCCACCTCACCCAGTCTCGTACTACTCCTAATTCTACGGTCGTCCTGCTACCCAAGAGAAGAGAGAGATACAGAGCGGGGCGAGGAGTGATGGGTCACTGCCATGGTCATCTCGTGCCACACCATTGCTTCATCCCCGACGAATGGGTCTGGGCGCTGTGCGAGTTCCTGGGAGCGTGCTCGCGAGTTTTGGATGCACTGTCTGAGTATACGTCTCCTGGCGTGACCTGCGCTGGCTTGAAGGACCGACCGAAGCCACATGATTTCTCGATAAGCAAGCAGCAAATGACGCTGGGCCGCCGCCACCATTGATTCCAAGCATCAGGAGACCATCATCACGTACGAGTTGCGCGATCTTCGAGTGATTTGTCGCGCAGAGAACCAAAGGAGTGGTGTGGGGCTGAGGGCTCGTTCGAGCGGACGCGTCAGGACCTCCTCCAGTATGTGGTCAAGCACCTCCTCAAATCCTGACACCGGTAATGCTTCCATGCCATGCTTCCCGTCTCCACCAGTGCATGTACCGAATTTGGGTTGGATTAGGGTATCGGGGGCCCTGCTAGCCGAGCTTGGATGGAGCGCCGTCGTGCTCAGGCGTGCAGTGGAGAAGACGCTAGGATGGCCTTCGGATGTAGCGAGGATGGTCTAGGTTAGAAGGCGTGCCGCTTCACTCAGTCGCAATGATGACCGTTGATTCCAGAACAAGCGATCCAGATCAAATAGCATGCATACCCTTTGGTGATCGGTTCTGTGCCGTTAGATTAGCCTCGGATGGACCGGATGGGTTGATCGGGTACTTTAATGGGGGCCATAGATCCCCAATCTGACGGCCATAATAGCATACCGATTCATTTTAAGTATGATCTAATCCTAGCCCTTGGTTTTCAATCCAACGGCCAGTAGTTATCCATACCCCTTCGGCCATACACTTTTCCTAAAGAGCCCCTGTTGAGTTACGAAATAAACCCGCAGTCCCCCATGACTGTTTACTGAGTCTCGAGAATCTTTATAGTTTAGCCCTACACTCCTATGTATTGATGCGCGCAGTCTAGAATCTAGGAAAATTCAGAAATTTAATTAGAAAATGTTTCTAGTGTTAAAATAATTTCAGAAACTTATTTAATTCATAGAAAATCTATTCTAGCTCCAAATCAAATAATTCCAGTTCCTATAATTTTATAATATTATTATTTATCAAATAGTGCCACTGTTTTGCCATGAAACCTATATTAAATTGGATCACCTAATTAATCTTGTACAAAACACATGGAATCTTCAGAAAATCATAACTCCTTCATTTTAACTCCGATTTAATCCGTTCAAGTTGCGTTAGTCTCGTAGCAACGCATAGATCATTATTATGCAATATATTCTTATGTTTGGTGTGATGTTAATTTTATCTATACCATGTTTGTTTGTATTGTTACGACTAGCGCGAGGACACGTGTCATTTGAAAGGCAAGTTGGTACCTGGAATCTCAAGTGCCAGGCAAGTTGTGCCCTTGATTCACTTTTGTTACCCAATAATGTTCTTTATAATCATTTACCATGCATAGGTTTAATTTTGATGGGACCCAATAGGTCACCCTAGATTGTTTATCTCATTACCTTGTTTACCCCTGAATCACATGGGTAGTTTTTGCTATTGCTTTATATAGTTTTGGGATAATCATTTATTACATCCATGTTCCAGTTATTTTGTTATTCTATTTATGTTCATGTCAAGATCATTATATTATTGTTAATTGGAACATGGAGCTTAACTTTAGAAACACGTGCCACCACAAGGGAGGAATGGGACCCCTTGGCTGACTAATTAGGAAAGCTAGTGGAAGACTACCTTACCCGAAAGGGGCAAGGGCAGTAGGGGAGTGGTCAGTGTAGGGAGGTCCTTGGATGATTTTGCTGCGATGGCGGTCAGACAAGAACCCTGCATTGGAACTTCCTATAAACTGTAGCGGGTTTTCGGAAGCTAGTGGAACTTTGTAAAGGCCTCGTAGTGGATCCCTAGCCATTCACCTTGGTAGTGTCTAAGGGCCTAGCTAACCCTGGCGACATGGGAAACACGACTTGTGGGTAAAGGGTACAACCTCTGCAGAGTGTAAAACTGGTATACTAGCCGAGCTCACGGTCATGAGCGGCTCAGGACTCTCCGATGATTAAATTATGGAACCTAAACTCAATTTGTCATTTGCATTTGCATGGGTTTATTATTAATTTTGTTCTATTATTTTATTATGGTTTGGTATTTACTTACACTTAGTAACTGCTAATAAAATTTTGACCAACTACTTAAAAGCAATGCTCAGGTTTAACCCCTGTCATTGATTAGCCTTACACATCACATGAACTCCCACCTTTGTGAGTTCATGTCCACTGGTTCCCCACAACTTGTTGAGCTATGATCATGTGTGAGCTCACCCTTGCTGTCTCACACCCCCCACAGGAGAAGGACAGGTGGTTCAGGAGGAGCCACGTATCGATGAGTTTGATTCGATCTAGGTGGCGTTTCTCAGTTGACATTGGCGCCGACGATCCTTAGTTCGTTTTATATTTATTCTTTTATTTTGTAAGTCTTCCGCTATGTAATATGTACTCTGACTATATTGTGACATTTATCTCTATACACTCTGTTATTGTATATGTTGTCTCCTTGGCGCATGTATGAGATGCACCTGGCTTTGTTTCTTAAAGCCGGGTGTGACAAAAAGAAAATCAAAGAAGGCTATGGTAGAACATATTTGGAAGAATGGATTTACGCTGGACTATACTTGGTGGATCTTCCATGGTGAAATGCATCGTACGAGAGAGGAGTTGGTGAGACAACACATCGAGGATTATGATGCTGATGTCGGGGTAGCGGATATGTTGAACGACTATTATGAGGCATAGTTCGCCGAAGGATGAGCTAGAGCCGACCACAAGGGCGTTCTACGACATGTTTGACGCAGCACAGAAGCCCCTTCACGGCCAGACAAAGGTTTCTCAACTAGATGCCATTGGGTGTGTAATGGCGTTCAAGTCGCAATATAGCATGAGTCGAGACGCATTCGATGGCTTATTGACGGTTATTGGAAGCCTGCTTCCGGAGGATCACGTTCTGCCAAAGAGCATGTACGAGGCACAGAAACTCCTTCGTGCACTCAAGATGACGTATGAACAGATACATGCTTGTCCGAAGGGCTGCATGCTATTTAGGAAAGAATATGCGGAGGCAAAGTACTGTCCAAAGTGTAAATCATCTAGGTTCATGGAGGTAGACTTTGGTGATGGACAGAAGAGGCAGCTCGACATCCCGGTGACAATCCTACGCCACCTTACATTCATACCGAGGATCCAGCGTCTATATATGACTGAGGAATCCGTGAAACAAATGACATGGCACAAAAATGGCAAATGATACAATCCTAACAAGATGGTGCACACATTCGATGGTGAAGCATGGAAACACTTTGATGCCATTCACCGTGAGAAAGCCGAAGAGGCTCGTAATGTATGTGTTGCACTAGCCACAGATGGGTTCAATCCATATGGAATGAGCGTTGCTTCGTACACTTGTTGGCCCATGTTTGTTATCCCAATCAATCTCCCCCTGGTGTGTGCTTTGAAAGGCAGAACATATTTGTGTCGTGGATATCTGGGGAATAAAATGGGTGTGTACATGGAGCCTTTGATGAATTGGTACGTGCTTGGGAGGAAGGGGCATGGACGTATGACCGAGCTACGAAGACAAACTTCAAAATGCATGTTTGGTACAAGTACTCCATGCATGACTTACCGGCATATTGGCTATTCTGCACCTGGTGTGTTCACGGTAAGTTCCCATGCCTAGTTTGCAAGGAAGCTCTTAGGTTCATTTGGTTGAATAGGGGTGGCAAATATTCGTCGTTCGATAAACATCGACAATTTCTCCCTCCTGACCCTCCATTCTGCCTCGACATCAAGAACTTTATGAAAGGTGTCGTAGTGACAGACCGCCCACCTGCAACGATGACTGATGCCAAAATTCATCAACAGATAGATGGGCTCGTGGAAAATCTAGAAGGTGGTTTTGTGGGATATGGTGAGCAGCATATGTGGACACATAAGTCGGTCTTGACTCGGCTCCTCTATTATGACAACCTTCTCCTTCCACACAACATTAACGTGATGCACACTAAAAAGAATGTTGCCGAGGCACTTTGGGCAACAATCATGGACATTCCTGATAAGTCAAAGGATAACGTAAAGGCAAGAGTGGATCTGGTAGCATTATGTGATAGACCAAACCAAGAGATGAAGCCACCTAGTGGTGGAAAGACATAGAGAAGGCCTAAGGCTGATTTCTTGCTAAGTAGGGCCCAGAGGAAGGAAGTACTTCAGTGGATCAAGATGTAGATGTTCCCTGATGGGTATGTAGCTAACCTGAGCAGATGGATGAACTTATCTACTCTGCGAGTCTTAGGGATGAAGAGTCATGACTTCCACATATGGATTGAACGGATTCTTCCTGCGATTTTTCAAGGCTATGTCCCTAAGCATGTCTGGCTAGCGCTTTCTGAGTTGAGCTATTTCTTCCTCCAGCTTTGTGCAAAAGAGTTATCTAGGATCGTGATTGCAGACATTGAAAGATTGACACTTGTGTTCCTGTGTAAGCTTGAGAAGATATTTCCACCCGGCTTCTTCAATCCAATGCAGCATTTGATTCTTCATCTCCCCTATGAGGCACGAATGGGGGAGCCGTGCAGGGACGTTGGTGCTATCCAATCGAGAGATGTCTAAAGACTATCCGAAAGAAATGTAGAAATAAATGCAAAATTGAGGCTTCCATTGCAGAGGAATACATTCTAGAGGAGCTATCAAACTTCAAGCAACTTACTATGGTGACAAACTGCCGAGCGTGCATAATCCACCCCCTCGTTATAATGATGGCGGCAATGAATCGATCCTCAGCATATTTCAATGCCAACTCGGAAGCGCAAGTGGTTCGACCACCAAGACCCTGACACATGAAGAGTGGCGCCATATCATGCTATATGTATTGACCAACCTTGAAGAGGTGACGCCATACATGGAACAATTTCTTCATGAATTCTAGTGTCGATCAAGGGACCCAACTCCACAGGAATATGATACCATTCTTAGAAAGGGTGCGAGAAATGGATTGCCCAATTTCATTTCCTGGTTCAAACATAAGGTACATGCTTAGATTGTCAAAGAGATCCATCTATGAACTCAAATTAGCGTCTTTTAACTTGCAAATACTTGCAGGGCCAAAGAGATTCGTCTATGAGTGCCGAGTTGAGAGAAGTACCAAACAGTTTTGCTTATAAGGTCAAGAAATATTCTAGGTATGATGTCAATGGATACCATTTTTGCACAACATTCTACGACCAAAGTCGGCTCAATCGAAAAACAACGTGTTCTGGAGTCTTTACACCCAGCCTTGATGAGGTTGATTATTTTGGACAAATCAAAGAAATATATGAACTCAATTTTCATGGTTCCAAACCTCTTATTCCAGTGATATTCAAATATCATTGTTTGACCCCCAAGTGATGAGATGGACACATTATAATCTTGGGATAGTCGAAATTCGACAAGATTCCACCTTACCAAGAGACGATGTCTATATCATGGCCTAACAGACCACACAAGTGTATTATCTCCCATATGCGTGCCAAGCGAAAGAATATCTTAAGGGTTGGGATGTTGTGTATAAAGTATCGCAGCATGGTAAATTACTTGTTCCTAACGATGAAGATTATAACTTAGACCCGGACACAAATGATGGAGAGTTCTTCAAAGAAGATGGGCTAGAAGGGCGATTTGAGATAGACTTAACCGAAGCTATCGGAATGGAAGTAGATATTGAAATGGTTGTTGATGTGGAGGATAATGAGGTGCAAAATGAGAATGACTTAGTAATACTTGAAGGCAATGACATTAATGGCGAACTTGCGCCATTAGATAGTGTTGACTATGAAATGGTTGATAGTGATGATGAGAGTTATGATCCGGCTAACCCCGACACTTGTAGAGATTATTTTTAATCGATGCAATGCTATTTTTTATATTTTGCACCTATTTCTAAATACATCTTTTTATATGTGCTTATTTGTTTACTCCTAATTGTAGGTTGTTGGACTAAGATGGTGGGCGGTTGGCTGAGGACGAGGAGGGGGAGGAGGAGCACCCGTAGGACGGCGGAGGAGGCATAGCAAGACGACGACGTCTAGCAGCAGGTGGAGCAGCAGGCCGCTGTTGATGTGTGAAAGGGAAATGTGCTCTTGGGCCATTTCTAAGTATTTTGGTGATTTAGTGCCCAACACAAGTGCCTAATTGTAAAATGGTGGACAAAGTACAAATCAAGGATAAAGGTATGTTTCTCAGACTTAGTACATTGTTTTATGGACTAATGTATTGTGTCTAAGTGCTGGAAACAGAAAAAATCGAGTTGGAAAAGAGATGGCTCGAGCAGCCAAAGTCTGTCCAGTCTGGGTGCACCGGACTGTCCGGTGGTGCACCGGACAGTGTCCAGTGGGCCAGGCTGGCTCGGCGTGAAGTGGCCGCTCTCGGGAATTCGCCGACGGCGTACGGCTAAAATTCACCGGAATGTCCGGTGTGCACCGGACTGTCCGGTGTGCACCGGACTGTCCGGTGAGCCAACGGTCGGCTGGGCCAACGGTCGGCCGCGGAATCTGCGCGCGACACGTGGCCGGGCCAACGGTCGGAAGGGGGCACCGAACTGTCCGGTGTGCACCGGACTTGTCCGGTGCGCCAACGGCTCCCAGATCTGCAACGGTCGGCAGCGCCATTTTAGGAAGGAAATCGGGCACCGGACAGTGTCCGGTGTGCACCGGACTGTCCGGTGCACCCGACGACAGAAGGCAAGATTGGCCTTCCAGATTTGCTCTCAACGGCTCCTAGCTGCCTTGGGGCTATAAAAGGGACCCCTAGGCGCATGGAGGAGATAACCAAGCAACCTTAGAGCATTCTTGATCATCCACACTCAGTCTTTGCGCATTTGTTTGTCATTCTCAGTGATTCGAGCTCCGTTCTAGTGAGAACTTTGAGATAGTCTTTTGAGCTCGATTCTTGGCCGTGTGTGTGCGCATTTTGTTGTGGATTTGTGTGTGTTGCTTTCCTCCCTTACTCTGAATTTCTTGTGAATCTCAAGTGTAAGGGCGAGAGGCTCCAAGTTGTGGAGATTCCTCGCAAACGGGATATTGAAAGGCAAAACAAAACACCGTGGTATTCAAGTTGGTCTTTGGACCGCTTGAGAGGTGTTGATTGCAACCCTCGTCCGTTGGGACGCCACAACGTGGAGTAGGCAAGCGTTGGTCTTGGCCGAACCACGGGATAAACCACTGTGTCATCTCTGTGTTTGATCTCTTGTGGTATTGTGTTTTGTTGAGACTCCTCTCTAGCCACTTGGCGATTATTGTGCTAACACTTAACAAGTATTTGTGGCTATAAGCTTAAGTTTCACAGGATCACCTATTCACCCCCCCCCCTCTAGGTGTTCTCAATTGGTATCGGAGCCGTTCTCTTCAAGAAAGGGACTAACCGCCCGAAGAGATGGATCCTAAGGGGAAGGGAATCGTGATCAACGACAAGGAGAAGGAGTCCTTCGTCAACGAGCCAAAGGACGACAAGACTACCAACTCAGGCTCGGGGCACAGACGCAAAGAAGGGAAGAAGAAGAAGACAAGACACATCAAGGAGATCATCTACTACGACAGCGACGAATCTTCCTCTTCCCAAAAGGACGACGACAACGACTACAAAAAGACGGTCAATTCGAACTTTTCATTTGATTATTCTCGTATTCAACATAGTTCGAATTCGCATTTGCTTTCCATTCCTCTTGGCAAACCTCCACACTTCGATGGGGAGGACTACGGATTTTGGAGTCACAAAATGCGTAGTCACTTATTCTCTCTCCATCCAAGCATTTAGGAGATTGTAGAGAATGGAATGAAGTTTGATAGCTCGGATAACTCTATGCTCATAAATGAACAAATCCATAGAAATGCACAAGCTACTACTGTTCTCTTAGCGTCCTTGTGCAGGGAAGAGTACAACAAGGTGAGCGGCTTGGACAATGCCAAGCAAATATGGGACACCCTCAAGATCTCTCACGAGGGGAATGACATCACCATGCTCACCAAAATGGAGTTGGTGGAGGGCGAGCTTGGACGATTCGCCATGATAAGGGGAGAGGAGCCAACCCAAACGTACAACCGGCTCAAGACCCTCATCAACAAAATAAGGAACTACGGAAGCACGCGATGGACGGACCACGACGTCGTCCGCCTAATGCTAAGGTCCTTTACCGTTCTTGATCCTCATCTCGTGAACAATATTCGTGAGAATCCCAGGTACACGATGATGACGCCTGAGGAGGTACTCGGAAAATTCGTAAGCGGGCGGATGATGATCAAGGAGGCGAGATACGTCGACGACGTGTTGAACGGTCCAATCCACGAGCCTCAACCCATCGCTCTCAAGGCAACAAGGACCAAGGAGCCGCTACCCAGCAAGGTGGCGCAAATTGAGGCGGCCGGGCTCAATGATGAATAGATGGCTCTCATCATCAAGAGATTCAAGACGGCGCTAAATGGTCGCAAGGGGCAACCAAGGAAGACCAAGACAAAGGGGAAGCGCTCATGCTTCAAGTGTGGTAAGGTTGGTCATTTTATTGCTAACTGTCCCGAAAATGATAGTGACCAGGAGCAAGGGAAAAATGGGAAGAGAGAGAACAAGAAGGTTTACAAGAAGGCCAAAGGCGAAGCACACCTTGGAAAGGAGTGGGATTCGGATTGCTCTTCGTCCGACTCCGACGACGAAGGACTCGCCGCTACTGCCTTCAACAAATCGGCCCTCTTCCCAAACGAGCATCACACTTGCCTCATGGCAAGGGAGAAGAAGGTAATCAATCATAATGCTAATACTTATGATTCTTCTAGTGATGATGAGTCTAGTGAGGATGAAATAGATTACTCCAGTTTATTCAAGGGATTGGATAGAACTAAGATAGCTAAGATTAATGAATTGATTGATGCCTTGAATGAAAAGGATAGAATCTTAGAGAAACAAGAAGATCTTTTATATGAAGAGCATGATAAATTTGTTAGTGCACAAAATTCACTTGCTCTAGAAGTTAAAAGAAATGGAATGCTTTCTTGTGAACTTTCTACTTGTAACGAAACCATTTCTTCTTTAAAAGGTGAAATTAATGATTTAAAAGCTAAGCTAGAAGTAGCAAGTAAATCTAACTCTTGTGTTGAACATGTTGAAATTTGCACTAAGTGTAAGGATGTTGATATTAATGCTTGTTGTGAACACTTAGTTTCAATTTCAAAACTAAATGATGAAGTGGCTAGTCTTAGTGCCCAACTTAAGACTAGCAAGAATGAATTTGATAAGCTGAAATTTGCAAGGGATGCCTACACGATTGGTAGACACCCCTCAATTAAGGATGGACTTGGCTACAAGAGGGAAGCCAAGGACTTGACAAGCCATAAGGTTCCTATCTCCGCCAAGGAGAAAGGGAAGGCTCCTATGGTTAGTAGTACTAAAAAGAACCATGCTTTTATTTATCATGATAGGAGTTATAATGCTTATAATGATTTTGACTCTCACGCCAAGTTTGCTTCTAATTCTTCCTATATGCATGGTAGAAATATGTCTAGGAGAAATGCTATTCATCATGTGCCTAGAAAGAATATTATTCATGCTCCTAGGAAAGTAGTGAATGAACCTTCTACAATTTATTGTGCTTTAAATGCTTCCTTTGCTATTTGTAGAAAGGATAGGAAAATAGTTGCTAGGAAGTTAGGGGCAAAATGCAAGGGAGACAAAACTTGCATTTGGGTCCCTAAGGATATTTGCACTAACCTTATAGGACCCAACATGAGTTGGGTACCTAAGACCCAAGCCTAAATTTGCCTTGCAGGTTTATGCATCCGGGGGTTCAAGCTGGATTATCGACAGCGGATGCACAAACCATATGACGGGGGAGAAGAAGATGTTCACCTCCTACGTCAAAAATAAGGATTCCCAAGATTCAATTATATTCGGTGATGGGAATCAAGGCAAGGTAAAAGGGTTAGGTAAAATTGCAATTTCTAATGAACACTCAATCTCCAATGTGTTTTTAGTTGAGTCTCTTGGTTACAATTTGCTATCTGTCAGTCAACTATGCAATATGGGATATAATTGTCTTTTTACAAATGTAGATGTGTCTGTCATTAGAAGAAGTGATGGTTCACTAGCCTTTAAGGGTGTACTAGACGGCAAGCTTTACTTAGTTGATTTTGCAAAAGAAGAGGCCGGTCTAGATGCATGCTTAATGGCTAAGACTTGCATGGGCTGGCTGTGGCATCGCCGCTTAGCTCATGTGGGGATGAAGAACCTCCACAAGCTTCTAAAGGGAGAACACGTGATAGGTCTAACCAATGTTTATTTCGAAAAAGATAGACCTTGTGCAGCTTGTCAAGCAGGTAAACAAGTGGGAGGAGCACATCACAGCAAGAATGTGATGACCACGTCAAGACCTCTGGAGCTGCTGCATATGGACCTCTTCGGACCCGTCGCCTATCTAAGCATAGGAGGAAGTAAGTATGGTCTAGTTATTGTTGATGACTTTTCCCGCTTCACTTGGGTGTTCTTTTTGCAGGATAAGTCTGAAACCTAAGGGACCCTCAAGCGCTTCCTAAGGAGAGCTCAAAATGAGTTTGAGCTCAAGGTGAAAAAGATAAGGAGCGACAACGGGTCCGAATTCAAGAACTTTCAAGTGGAGGAGTTTGTTGAGGAGGAAGGGATCAAGCACGAGTTCTCCGCTCCCTACACACCTCAGCAAAATGGTGTGGTAGAGAGGAAGAACAGGACGCTCATAGATATGGCGAGGACTATGCTTGGAGAATTCAAGACCCCTGAGTGCTTTTGGTCGGAAGCCGTGAACACGGCTTGCCACGCCATCAACAGGGTCTACCTTCACCGCCTCCTCAAGAAGACGTCGTATGAGCTACTAACCGGTAACAAACCCAATGTATCTTACTTTCGTGTATTTGGGAGCAGGTGCTACATTCTAGTGAAGAAGGGTAGAAATTCTAAATTTGCTCCCAAAGCTGTAGAAGGGTTTTTATTAGGTTATGATTCAAATACAAAGGCGTATAGGGTCTTCAACAAATCATCGGGTTTGGTTGAAGTCTCTAGCGACGTTGTATTTGATGAGACTAATGGCTCTCCAAGAGAGCAAGTTGTTGATTGTGATGATGTAGATGAAGAAGATATTCCGACGGCCGCTATACGAACCATGGCAATTGGAGAAGTGCGGCCACAGGAACAAGATGAACGAGATCAACCTTCTTCCTCAACAACGGTGCATCCCCCAACTCAAGACGATGAACAGGTTCATCAAAAGGAGGCGTGTGATCAAGGGGGAGCACAAGATGATCACGTGATGGAGGAAGAAGCGCAACCGGCACCTCCAACCCAAGTTCGAGCGGTGATTCAAAGGGATCATCCCGTCGACCAAATTTTGGGTGACATTAGCAAGGGAGTAACTACTCGATCTCGATTAGTTAATTTTTGTGAGCATTACTCCTTTGTCTCTTCTATTGAGCCTTTCAGGGTAGAGGAGGCCTTGCTAGATCCGGATTGGGTATTGGCCTTGCAGGAGGAACTCAACAACTTCAAGCGCAATGAAGTTTGGACACTGGTGCCTCGTCCCAAGCAAAATGTTGTGGGAACCAAGTGGGTGTTCCGCAACAAACAGGACGAGCACGGGGTGGTGACGAGGAACAAGGCTCGACTTGTGGCAAAAGGTTATGCCCAAGTCGCAGGTTTGGACTTTGAGGAGACTTTTGCTCCTGTGGCTAGGCTAGAATCAATTCGTATCTTGCTAGCATATGCCGCTCACCATTCTTTCAGGTTGTACCAAATGGATGTGAAGAGCGCTTTCCTCAACGGGCCGATCAAAGAGGAGGTGTACGTGGAGCAGCCCCCTGGCTTCGAGGATGAACGGTACCCCGACCATGTGTGTAAGCTCTCTAAGGCGCTCTATGGACTTAAGCAAGCCCCAAGAGCATGGTATGAATGCCTTAGAGACTTTTTAATTGCTAATGCTTTCAAGGTTGGGAAAGCCGATCCAACTCTTTTTACTAAGACTTGCGATGGTGATCTTTTTGTGTGCCAAATTTATGTCGACGACATAATATTTGGTTCTACTAACCAAAAGTCTTGTGAAGAGTTTAGCAGGGTGATGACGCAGAAATTCGAGATGTCGATGATGGGCGAGTTGACCTACTTCCTTGGGTTCCAAGTGAAGCAACTCAAGGACGGCACCTTCATCTCCCAAACAAAGTACACGCAAGACTTGCTGAAGCGGTTTGGGATGAAGGACGCCAAGCCCGCAAAGACTCCGATGGGGACCGATGGACACACCGACCTCAACAAAGGAGGTAAGTCCGTTGATCAAAAAGCATACCGGTCCATGATAGGTTCCTTGCTTTATTTATGTGCTAGTAGACCGGATATTATGCTTAGCGTATGCATGTGTGCTAGATTTCAATCCGATCCGAAGGAGTGTCACTTAGTGGCTGTGAAGCGAATTCTTCGATATTTAGTCGCTACACCTTGCTTCGGGATCTGGTATCCAAAGGGGTCTAACTTTGACTTGATTGGGTACTCAGATTCTGACTATGCTGGATGTAAGGTTGATAGGAAGAGTACATCGGGGACGTGCCAATTCTTAGGAAGGTCCCTGGTGTCATGGAACTCTAAGAAACAAACCTCCGTTGCCCTATCCACCGCTGAGGCCGAGTACGTTGCCGCAGGACAGTGTTGTGCGCAACTACTTTGGATGAGGCAAACTCTCAGGGACTTTGGCTACAATCTGAGCAAAGTCCCACTCCTATGTGACAATGAGAGTGCTATCCGAATAGAGGAAAATCCTGTTGAGCACAGCCGCACAAAGCACATTGACATCCGGCATCACTTTTTGAGAGACCACCAGCAAAAGGGAGATATCGAAGTGTTTCATGTTAGCACCGAGAACCAGCTAGCCGATATCTTTACCAAGCCTCTAGATGAGAAGACCTTTTGCAGGCTGCGTAGTGAGCTAAATATCTTAGATTCGCGGAACTTGGATTGAATTGTAGCATATATGTGTTTATGCACTTGTTCTTGTTTATTCTGCATTTTGTTGCTTATTATGGTGCTCAAGTTGTACAAACACTCCCTGGACCTCACAAGTCCGTGGCAAAATGATGCACAGTTTTAGGGGGAGATGTGTTACAACTTGACCCTTTGAGACTAACCATATGCTTGAGTTTGCTTGTTTTAGTCTCAAAGGAGAATTGAAAGGGAAAAGGTGGACTTGGACCATGAAAGACTTCCACTGCACTCCGATGAGAGGGTAACCTATTCCAAGTTCATCTAATGAACTCTTATTGCCATTTGCTCTTAATTGAAGATTTTGGTGAAGCAATGGGGTTATAGAGCCAAGATTAATCCCGTTTTGGTGTTTGATGCCAAAGGGGGAGAAAATAAAGGCCAAAGCGATAAATGGATCAGCTACCACTTGAGAGATTTTGAAAATAGTAGAATAGAGCTTTTGGTTTGTCAAAACTCTTTTGTTGTCTCTCTTATCAAAAGCTGGCTTCTTGTGGGGAGAAGTATTGATTATGGGAAAAAGGGGGAGTTTTTTAAATCTTTGATCAATCTCTTTTGGAATGACTCTCTTTATGTTTCAACATGTGTGTTTGGCTTAGAGATAGAGATTTGAGTTTGATTTGCAAAAACAGACCAAGTGGTGGCATAGAGTGATCCATATATGTCAAAATTGAATCAAAATAATTTGAGTTCTTATTTGAAGTGTTTTTGTACTTGTTCTACTTGCTTTATGTTGTGTTGGCATAAATCACCAAAAAGGGGGAGATTGAAAGGGAAATGTGCTCTTGGGCCATTTCTAAGTATTTTGGTGATTTAGTGCCCAACACAAGTGCCTAATTGTAAAATGGTGGACAAAGTACAAATCAAGGATAAAGGTATGTTTCTCAGACTTAGTACATTGTTTTATGGACTAATGTATTGTGTCTAAGTGCTGGAAACAGAAAAAATCGAGTTGGAAAAGAGATGGCTCGAGCAGCCAAAGTCTGTCCAGTCTGGGTGCACTGGACTGTCCGGTGGTGCACCGGACAGTGTCCGGTGCGCCAGGCTGGCTCGGCGTGAAGTGGCCGCTCTCGGGAATTCGCCGACGGCGTACGGCTAAAATTCACCGGACTGTCCGGTGAGCCAACGGTCGGCTGGGCCAACGGTCGGCCGCGGAATCTGCGCGCGACATGTGGCCGGGCCAACGGTCGGAAGGGGGCACCGGACTGTCCGGTGTGCACCGGACTTGTCCGGTGCGCCAACGGCTCCCAGATCTGCAACGGTCGGCAGCGCCATTTTAGGAAGGAAATCGGGCACCGGACAGTGTCCGGTGTGCACCGGACTGTCCGGTGCACCCGACGACAGAAGGCAAGATTGGCCTTCCAGATTTGCTCTCAACGGCTCCTAGCTGCCTTGGGGCTATAAAAGGGACCCCTAGGCGCATGGAGGAGATAACCAAGCAACCTTAGAGCATTCTTGATCATCCACACTCAGTCTTTGCGCATTTGTTTGTCATTCTCAGTGATTCGAGCTCCGTTCTAGTGAGAACTTTGAGATAGTCTTTTGAGCTCGATTCTTGGCCGTGTGTGTGCGCATTTTGCTGTGGATTTGTGTGTGTTGCTTTCCTCCCTTACTCTGAATTTCTTGTGAATCTCAAGTGTAAGGGCGAGAGGCTCCAAGTTGTGGAGATTCCTCGCAAACGGGATATTGAAAGGCAAAACAAAACACCGTGGTATTCAAGTTGGTCTTTGGACCGCTTGAGAGGGGTTGATTGCAACCCTCGTCCGTTGGGACGCCACAACGTGGAGTAGGCAAGCGTTGGTCTTGGCCGAACCACGGGATAAACCACTGTGTCATCTCTGTGTTTGATCTCTTGTGGTATTGTGTTTTGTTGAGACTCCTCTCTAGCCACTTGGCGATTATTGTGCTAACACTTAACAAGTATTTGTGGCTATAAGTTTAAGTTTCACAGGATCACCTATTCACCCCCCCTCTAGGTGTTCTCAATGTGGCGCAGTAGGATGACGACGACACTCAGTAGGATGCCTCAGGTTCTGGCGCCTTAGGTTCGAGGAACGTCTAACTGCAAGGTCCCACGAGTCTCCCTCAGTGTCCCATAATTCGAGACAGGCAGCCGCTGATTCGGCCATATGGGGAGATGCATGTAACTTTATGTTCTCCCTGCTTGTTCATATTATGTGTTCAAATTCATAATATAAACTAATACTTTTTATTTATCACTCGGACATGTCTTGAAAGGTTGTGGAGAATGCTGGGTGTCACGGTCGCAACCCCAATGGCATCCTCGGCCTGCTATGCAGGGAACACTTCCCTGAACTGGATGAGTATGCCGGAGTGACGGGCCCAGCGTACACCTTCGACCACTACGCCGTCGCCCCTGATGCAGCAGACCGGGACGATAGGGAATTCAACAATAAGGCGGAGCGGGTAAAGCAAGAGCTGTGGGTAAGTCTTACTATATTGTAAAATATGTCGTATTCATTGCACATTCTTGAAATAATGTATGGATACATCATCTTTTCATGTAGGATTTCTTCAAATGTGAGGCTGCATACGAGGCTAGGGCGGATGTGGTGGCCACCACGAGCTGTAAGAAAATTGTTGTGGACATGCACTACGAGGCACGAATCTAGGCCATCGTCAGCTACCATGGCTCCGTCCTTAGGGAAAAGGTGACCAAGCAGGAATCCCGAACCATGTCATTGACTAGGGACCAGTACTTGCAGGTAAATACAACACTTTAATGTCTGTGAAAAAGTTTTTCCTTAATTTTATCTTTTGATATGCATTGTACTTGTTTTACTTTGTAGATGATTCCTTATTGGTGCACCACACATCCTCAGTGCTGGGAGAAGATGGTGGATAGGTGGTGCTCGCCTGAGTGGGACGAGGCAAACAACGCTAGCCGAGAACGATGTCTGATGATGCAAGGTCCCTCCCACCACCAAAGCAGTCGCAGCCTAGGCAAATATGCAGAAGCATGGGTACACCCTCCTTTTTATTTAGGTATATAACATTGGATTAGATATTATTTCTAACTATCTCATTGGTTTTCTTGCAGTCAGCGTCACATGATGGCCAGCCTTGCTCCATCTTCTCGGCCTATGCTATGGCCCACAAGGGTAAGGCGACGTCCGACGTCACCTACAACCCGAATGATGGGTCTGAGGCGTATAGCAACCCCGCCATCTATAGCCGCCTTCATCAGTACACCGCCATGGCACAAGAGGTCATGGGCCAGATTACGATACGAGGACCAAGGACATAGATGGAGATGTCCTCATGAGGGTCGAAGGAGGCAAGATACATGGGTGGTACTGGATTGCCGATGGGGCTATCGACTCATCATCCACTCCCACTCTGTCTCAAGTGCGAGCAAGGAGCACAAGCTCGAGCCCAGCCATACGACTTCGGCAGGACAGCTCACATAATCAGATACAACAACTCTAGGTTATTGCTGTAACTCGTCATTCCTTGAGTTATATACCTTCTCTTTGAGTTACTATAACATTGGGTTGGAATATTATAGGCCCAGCTAGAAGAAGAGAGGAGGGAATGACAGGAGATGGAGGCGAGGATGGTAGAGATGTTCCAGTACATGTAGAGCCTTGGCGCTGCACAGGGTTTTGCTCCACCACCTCCGTTGTTCCCTACAGTTGACCCTCCTCAGTTCCATAATCCTGTGAGTATCAAAATTCTACTCTTCCATGATATATATTTATCTGGTTCAACACATGCAATCTTTCTCCGTACAGGGACAATCTGGGGCAACATCCAACAACCCTCATGGATCGCCCAGCCCATCGCCGCACCAGTCCAGGCGCCCACCTCGCTGATGATATCTTAGCTTAGTTGTGATTGTGAGACTTGTGTGATAAACTTGTCCTGAACTTATGTTTGAGAGTTGGTAATACTTATGTTGGTGAAACTTGGTATGAACATAGACAAGTTTGTGAAAAACTTGTTAGATTTGTGAAATATGTGGTCTCTATTATGTATGTGATGATTATGTGATATCTGTGATGTATATGTTATATATCTTTTGTTTGTTGGGATGGAATAGCAAAAAAGTCTTTGCCGAGTGCCCAATATAATGTACTCGACAAAGAAACCGTTGCCGATGTATAGTTCGCCGACCTTCCTTTGCCGAGTGTCAAAGCCTTCGCCAGGTGTTTTTCAGGCTTTGTCGAGTGCTTCAGACACTCGGCAAAGAGTTCCATTCTGGTAGTTTATATTTTGCAAACACTATCTTTATCTTTATAGTTCCAAAAGAAAACAATATGCATTTCCAAAAGTATTGTCTACTTCATTGGCCAATAGTAATAGTGGCACCAACTAACAAGTCCATGTCGACACCAACCTGTCTAGTAGGCCCAGATTATTTAATTAGAGATGAGTGTTGGGGGCCTTCATCTTCCGAAGGTCCTAAAAACGTGACTGACCATATGTTTTCAGTATGACATGAATTATTACAGGGGGTTTTGGCTTCGGGATGAAGGTCTTCTCTCATAACAGGGTGAAGATGTGGCCCAAAGGTGATAAGAATGGACGACGAAGCCGTAGCCGAAGAGCTTTGGCTTGATGCGATGACGAAGACCGAGCATGATGGTGATCAAAAAGGGACAAAACTACTCAGTCCTTAATGTTTTGTATTATGATAATAGATGAATGTCAGGGACAGAAATGTACTTTTACCCAGGCTGCGTCCCGTGCCTATAAATTGATGAACAGTAGCACCATACTGTTCACACTAGATTGTAATCAATCTCTCGCATCCTCACCTTCGAGGAAGCCGAAGGTACCAATGTAATATTAATCCTGTTGATATTCATACGTGTTTTGTGGAATACAAACATAAATGAATTAATAAAATACAGTTGATGTCTTCATCCTTTTGCATTCTTATTCATATATTAAATGATGATGGTATGTCCTTCCTGACCTTCATCTGATAAGCATTATTGCCATGTGGAGATGATGCTTCGGAAGACGAAGGTCTGTAATAATTAACAATTGTGTTGCCTTGTTCTTGACATACAACATTTGAGAACAAGTGACCAACATTGGTGCCCACCTTCGGTGAACCCGAATGACCACCTTCGGCAAGCATCCACCTTCGTCATGCCATCAAGAAGACAACAGCGCCAGGAGCTGCTCTGCAACCACTAGAGACAAATCAGGACACACTCTCCCTGCAATAAGCTAGGAGCCAGAAAAGAAAGGCTACTAGCCCAATAATTCAGGAGGAGGAACTGGACCATGAAATCAGGGACTTAGAGGCGATTCACCAGCAAGTGCAGAGGAAGAAAAAAAAGATGCTTCGGCTAGCCGACCTTCAAAAGAAGATCGACGAAGCTACTGAAGAAATGTGTCACCTTACTCAGGATGACCAGGACCGAAGGCCCCAACACATGGAGCTTTGTTAGGAAAGCCTAATCTGTGGCGGAACAGCCCGAATTATTCCAATTTAAGTGCCTAAGTCCCACCTTAAAGGCTAGAGAACACGTAAATAGGAATAAAACGTCAGTCCCTCGGATCTAGTCCGACAAGGCCACTAACAGGATCAAGTACCACGTACACACTCCAAGGTGAGGCATAGAGCAAATACAATAAAGCATAAAACCAAGTAATAAGGAGTAATTAATTTATTACAACATCATCGGAGTTTTAACAAAAGCAGTGATCATTGTTTGGAATGCTGCGGAATAAAACTAACGATAAACAAACGGAGGGATGGGGAAGCCTGGCCCATCACTCCTCATGCTCCTCCTCTGCCGAGGTAGGGTCCTACTCGACTATCCAACCCGGTGGCAAGATGGACGGCCAAGTCACTCCAGCAACCATGTCCTCCAGAGAACCTATAAAAAATTATGCCACAAGCAAGGCTGAGTATGCTAATACTCAGCTAGACTTACCCAGTGTGAGGAGTCTACTCCTCTACCTCTAGACATGCAGCTGTTTGGCGGAGGGGTTTGGTTTTCCAAAAGCACTAGCTGGGTCTAAAATCAAGTTTAGCTTTTCAAGTTTTAGTGTGACTCTCTTAAGACTAAATGTATACCTAGCTAATCATACATGGTAGCAATCAGTTAGCAATCAATAGCTTTTGCCAAATCAACACATTTCCACTTGTTACTTAATGTAGCAGCATGGATCAAGCAGTCTCATTAGCTGCGAGAAGCAGACGATTTGAATCAAGTTTTTAAACCTTGCAAGGTAAACCTAAACACACGGTGTGGCGAGGCACTCCGTCCCCACACACATCAATCGTTCCCATCGATTCCCCGTCAGCAAAGAGGGGCTCACCGCCTTGGCGTACAATGCCTCATTGACGCCAACTGCCGTCGTGCAGTGACCACACTTGTACCCACCATAACCGGAATGGGAGACCATGTCTCAGGTCGCGTGAGAAGGGCAATCTGCTGCCAGGTTCACTCAGGTACTATGCTTACCGATTTACCATATTTCTTGGCATATGTTTAGTACGTTCAAACGCTTGACACACGTTACCACACCTTAATCCTTATTCCAATTTCCATCTTGTAGACAACGCATCCCCATGGATCGTTGTCCACAGAACATCATCATTACGATATAAAAGTGGATACAATCAATTTCCTGACCTCACGAGAGTGCTTGAAAAATCACTCGACTTCTACTGAGATCCCTAATTTGTAAAGCAGCTACTCGACCTAGCATACTAGTATCCATCTCAAAGGGAATCCTGAGTTCATGCAACTAGGGTTTCAGGCAACTCCTATACTTAAGTGCACAGTACAAGCCTACAAACATTAAGTGTAGTAAAATAGCATATATAAACGGTTATGCATAAAACTGGGGCTTGCCTTCCAAAGCTGGGGCAGGCAGATCCTCGATGGCAGGCTCTGGTGCGGGTTCCTGGGCTACCTCCTGAGCAACTCCTTGCTCCGGAACGAGGATGTATTCCCCGTCAGCGAGATTACAGTCTATCGAATGCAATGAGTAAGATATATGCATAAAAATGATATGAAAATTTGTAAAGGTTATGCATAGCAAAAAGAGTGCTTAAGTTTAGTGGTTCTCTAGGGTTTCTTTTGGGTATACTTAAGGGTCTTGTACTTTCATCTTTGAGATTTTGAATGAAGTTACACTCTTTAATTATATTTTTATGTTCCATGAGTTCGTTTGAAGGTTTTGATTGTACATTATCTATTTCTCCCAAAATTCCCTTTTTCTTGCTATTGTGCTTCTTATTAAGCATTTTGAACTATCAAGGTCAGTTAACATTCTCCAAAAATGGTGTAAAATTTACAGTCGGTAAACATTTACCTTTGTGAGTTATTCTCAAAATTTGAGGTTGAAATTTATTCAGGTACTACTTGTGTAAAATTAACAAAAGTAAGGGTAAAAGGGCACTTTACACTATAGCTCTGATTTCTATGGCAGAAAAAGACCTAGAGGATATTTAGTTGTGATTTTCTAAAGTTTAAAGCCAAAAAGGTACTTATAACTAACTTGTAATTTTAAAAATAACAAACAACAGAACTTACATTTTTCCTAGATTCCTAATAACATATTATTTGTTATCCCCAGGTTTGGGGTGTTTTCCCTTCAGGATTATGTTTCTAGGATTTTTCTAAGTTTTCAGTGTTTTCACAAAATAAAAGGTAGTGCATTCCTTTTGAACTAACAGAGGGTCTAACAAGATTTTCCAGTGAACTATGTTGGATAAGTGAGCTAGCAAAAATGTGGTTGCCCCTGGTTCTTATTTTAAATTACTTTTTCTATTTTCTTTAAATTTGGGCCAAAATGAGTTTAAATGGTAAACCCTTTCTTAATGTGGTGTACTGAGGGGTTTATTATTTTTAAGCAAGCTAGGTAGTAGTTTAGTACCTCTCTGATTTTTCTTATCCCTAGTTTAAATGTGTAGCTATTTTTCCCTCTCTTATTTATCTTTTGGTTAGATTACTATTTAAATGAAAACTTTGAAATCTTCTGCAACAATTAGGGGTTTTGTAATTTTTCCTAAGCAGTTTACATTATTCAAAACCTAGCAAAATTGGTTTGACTCAATTTGGTTGAATAAAACTGAAGTTATGAATTTTAGAAGCTCTGTTTGTATTTAAATGGATAAATGTTAAAAGGTTTTCTGAAAAACCAGTTTATGTTGAGGTCCCTAGGTTTTTCTATAACCAACTCTCTCACTTATGCCCCTGCACAACTATTCCTCTAAGTCTCTGACCATTCAAAAACCCCCTGACTTCTTCTCCTTTCCCCCCGAGGTCCTTCCCCCTTTTTGAACAGTACCTGTGGAGGCAAATAGGGCGGCGTGGCTTACTGGCGGTGAGGGAGGTCCAGCGAAAGATGGGGTTAGCTCCGCGAAGTCCATGCGGTCACGACGAGGTACGGCTCAACGACGGTGATGGTCGGAATCGACCGGTTCACGTGCGCAGGCAGGCGAGCTCGGCGGCGGCGTGTGTACTCCGGCCTATCCATGGCGATATAGTTCAATCCAAGGGCATGGGAATCTTCACGGGGTGCTAAGGAGTCTACCCGTGCAAGGAATTGAAGAAAGGCTCACCGTGGAGCTCGGTCTACGCTCGCCGGCGGTCGGGTGAAGTCCGGTGACCTTGATCCGGTGTCTCCGGCGAGGCAGAGCTCGATTTCTCGCTCTAGGAGCTTCACCGAGGCACGTAGAGTCTCTTCGAGGGTCGGGCGGGGCTGGGAATGGCTCGGTTGGCTGGTCTACGGTGGTGTGTTCTCGGGCGGCCGCTGGCACGCCGTGCGTAGGGCAAACGCCGGTGATCTTGTGCTTCGGCGAGGTCGGGAGTGGGCAGGGGCGTACGGTTGAAGCCTCGGCTGGCTTTATAGGCGCGGGCGCGGTCAATGGCATGGGCTTGGCTTGGCGCGGCGCGGGGCACGTGGGTTTGGGCGCCGGGCGTGCTCTGGCGAGGTCAGGGCACGTCGAACATGTGGAGGTGTGTTTCTGCCCTTGTTCAAACGCTGGCTAAGATCGCAAACGTGCGAATCTTGGCAAATCCTGCGCAGACCTCTTCCTGACACCTAGGGCTATCTCTTGTATGTGAGTTCCTCCACTTAACCATATGAGATAACATGTCATGGGTGCAAGTTGGGAGTCAGGGCCTTGGGTAACACCTGGGGTGCTACAGCCCTCCCCCCTTAAAGGAATCTCGTCCTGAGATTTGGGTAGGGATCCTTTAGAGGGGTACCAAGAAGGTGGGTTTGTGTGTTGTAGATTCTTTAGCCAAGTTTCTCTAATTAACTGCTCTTCGAATGTCATCCTCTTTGCAACTTCAGAAGGAAGTCCTTTTAAAATTATTGTCAAAACTTACTTCAGTCTTTACAACTAGGTTTTTCTTATATTTTGATTCAAAGGGCAGGTGGGGGTGGTGTTTTGGGTTACGTACCGACTCCTTTAGGCAGAAAGTCGGGGAAGCGAGAACGTTGAAAATCCTCAGTCTCCCAAGTAGCCTCTTCTATTGAATGGTGGCTCCACTGAACCTTATACATTCTGATTGACCTTGTCCGAGTTGATCTCTCCTTTTGGTCCAATATCCTGATGGGGTGCTCTTGATAAGACAAGTCTGGTTCTATCTCCAATTCTGGTTCTGGTAGCACTTCTGTGGGTAAGTGGAGACACTTCCGTAGCTGAGATACGTGGAACACATCATGAACTGCTGACATATGGGGTGGCAACTTCAATTGATATGCTACAGGTCCACAAGTCTCTTTGATCTCATAGGGCCCAATGTAGCAAGGAGCTAACTTGCCCTTGATTCCAAATCACTAAACACCTTTTGTGGGTGACACCTTAAGATAAACATGATCTCCCACTTCGAATTGTAGAGGTTTCCTTCTCTTGTCATGATAGCTCTTTTGTCTGGCCTGAGCAGCTTCTAGGTTCTTCTTAATGACTCCGATTTTTTCCTCGGCTTCAAGTACCAGGTTAGGTCCGAAAATTTCCCTTTCTCCTGCTTGTGACCAATTTAGCGGTGTTCTACACCTTCTCCCATACAAGGCCTCAAAAGGTGCCATCTTTAGGCTGGACTGGTAGCTGTTGTTATACGAGAATTCTACCAAGGAAAGACACTTGTCCCAATTCTTCCCATAGTGTAGCACACAAGCTCGTAACATGTCCTCAAGAATCTGGTTCACTCTCTCCGTCTGCCCATCTATCTAAGGATGGTATGCTGAGCTTCTTATTACATGGGTCCCAAGTGACTCTTGCAGTTGCTCCCAGAAACGTGCTACGAACGGTGCTCCCCTATCAGATACAATAGTCCTTGGTATTCTATGCAAACGAACTATCTGGTCAATATAAATTTCTGCATACTTTTCTGCCCTGTGGGTGGTATGCACTAGCAAGAAATGAGTTGTCTTAGTTAACCTATCCACGATGACCCAAATAGAATCATGGTGTCGGGAGGTATTGGACAAACCCACGATGAGATCTATGCAAATATCCTCCCATTTCCAAGATGGTATGGGAAGGGGCTGTAAGTCACCGGCTACCTTCAAATGGCTAGCTTTGACTCTCTGGCAAGTGTCACACTCAGATACATACTTAGCAATTTCCCTCTTCATTCTGGTCCACCAATACAAGGATCTGAGATCATGATACATCTTGTTACTGCCGGGGTGCATGGAGAATTTGGAAAGGTGAGCTTCATCCAATATTTTCTTTCTGAGCTTGGGGTTCTTAGGAACAACCAACCGGTCTCCAAACCATAGAATTCCCTTGCTGTCCTGACGGAAGCACTTGTACTTATCTACCTTCTGCTCGAGCATTTCCTTGATGACTTGAACACCCTTGTCACCAATCGGGGCCATAATTATCTGCTCATGTAGAGTGGGCTCTACTGAAATATAGCTCAAGGTACCTGAGGAAACAACTTCTATGTTCAGCTTGCACAATTCGTCACACAGAGTGGCGATCTTGGAGTCCATAGTCACAAAGTTGCACTGGGCCTTCCGACTTAAGGCATCTGCTACCACATTGGCCTTGCCCGTATGGTAATGCACTTCCAAATCATAGTCTTTGATTAATTCCAACCATCTTCTTTGCCTCATATTCAGATCTGCCTGAGTAAAAATATACTTGAGACTCTTGTGCTCAGTATAGATATTACAATGAGCCCCCATCAAGTAATGTCTCCAAATCTTGAGAGCATGAACTACGACTGCTAACTCCAGATCATGAGTGGGGTAGTTCTGCTCATGAGGCCTAAGTGTTGTGGATGCATAGGCAATAACTTGGTTGTCTTGCATCCGGACACATCCCAATCCAGTACCTGAAGCATCGCAATAAACCTCAAAGGGTTTGGTATTGTTAGGCTGTGCTAGCACGGGTGCTGTTGTCAGATGCTGCCTCAATGCATGAAAGGCATCCTCACATTTTTGACTCCATTCAAACTTTACTCCTTTCTTCAACAATTCAGTCATAGGCTTGGCAATTCTGGAGAAATCCAGAATAAATCGCCGATAATACCCTGCCAACCCCAGAAAACTCCGAATCTACCGTACAGTGGTAGGAGGCTTCTAATCCATCACTTCTTGTACTTTCTTAGGATCAACTGATACCCCCTCCTGAGAAATGGTATGACCCAAAAATTTGATTTCCCTTAGCCAAAAATCGCATTTGGACAACTTAGCATATAGACGATGATCGCGCAGTCCCTGAAGTACAATGTGTAGATGCTCCGTATGCTCATCTTCATTCTTGGAATAAACTATAATGTCATTAATGAAGACCACCACGAACTTGTCCAGCTCAGGCATAAATACTAAGTTCATCAAATACATGAAATATGCCGGGGCATTGGTCAGTCCGAAAGACATCACCAAGTACTCATAAAGCCCATATCTGGTAGAGAAAACTGTCCTCGGAATGTCGCTGGCCCTGATTTTAATTTGATGGTAGCCAGAGCGAAGGTCTATCTTGGAAAATACCTTGGCTCCCACCATCTGATCAAATAATACATCAATGCGGGGCAATGGATACTTATTTTTGATGGTCACTGCATTGAGAGGGCGGTAATCCACGCACAATCTCAGACTCTCATCCTTCTTTTTCATGAATAATGCTGGACATCCCCATGGTGAAGTACTTGGGTGAATGAATCCCTTGTCCAACAACTCTTGCAACTGCTTTTTCAATTCTGCCAACTCCGCTGGAGGCATCCTATAGGGTCTCTTGGATATAGGTGCGGTTCCGGGTTGCAGCTCAATTGCAAGCTCTATGTCCCTGTCGGGTGGCATCCCTGGCAATTCATCCGGAAAAACATCTGGGTACTCACAGACAACTGGAATTCTTTCGACGGGTGACTCTATCATGGTGAAGGCATAGGAATGGGTACATCCCTGGTTAGGTAAATATAATGTAATTTCACCACAAGTAGGTGAGCGTATCTCAATGGTCCTTGCTGCAATATCAATTACTACCTGATGCCTTGATAACCAATCAGTTCCCAATATGATGTTCACACTATCCAAACCCAAGATGAGGAGGGTGGTTCTAATCACAAGACTACCAAATTTTATAGGCACCTGCCTGTTGATTTGATAGGTGGCAACCCTGCCTCCTGGTGTTGAAATTGTAATACCCCCATGGGTGTGATGAAAAGGTAACTGTCATTTGGCACTAAATTTTGCACTGATAAAACTGTGTGATGCACCAAAATCAAAAAGAATGATTGCAGGATAATTCAAAATGGAAAGGATACCAGTCATGATGGGTGCTCCCTGTGGAATATCAGCCATGGTGGTGAAGTTCAGCCTGCCTTGCCTCACTTGCACCTTCTGCCTCTTGCCTTGGTTCTGATTTGAGTTCTGTCCCTGCCTCTGCTGGTTCTTAGGGCAATTCTTGGCATAGTGTCTAGTGCTACCACAAGTAAAGCATTTGTTGTCATTTGCCTAACGGTACTACTGTGGTGGCTGGTTGCTGTTCCTCTGAACTGCGGGTTGTGAACGGCTGGGTGCCTGGTGCTGCTGTTGTGGCCGGATCACCCATCGTCCTTGCTGATGCTGAGGTCCCCGGTTCTGAGTGTCAGACACAATCCGGAAGCGCTGAGGCTGAGCTGAAGGTCCTACCACAGGGGTCTTCCTCTTCTTTTCCGCCTGGCGGGCTGTGATGCAGTCCTCCTGGGAAATGGCCAGGTTGACTAACTCATTGTAGCTGTTAGCCCTGACTGTGTTGTGACGGTCGCGGAGCTTTGTACTAAGGCCCCTCCTGAACCTGTCCCACTTCTTCTCATCAGTGTCTGCATGATAGCCTGCATACTGACACAGGTCGTTGAAGGTCTGAGCGTACTGCAACACAGTACGATTTCCCTGAGTAAGTGCCAGAAACTCATTAAGCTTGCGGTCCATAATGCGTGCCGGTATGTGACGTCCTCTGAATGCTGCCTTGAATTCTCCCCATTTCACCACGTGGTTAGCTGGCTGCATGGCGAGGAAGTGGTCCCACCATGTCCGCGCGGGTCCGCGAAGCTGCTGGGTGGCGAATCGGACCTTAGCCACATCTGAACAAATTCCATTTAGCAGTGGGAATTCGGATTCCACTACCCTGAGCCACACATCAGCATCAAGTGGATCCTCTGCCCGAGTGAACAATGGCGGCTGAGTGCTGAGGAACTCCTGATAAGTGGCCGCTGCTGGGGGACGCTGATGGTGATCACCACCACCATAGTGCTGAGGTGGTGGCTGATGCTGAGCCAACTATCGAAGAATCTCATTCTGCTGAGCCATCAGTTCTTGCATGGTAGGAGGTGGTGGCGGTGGTGGAGGAATGCGCTCATTCTGTCCACGACGCGCTGTTCCTGCCATCTAAAAATTTAGGAGGCTCTTAATATCATACTTTTGATATCAGGGTTCATACATGGTAAAATATTTGAAAAGATAAGGTTTGCAGAATGCCAACATTTTCCTTGCATTTTCCATAAAAGATACGACATGACATAAACTTGCTTCATATTTAAAAATTGACATCATCCACCATCCATAATTCCAAAAGAGTTTGCTACTGGTTACATCAGTACTCAAAAGACTCAACTCTGTCTAGCCTAGTACCCCAAGGGTGCAAAAGCTAGGCTAGCTTCGAGGAGTTCTACCTCCACACACTTCTAATCTTATACTTGTATTCTAATGAGCAAACGAGGCAACGCTTGACTCGGGGGAAGGTGGTCTCCCTGAGCCAGCAGTGTCCAGACTGGATGCATGCTCCGGCTCCTCTCCTCCCTCAATGTCAACATCCTCGTTGGCCTCCATGTTCTGAATCTCCTGATGGTGCATATCCAAGTGCTGGTTAGCTTCCTCAAGTTGCTGCTGAGTGGTTATAAGCTGATCCTCGAGAACCTCGATGGTGTTCTCCCTGGCTCCTACTAACTCTTCAAGCTCTTGTATCTGGGTGGCCATCTATTCCACATGGAGGTCTTTCTCCACCAGCTCAGTGGACAGGTCTACCACAAGGTCCTCCCTGTTATCCAGGGTGATCTTGGTAGCCTCCATCAGGGCCATTGGTTGGGACATTGCCTCAGCTCGCACTGCTTGCAGACGATACAGGGCATTCATGCATCGCACCGTCAGGTGAGTAGTCTGCCGTGGGTAAAGAGCCCATATATCCTTGTCATGCTCCACTCGATCTTTCCACATTGGGTCGTCCTCCTTTTCGGCGGGGAACAGGCCAATGGGGTGAGTGGACAGCTCCAAGGGGTGAAAGCCACAAAAGGTTGTCAGCCCGTGGAGAGCAATGGCCTCGATAGTGTCTTCAGCCCGGAATCTGAAAGACCCGGAGTCTAACGAACGCCAACCTGGCTGCAAGGGATGAGGCTCCAAGGTCATCCTCACCCTACAACAGGGTACCTAGTGCTTCTCAAACAACTGCACTGTGTACTGAGGAGGCGTCATATAACCGGCTCCCTGCAGCACCTCCCATAAGATGCGAGGAAAACCCTCTCGTGCCAGTCCGTCTGTCGGTATTTTGGGTCCGACCGCGCACCTAGGGTTACCCCTCAAGGTGCTTCTAGGAGTAGGACGGTGTTATTGACTATAGCTCGTTGGTTCATGCCTGATGCACGAGAAACAGTGAACAATGGTTTATAGGTTCGGGCCGCTTTGAGATGCGTAACACCCTACGTCCTGTCGAGAGTGTTTTATGTGGCGAGTTACAAGAGGATTCTCTAGCGTAGAGAGTTGGGTGGGAGGCTAAGTAGTGAGTCTCTGATCTGAAGGGGTGCTCCGTAGGCCTTATATATTCGACCGTGGGGCGGTACATGTGGTTATTTCAGCGACACGCACCTAAGAAATAGTGAACCAACTGAGCCTATCCTCCTATAATCCTGCCGACCCATTCTCGCTTGGTTCCGTTGCATGGGGCTCCTGCACGGGGAGGTCGGGCCTCTGTTGTGATTACTGCTCAAATTCGTTGGGCCGTCTTGGGCTTGTGCAGTTACAGGCTTGTGTTGATTCGCTTCATCAGTCGTTCTTTCCCAGGCCCACGAGGGGGATGACCTTACGAATTATGGGGCCCTTGGGCCTTTCGTGAGGTCTTTTATCCTTCTGGTGGACCTGGGGGATATCTGTCCCCCACAAGCCCCCGATCTTTAGGTCGATTCTGAAAGAAACGGCCAAAGGATCCTAGGTCCAACTTGCAGTTTTTGACTTTAACATGGGATGCTTTGTAAATAAGCTTGCCGAGCCACTGCTTCTGAATTCTGAATGATCCGGTAGAAACACTTTTCCACTGTCTTTTCCTGCCTTTATTACTCGAAATTAGGCGTTCTGTCTCAGACTCATGCTTCGGAAGTCAGCATCTTTGTACCATAGGGCTTCAAATTTCACTGGGTGCACCGGAGGTGCACCCACTGGGTGTAGCCCCCGAGCTTTGAGCGGATTTTTGCAGATAATCCGCTCGAAGGTCTTTACTTCGAGTATTATCAGAGATCATTTTTATCTTCTTCTTGCACTTTTTCAGAGGTTAGCCTTGTCTTGATCTTGCCTTATGCTTTAGAGGTCAACACTTTACTTCTTCGGGGATGATGATCTATTGGGTGTAGCCCCCGAGCTTCGAGTGGATTTTTGAAGATAATCCACTCGAAGGTCTTCATTTCGTGTCTTTTTCTGGGAATCATCCTTCCTCTTTGCCGAATGCCTTGGAGATCAGCATTATATTGTTGATACTACGCTTTAGAGGTCAGCGTACATTTTTGTCTTAGTGGCTGGGTATGCGATCTGCCCATATCTTGATAGGTTTTGCCATTTATTTGATCTGCGACTAATTGGACGTTCGATAGATGTCCCTTGGCTAGTCTTCATGTCACTTCGTGCTTTGATGCTTCTGTCAATTAGACTTGTACCTCATCGGTTATATTTGGCTTTCCTTTGATCCCTGCTGATATCTTTCTTCTGTCTTGAAGTATTCATTGCACATACTGTTCGGATGTGACAGTGTTGAAAATATACTGATAATTCCTGGGCGTCCCCCCAATGGGTGTAGGCAAGGGACGGCTTGGTACGCTGAGCGTTTATCAAACTGCTTCTGAGTAGTAACTTGATGTGATCGAGAGCGTAATCATATCGCCCGCGCAGTTGACTGGAGTCCCAATGGGTGTCGTGTTACGTGAAACGGCGTCAGCCGCCTAACGTGTCTTCAGACGGTTTGAATTGCATATTGAATTTTTGCGACTGTTCAGTGGCCGTGGTAGGAGGTGAGTGGTTGCCTTCTTCTTCTATAAATAGTGCTCTTGCTTCTCCAACATTTTCACATCTCTTACTGCTGCTTGCTGTTTCATCTCCTCTCCTTCCTTCCACTTCCTCCATGGGCAAGAGCAAGAAAGGTGGCAGCTCTCCGCATCACTCGGGCGACAAGCGCGAGCCGACTCCTCCTTTAGAGGACTTCAGCGACTCGGAAAACTCGGAGGAGGAGTTCTCCTCCGAGTCCGAGGGCTCTCCGGCTCCTACCTCTCCTCGGCGTCGTCTGATGATTTAGACGACTCCTAGGGGATCACCGCGGAGGTATGGACCTACATCCGGGCCGTCGAGCATGCCGGGCTCGAGGGCTCGGATGAGTCGGAGTACTCCTTGGACGAGGAGAATCTCTCCGACTCGTCGGAGGAGGGCAGCGGCAGCGAAGGTGGTGACGGCGATGACGACGGAGGCGACAGTGACGGCAGCGGCAACAGCGGCGGAGGCGACGGCGACGACAGTGGTGACGGCGGCAAAGGCGATGGCGACGGCGGTACCAAGGGTGGCAGCGGCGACGGCGACGACGGCAGCAAGGGTGGCAGCAGGGGCAGCAGCAAGGGCAGCAACAAGGCCAGTGGCTAAATGCCACTGGTTTTAATTATTAGTATAGATTAGTAGTAGTATAATGAAATAAAGTAATAGTAGTTAGTAGTATAGAGCAGTGAAGTATAGTGTAGTAGTAGGGAGGTCATCAACTCATAATGAGTTGTTTTGTAAGTTTAGTAATGCTTCCCTTATAATGAAGAGTGGTTTCGCCTCACTTTTGTGCACTTTTGTTTTGCTTTCTTGTCAGTCGTCCCTCTCATTAATGCCCAAGGGATGTTTGAAATCAACGAATCACTCTTTTGACTGTTTTCTTCGTGATGTCAACACTTCAGCGATGGCAGCCGAGTCATCTAAAATCATGTTGTTGCTTTAGGAGTGACGGCCGAGTTATTACTGGCGATGTTGGCACTTTTTGAAGTAATGGCTGAGCAGTAGCGGCCACGTCAGTGTTTTAGAAATAATGACCAAGCAGTTACTGGTGATGTTGGAGGTAACAGTCGAGTGATCGATGGCAACGTCGACGTTTTAAAGGTAACAACCGAGTGATAATGAGCCACGTCGGCCACTTTGGAGATAGTGGTCGAGTGGAGTCTGGTAACGTCAGCGTTCTTAGAAATAACCGCTGAGTTAGAATGGACCGCGTTGGCTGTTTTAGAAATAACGACTGAGTGATGATGTGGCATGCCTGCGCTTTAGAAATAACGGCCAAGCGATGACGTGGCACACCAGCGCTTTAGAGATAGCAGCTGGCTGATGACTGGGCACTTTTTAGATTCAGTATCTGGCTTCGGAAAACCCTATATACACTGTACTATCGTGCGCCTCCAAATTCTGTGCCCTAGTTCTTGCTTTTCTGCACCCAGGCCTTCTCCGCTTTCTTGCAACGCTGCTTCCGCTCCGTTCGCCGGCGAGGTTGAAATGGCGCCCAAGCGGAAAGCTTCGAGTTCATCCGTCGCGGTCATCCCTCCCATCGACCCCGACAGACAGATGCCTTTTGCAGGTAACCATATGTCTGTCGTCTCTGAATCTGACCTTCTCCATCTTGTATCAATCGGGTTTCTTCCTCCGAAGGAGCTCTGTTCCTAGCGGATCTGTCGTGGGGTCACTGTTCTGACAGAGGACACTCACGAATCCGTCATCTACGTTCCTCTTCTCCTTCGCAGCCTTGCTCTTCCCATTTCTCCTTTTTCCGTGGTCTCCTTGATTTCTATCGCTTGAATCTGACCCATCTGAATCCAATTCCGTTCTGCAAGTCTCTATCTTTGTTCACTTATGCGAAGCTTTTCTCGGAGTTCTGCCGCACTTTGGCCTGTGGAAGTATTTGTACCACTGTCGCCCTGGGATGGCCAGAGGGCAACACCAGCTAGTGGGGGCGCGAGCTTGGAGATGCGCCGTGGGAGGAAGGCTGATTACCTCGACATCCCGCTCAAGGATAGTATCAAGGGATGGCATCTTCAATGGTTCATCGTGGAGAATCATGGGAATTCTCTCCCCCCACGGTCAGGAAGACAGCCAGACGTCCGAGCCCCGAACTGGACCGAATCCCCCATAGACCAGGAAGTAACCGAAGCAGGGGCTTTGCTAGCTGAAGTTGGATTACTGAAAGAAAGGGGTCTGACTGCAGAAGCTGTGGTCGCTGACTTTGTTTTCAAGAACATCCAACCGCTGAAAGACAGAGCATATCCAGCCTATCTGTATCGAGGCTTTGCTGATTCGACTTGGGTAACCAATAAAAGAATTCCTATCGTGGATTTGGTGGGCCGGCTCGAGATGATACTCAGAGGCAAGGTGTCGAACGTCGGCGCTCCTGTTGCATACTCGGCTTGGAATCTGCCTCCTTCCAAGGCCTTTACCAGTTTTGTTTCAAATCCTCCTGCTGGTGATAGCGGTTTTGTCCTTAGAGTGCGACCCTCTCCTGAAGAGGTTAGTGCTTTGGTTGTCTCACTTAAAGAAATTCCTGTCGACGAGAGGCAGGTTCATTTTGAGGTGCCTTTAAACCCGAGTGATGCAGAAATAAGTGCTATGCTGGATATGTTAGCTGAAGATTCTTCTGATGCAGTCCCTACTGAAACATTAGCGGTAGCGCCCATCCCAGAGGATAGTGAAGCTTTAGATATTCAGAAGTCTGACAACGTTCGTCCGAAGCGTTCTCGCCGAGCTACTTAGCCTGCTTCTCCAGCTGGCGGGAAGAAACAGAAGAAGAGACGTCTTCGTCGAGTGTCTAGTTTGGATCAGGATGCTGGTCCTTCCGTTCCTGTTGCTGAAGAAGTGCCGGTGCCTGCATTTGCTGAAACTGATCCCGATGGGTGTAGCCTGCCTGTTATTAACCCCAATGGGTGTACTGTCCGTGTTGTTGATGATGGTGAGGAGGAGGAGGATGAAATCCCTCTAACTCGGAAGAACAGCCGACGCTATGTCGCCATTGGCGAAAGCAGTGGTGTTCCTTCTCTAGCCCTGTATGCTCTTGTTAGTCTACAAGAATTGTCTCTGGCCAACTTTGATCAGGCTCTTGAGGATATGGTCCCAGAAGATCTATCATCCGAACCAGCAGATGGTGGCATGATGGATGTTTGCCCTGATGTGCCTGATGCTGGGCTGGAATTGTCTCAGGCGGTGTCCCACATCTCGTCGACCTTGGAGCACAGTCTTAAGGGTCAGGAGGCCGGCCCGAATAGCATTGTTCCTATGGAAGTGGTCGAGGGTCCTTCGGCCTTAGAGGTGGCTGCCTCGGAGGGCTCGGCCCTCAAAAACAGCGCTGGTGCTTACCCAGCCCCCGAGGGTGTTGCCGGGGATGATCCTGCTCGGATGGGTAGCGCGAGCGATGACCCAGCCCCCGAGGGTGTTCGAGTTGGTTCCCCTCTAACACTTCCATGGATGTTCACGTGGGATCTTCTCCTCCGCACTCTGATTGTATGGCAGCAGTACGGGTTTCATGTCAAGAGGTTGTTTTAGAGGTCAACGTTCCTGATGACAGAGTTCTGACTTCTGTTGGTGACACTAACTTGGTTCCCAATGATGCATTGCGAGTTGTTCCAGTTGATGACCTTCAGCAAGCCATCAGTTGATTTCCCACAACTTGGGGGTTCCCTCATTCTTCTCCAACCTCCAGGTATCTTGGTCTCTTCTGCTCTGACTTTTACTTCAGGTAGGCTGTTGTTATTATGCTCATCTTTTTTTATCGTCAGGCATTGGTGGATGAAATGGCTAGCCGGTTGAAATCATAGGGGACCTCTGTCCCAGAAGGGGCTTTGTCCCTAACTCATTGGAATCCAGTGTTACTTCAGCGGTGAGTGTCTGACTTGGAGGTGGCAAATGCTGATTAGTGCCCTTTTTTGCCTTCATTGGCTATTTGAGTAATCTGCTTTATAGATGAACATCCTTGCTTGACTGTTTTCTGACAGACATGGCCCGACGATATTCTGACCTTGAAGAAAGGTATTCTCAAAGTCAGGCTGCACTAGCCCAGGTTTCTGCCTCTCTGAATGATGCTAACTCCACCCTCCGTGCTCAACTTGATTCTGAAAAGGTGGCTACCGAATTGAACTTCCGCTTGCTCTTGTCTGCTATGCTTTTGGTGCTTGCTTGACGTTGGAGAAACCGGCTCTTGTCTGCAGGAAGAGAAACATGCTCTTGCTACTTCTTGCGACAATCTGGAAAAGCTATACCGTGATGCCAGCAACTCGTTGACTATTTTGGAGTGGAGTCATCGTTTTACCATGGAGGACTTGGATAACCATCGCTACAAGCTGCAAGAGTCTCTGGATGATATGATTCGCCTCAGGCAATTGGTGTCGAACAAGGATACTGTCATCAAGGATCTGCGTGCTTCCAAAAAGTCGGTAGTCTAGGAGCTAGAGGCCGCTCGGTTGGCTGTTATGGCCGCTGAAGATACTTCTGCTACTCTGAAGGCCCAGCGCGACAAAGCCATGGACAAAGCCGTTCGCACGGGGCGAATTCTGATGAGGAGACCTGGCGTGGTTGTTCCCGACGACATAGCGGCGGATGTGAATGCCGCTCCCGATTCTTCGAGTCGTCCTTCCTCGTCGGTTGCTCCTAAGAAAAATATTTCCAGATAGAAAACACTGAATGCCTTGAGTATATGGTTAGTGTGCTCGGATGTTTCATTAGAAAACACTTTTCGGTACCGAATACTGTTATTGTTTTCCTGTTGTTAGAGTTCAACGGTATCTACAATCGTAAAAGTAAGTGCAATATGATGTTTTTGAATTTTTTTCGTGGGGCATAGAGATCGCCCTAGGGTGAATAGTTGCGGACGTGCCGAATGTGCCACGCCAATTTAAGTCGTTGCCAACTTAAATCGATCGTTCTGCTGCCAGGGGTATAGTGATCACCGATCTAAACCGATTGCTTCGTTGGCAGGGTATAGTGGTCACCCTTAGTGTTGGGGGCCTTCGGCTTCCGAAGGTCCTCAAAAACATGATTTGACAATGTTTTCCGAGTGAAACATGTGAACAGGTATCTTCGGAGTCAGGTTGCGGGAATACAAGAGCATGGTTAAGACGAAGCTTGGCTAGAACGGAAAGCGACCACGACGAAGGATAAGACGATCATGAAGCTATGTGCAGAAAAGCTTCGGCATGACGGCAGAAAAGAGGAACCGACTTAAAGATGAAAAGCCAAATTAAACCTCGAAGAGTTGCTATAGAGTTATTGATATATGTAAAGGTGAAAGTCGCCTAGAGGGGGGTGAATAGGGCGAAACTGAAATTTACAAAATTAATCACAACTACAAGCCGGGTTAGCGTTAGAAATAATAATGAGTCCGAAAGAGAGGGCGCAAAACAAATCGCAAGCAAATGAAGAGTGTGACACGCGGATTTATTTTACCGAGGTTCGGTTCTCACAATCCTACTCCCCGTTGAGGAGGCCACAAAGGTCAGGTCTTTTTAACCCTTTCCCTCTCTCAAACGGTCCCTCGAATCGAGTGAGCTTCTCTTCTCAAATCACAACCGGGAACAAAACTTCCCCGCAAGGACCACCACACAATTGGTGTCTCTTGCCTTGGTTACAAATGAGTTTTGATCACAAGAACAAGTGAGAAAGAAAAGAAGCAATCCAAGCGTAAGAGCTCAAAAGAACACGGCAAATCTCTCTCGCTAATCGCTAAAGCCTTGTGTGGAATTGGAGAGGATTTGATCACTTGAGTGTGTCTAGAATTGAATACCTAGCTCTTGTAAGTGGTTGAGAAGTGGAAAACTTGGATGCCTTGAATGTGGTGTGGTTGGGGGTATTTATAGCCCCAACCACCAAACTAGCTGTTTGGTGCAGGCTGTCTGTCGTATGGTGCACCGGACAGTCCGGTGCACACCGGACATGTCCGGTGCGACAGCCACGTCACTAGGCAGATAGGGTTCCGACCGTTGGAGCTCTGACTGCTGGGCCCGCCTGAATGTCTGGTGGCACACCGGACATGAACTGTAGAGTGTCCTGTGCGCCAGCATGGGCGTGCCTGACTTCTGCGCGCGCTGGCGCGCATTTAATGCGCTGCAGGTAGCCGTTGGCGCCTGAAGTAGCCGTTGCTTCGTTGTCACACCGGACAGTCCGGTGTACACCGGACATGTCCGGTGAATTATAGCGGACTAGCCATTGTGAATTCCCGAAGCCGACGAGTTCAGAGACTCTTCATCCTTGGAGCACCGGACACTGTCCGGTGTACACCGGACAGTCCGGTGAATTATAGCGCGACGACTCTGAGAATTCCCGAAGGTGCGAAGTTCAGCTTGGTGTCCCCTTGTACACCGGACACTGTCCGGTGGTGCACCGGACACTGTGCATTGGCACACCGGACAGTCCGGTGCGCCCGACCAGGGTGCCTTTGATTGACCCTTTGCTCCTTTGTTTGAACCCTTTCTCTTGATCTTTTTATTGGCTTATTGTGAACCTTTGGTACCTGTAGATCTTATAGACTTGGGCAAACTAGTTAGTCCAATTATTTGTGTTTAGCAATTCAACCACCAATATTAGTTTAGGAAATAGGTGTAAGCCTAATTCCCTTTCAATCTCCCCATTTTTGGTGATTGATGCCAACACAAACCAAAGCAAATATAGAAGTGCAGAATTTGAACTAGTTTGCATATGCAAGTACAAAGGTTACTTAGAGTTGAGCCAATAAATATTACCTACTAGATATGCATGGATTGTTTCTTTATTTTTAACATTTTGGACCACGCTTGCACCACAAGTTTTGTTTTTGCAAATTCTTTTTGTAAATCCTTTTCAAAGTCTTTTTGCAAATAGTCAAAGGCAATTGAATAAGATGTTGCGAAGCATTTTTAAGATTTGAAATTTTGTCCCCTTGTTTCAAATGCTTTTCCTTTGACTAAACAAAACTCCCCCTCAATAAATTCTCCTCTTAGTGTTCAAGAGGGTTTTAAGATATCATTTTTGAAAATACTACTTTCTCCCCTTTTAGAACACAATAAGATACTAATTTGAAATTTTCCAATTGAAAAATCATTAATTTTAAAATTAGGGTGGTGATTAGGGTGGTGGTGCGGTCCTTTTGCTTTGGGCTCATACTTTCTCCCCCTTTGGCATGAATCGCCAAAAACGGATACTGTGACTGAGATATAAGCCCTTATCTAACTACTATCTCCCCTTTGGCAAATAAAACATATGAGTGAAGATTATACCAAAGACGGAGAGTGATGTGGAGCGACGGCGAAGAATGAGTAGTAGAGTGGAGTGGCAGCCTTTGTCTTCGCCGAAGACTCCAATTTCCTTTCAATATACCTATGACTTGGTTTGAAATACACTTGAAAACGCATTAGTCATAGCATATATAAAAGAGACATGATCAAAGGTATACTTATGAGCTATGTGGGCAAATTAGCAAAAGAAATTCCTAGAATCAAGAATATTGAGCTCATGCCTATGTTTGGTAAAAGTTTGTTCATCTAGTGGCTTGGTAAAAATATCGGCTAATTGATCTTTAGTGTTGATGTATGCAATCTCGATATCCCCCTTTTGTTGGTGATCCCTAAGAAAATGATACCGAATGGCTATGTGCTTAGTGCGGCTGTGCTCAACAGGATTATCCGCCATGCGGATTGCACTCTCATTATCACATAGAAGAGGAACTTTGGTTAATTTGTAACCATAGTCCCGCAGGGTTTGCCTCATCCAAAGCAATTGCGCGCAACAATGGCCTGCGGCAATATACTCGGCTTCGGCAGTAGAAAGAGCGACCGAATTTTGTTTCTTTGAAGCCCAAGACACCAAGGATCTTCCCAAGAACTGGCAAGTCCCCGATGTGCTCTTTCTATTAATCTTACACCCCGCCCAATCGGCATCCGAATAACCAATCAAATCAAATGTGGATCCCCGAGGGTACCAAAGCCCAAACTTAGGAGTATAAGCCAAATATCTCAAGATTCGTTTTACGGCCGTAAGGTGAGATTCCTTAGGGTTGGCTTGGAATCTTGCACACATGCAAACAGAAAGCATAATATCCGGTCGAGATGCACATAAATAAAGTAATGAACCAATCATCGACTGGTATACCTTTTGATCGACGGATTTACCTCCCGTGTCGAGGTCGAGATGCCCATTGGTTCCCATGGGTGTCTTGATGGGCTTGGCATCCTTCATTCCAAACTTGTTTAGGATGTCTTGAGTATACTTCGTTTGGCAAATGAAGGTGCCCTCTTGGAGTTGCTTTACTTGAAATCCCAAGAAATACTTCAACTCCCCCATCATTGACATCTCGAATTTCTGTGTCATGATCCTACTAAATTCTTCACATGTGGATTCATTAGTAGACCCAAATATAATATCATCAACATAAATTTGGCATACAAACAAATCATTGTCAAGAGTTTTAGTGAATAAAGTAGGATCGGCTTTTCCAACTTTGAAGCCATTAGCAATAAGGAAATATCTTAGGCATTCATACCATGCTCTTGGGGCTTGCTTGAGCCCATAAAGCGCCTTAGAGAGCCTATAGACATGGTTAGGGTACTCACTGTCTTCAAAGCCGGGAGGTTGCTCAACATAGACCTCTTCCTTGATTGGTCCGTTGAGGAAGGCACTCTTCACGTCCATTTGGTAAAGCTTGAAGCCATGGTAAGTAGCGTAGGCCAATAATATGCGAATGGACTCAAGCCTAGCTACGAGTGCATAGGTTTCACCGAAATCTAAACCTTCGACTTGTGAATACCCCTTGGCCACGAGTCGAGCTTTGTTCCTTGTCACCACACCATGCTCGTCTTGCTTGTTGCGGAAGACCCACTTGGTTCCTACAACATTTTGATTAGGACGTGGAACTACATGTCATACCTCATTCCTAGTGAAATTGTTGAGCTCCTCTTGCATCGCCATCACCCAATCCGAATCTTGTAGTGCTTCCTCTACCCTGTGTGGCTCAATAGAGGAAACAAAAGAGTAATGCTCACAAAAATGTGCAACACATGATCTACTGGTTACCCCCTTATGAATGTCGCCGAGGATGGTGTCGACGGGGTGATCTCGTTGGATTGCTTGGTGGACTCTTGGGTGTGGCGGCCTTGGTTCTTCATCCTCCTTGTCTTGATCATTGGCATCTCCCCCTTGATCATTGCCGTCATCTTGAGATGGCTCATCTCCTTGATCTTCTCCTTCATCAATTTGAGCCTCATCCTCATTTTGAGTTGGTGGGGATGCTTGCGTGGAGGAGGATGGTTGATCTTGTGCATTTGGAGGCTCTTCAGATTCCTTAGGACATCCATCCCCAATGGACATGTTCCTTAGCGCGATGCATGGAGCATCTTCTTCACCTATCTCATCAAGATCAACTTGCTCTACTTGAGAGCCGTTAGTTTCATCAAACACAGCGTCACAAGAAACTTCAACAAGTCCTGAGGACTTGTTAAAGACTCTATATGCCCTTGTGTTTGAGTCATATCCTAGTAAAAAGCCTTCAACAGTTTTAGGAGCAAATTTATATTTTCTACCTCTCTTAACAAGAATAAAGCATTTGCTACCAAAAACTCTAAAATATGAAATATTGGGCTTTTTACCGGTTAGGAGTTCATAGGATGTTTTCTTGAGGATTCGGTGTAGATATAACCGGTTGATGGCGTAGCAAGCGGTGTTGACCGCCTCGGCCCAAAACCTATCCGGTGTCTTGTACTCATCAAGCATGGTTCTTGCCATGTCCAATAGAGTTCGATTCTTCCTCTCCACTACACCATTTTGTTGTGGTGTGTAGGGAGAGGAGAACTCATGCTTGATGCCCTCCTCCTCAAGGAAGCCTTCTATTTGTGAGTTCTTGAACTCCGTCCCGTTGTCGCTTCTAATTTTCTTGATCCTTAAGCCAAACTTATTTTGAGCCTGTCTCAAGAATCCCTTTAAGGTCTCTTGGGTATGGGATTTTTCCTGCAAAAAGAACACCCAAGTGAAGCGAGAATAACCATCCACAATAACTAGACAGTACTTACTCCCGCCGATGCTTATGTAAGCGATCGGGCCGAATAGGTCCATGAGTAGGAGCTCCAGTGGCCTGTCACTTGTCATGATGTTTTTGTGTGGATGATGAGTGCCAACTTGCTTCCCGGCTTGGCATGCGCTACAAATTCTGTCTTTCTCAAAATGAACATTTGTTAGTCCTAAAATGTGCTCTCCCTTTAGAAGCTTATGAAGATTCTTCATTCCAACATGAGCTAGTCGGCGGAGCCAGAGCCAACCCATGTTAGTCTTAGCAATTAGGCAAGTGTCGAGTTCAGCTCTATCAAAATCTACCAAGTATAGCTGACCCTCTAACACTCCCTTAAATGCTATTGAATCATCACTTCTTCTAAAGACAGTGACACCTACATCAGTAAATAGACAGTTGTAGCCCATTTGACATAATTGCAAAACGGAAAGCAAATTGTAATCTAAAGAATCTACAAGAAAAACATTGGAAATGGAATGGTCAGGAGATATAGCTATTTTACCCAAACCTTTGACCAAACCTTGGTTTCCATCCCCGAATGTGATAGCTCGTTGGGGGTCTTGGTTTTTCTCGTAGGAGGAGAACATCTTCTTCTCCCCCGTCATGTGGTTTGTGCATCCGCTATCAATGATCCAACTTGAGCCCCCGAATGCATAAACCTATAAAACAAGTTTAGTTCTTGACTTTAGGTACCCAAACGGTTTTGGGTCCTTTGGCATTAGAAACAAGAACTTTGGGTACCCGAACATAAGTCTTGGAGCCCTTGTGTTTGCCCCCAACAAACTTGGCAACTACCTTGCCGGATTTGTTAGTAAGCACATATGATGCATCAAAAGTTTTGAATGAAATGTCATGATCATTTGATGCATTAGGAGTTTTCCTTTTAGGCAACTTAGCATGGGTTGGTTGCCTAGAGCTAGATGTCTCACCCTTATACATAAAAGCATGATTAGGGCCAGAGTGAGACTTCCTAGAATGAATTCTCCTAATTTTGCTCTCAGGATAGCCAGTAGGGTACAAAATGTAACCCTCGTTATCCTGAGGCATGGGAGCCTTGCCCTTAACAAAGTTAGATAATTTTTTAGGAGGGGCACTAAGTTTGACATTGTCTCCCCTTTGGAAGCCAATGCCATCCTTGATGCCAGGGTGTCTCCCACTATAGAGCATACTTCTAGCAAATTTAAATTTTTCATTTTCTAAGTTATACTCGGCAATTTTAGCATCTAATATTGCTATATGATCATTTTGTTGTTTAATTAAAGCCATGTGATCATGAATAGCATCAACATCAATATCTCTACATCTAGTACAAATAGTGACATGCTCAATGATAGATGTAGAGGGTTTGCAAGAATTAAGTTCAACAATCTTAGCGCACAATATATCATTTTTATCTCTAAGATCGGAAATTGTAATATTGCAAACATCAAAATCTTTAGCCTGAGCAATCAATTTTTCATTTTCATTTCTAAGGCTAGCAAGAGAAACATTCAACTCATTAATCCTAGCAAGTAAATCAACATTATCATCTCTAGGATTGGAATTTGAAACATTACAAACATGTGAATCAACCATAGCTAACAAATTAGCATTCTCATTTCTAAGGTTGTCAATGGTCTCATGGCAAGTGCTTAGCTCGCTAGACAATCTTTCACATTTTTCAACTTGTAGAGCATAAGCATTTTTAACCTTAACATGCTTTTTGTTTTCCTTAATAAGGAAGTCCTCTTGTGAGTCCAAGAGATAATCCTTCTCATGAATAGCACTAATCAATTCATTTAATTTTTCTTTTTGTTGCATGTTTAGGTCGGCAAAAAGAATGCGCAAGTTATCCTCCTCATTGCTAGCATCATCCTCATCACTAGAGGTTTCATATTTAGTGGAGGATCTTGATTTTACCTTCTTCTTTTTGCCCTCCTTGGCCATGAGGCACTTATGGCCGACGTTGGGGAAGAGAAGTCCCTTGGTGACGGCGATGTTGGTGGCGTCCTCGTCAGAGGAGGAGTTGGTGGAGCTCTCGTCGGAGTCCCACTCGCGGCACACGTGGGCATCGCCGCCCTTCTTCTTGTAGTGTCTCTTCTTCTCTTTTCTTCTCCCCTTCTTGTCGTCGCCCCTGTCACTATCACTAGATAATGGACTTTTAGCAATGAAATGACCGGGCTTACCACATTTGTAGCATACTTTCTTGGAGCGGGGCTTGTAGTCTTTCCCCCTCCTTTGCCTGAGGATTTGACGGAAGCTCTTGATGATGAGCGCCATCTCCTCGTTGTCGAGCTTGGAGGCGTCGATGGGTGTTCGACTTGGAGTAGCCTCCTCCTTCTTTTCTTCCGTCGCCTTGAATGCGACGGGTTGTGCCTCGGGCGTGGAGGAGGTGCCTTGCTCGATGATTTTCTTTGAGCCTTTAATCATTAGCTCAAAGCTCACAAATTTTCCTATAACTTCCTCGGGAGACATTAGCTTATATCTAGGATCACCTCGAATTAATTGAACTTGTGTAGGGTTAAGAAATACGAGGGATCTAAGAATAACCTTGACCATCTCATGGTCATCCCATTTTTCGCTCCCGAGGTTGCGCACTTGGTTTACCAAGGTCTTCAAGCGGTTGTACATTGCTTGTGGATCCTCCCCTTGGTGAAGCATGAAGCGACCGAGCTCCCCCTCGATCGTCTCCCGCTTGGTGATTTTTGTCACCTCATCTCCTTCGTGCGCGGTCTTTAGTACGTCCCAAATTTCCTTCGCACTTTTTAACCCTTGCACCTTGTTATACTCCTCTCGACTTAGAGAGGCGAGGAGTATAGTGGTTGCTTGGGAGTTAAAGTGGTGGATTTGGGCCACCTCGTCCGAGTCGTAGTCTTCATCCACTACGGATGGTACCTGTACACCAAACTCAACAACATTCCATATGCTTGTGTGGAGTGAGGTTAGATGATGCCTCATTTTGTCACTCCACATATTATAATGTTCATCGTCAAAAACTGGTGGTTTGCCTAATGGAACGGAGAGTAAAGGAGTACGCTTTGAGATGTGGGGGTAGCGTAGGGGGATCTTACTATACTTCTTGCGCTCTTGGCGCTTAGAAGTTATGGACGGCGCATCGGAGTCGGAGGTCGATGGTGATGAAGAGTCGGTCTCGTAGTAGACCACTTTCCTCATCCTCTTGTGCTTGTCGCCCCTCCGATGCGACTTGTGGGAAGAAGATTTCTTCTCCTTCCCCTTCCCTTTAGAGGAGTCCTTCTTCTTCTCCTTCCTCTTGGTGCGGGACTCTTCCGATGAAGTGCTCCCATGACTCGTAGTGGGCTTATCGCCGGTCTCCATCTCCCTCTTGGTGTGATCTCCCGACATCACTTCGAGCGGTTAGGCTCTAATGAAGCACCGGGTTCTGATACCAATTGAAAGTCGCCTAGAGGGGGGTGAATAGGGCGAAACTGAAATTTACAAAATTAATCTCAACTACAAGCCGGGTTAGCGTTAGAAATAATAATGAGTCCGAAAGAGAGGGCGCAAAACAAATCGCAAGCAAATGAAGAGTGTGACACGCGGATTTGTTTTACCGAGGTTCGGTTCTCACAAACCTACTCCCCGTTGAGGAGGCCACAAAGGCCGGGTCTTTTTCAACCCTTTCCCTCTCTCAAACGGTCCCTCAGACCGAGTGAGCTTCTCTTCTCAAATCACAACCGGGAACAAAACTTCCCCGCAAGGACCACCACACAATTGGTGTCTCTTGGCTTGGTTACAAATGAGTTTTGATCACAAGAACAAGTGAGAAAGAAAAGAAGCAATCCAAGCGCAAGAGCTCAAAAGAACACGACAAATCTCTCTCGCTAATCGCTAAAGCCTTGTGTGGAATTGGAGAGGATTTGATCACTTGAGTGTGTCTAGAATTGAATGCCTAGCTCTTGTAAGTGGTTGAGAAGTGGAAAACTTGGATGCCTTGAATGTGGGGTGGTTGGGGGTATTTATAGCCCCAACCACCAAACTAGCTGTTTGGTGGAGGCTGTCTGTCGTATGGTGCACCGGACAGTCCGGTGCACACCGGACATGTCCGGTGCGACAGCCACGTCACCAGGCAGATTGGGTTCCGACCGTTGGAGCTCTGACTGCTGGGCCCGCCTAGATGTCTGGTGGCGCACCGGACATGAACTGTAGAGTGTCCGATGCGCCAGCATGGGCGTGCCTGACTTCTGCGCGCGCTGGCACGCATTTAATGCGCTGCAGGTAGCCGTTGGCGCCTGAAGTAGCCGTTGCTTCGTTGTCACACCGGACAGTCCGGTGTACACCGGACATGTCCGGTGAATTATAGCGGACTAGCCGTTGTGAATTCCCGAAGCCGACGAGTTCAAAGACTCTTCATCCTTGGAGCACCGGACACTGTCCGGTGTACACCAGACAGTCCGGTGAATTATAGCGCGACGACTCTGAGAATTCCCGAAGGTGCGAAGTTCAGCTTGGTGTCCCCTGGTACACCGGACACTGTCCGGTGGCGCACCGGACAGTCCGGTGGCGCACCGGACAGTCCGGTGCGCCCGACCAGGGTGCCTTCGGTTGACCCTTTGCTCCTTTGTTTGAACCCTTTCTCTTGATCTTTTTATTGGCTTATTGTGAACCTTTGGTACCTGTAGATCTTATAGACTTGGGCAAACTAGTTAGTCCAATTATTTGTGTTTGGCAATTCAACCACCAAAATTAGTTTAGGAAATAGGTGTAAGCCTAATTCCCTTTCAAAAGGGCATCAATGTAATTTTACACGGGCTGCGTCCCGTGCCTATAAATAGATGAACAGTACTCCCGTACTGTTCACGCTGACTTGACATACGCTTTTTGCATCACGTCTGTATCTTTACTTTTCATCAATCTGAAGGTACATTTATAATTTGTCTTTATGGATTTGGTAATAAAAATAAGTTGATGATAATATTTGTATCATTACTCGTGTTTCGTATATGTGCTCTTTTTTACCATTTATCGATCTTACGAAGGTCTTTTCCTTCGTAACCTTCGTCTAGAATTCATTATATCCGAAGGGGCATAATGTTATAAGGACGAAGGAATTTAACATTTAACACTTTTTATGTTGCCTTGTTCTTAACTCTTAGCATTTGAGAACAAGTCTCCAACACTTAGTTAAGTAAGTGTGAGCATGTCGCACCATCCTAAGTCATCGCCGACTTAAGCCGATTGCTCCGTTAGTAGGGTATAGTGGTCACCCCGAGTTAAGTAAGCATGAGCATGTCGCACCGTCTTAAGTCATCGCCGACTTAAGCCGATTGCTCCGTTAGTAGGGTATAGTGGTCACCCCGAGTTAAGTAAGTGTGAGCATGTCGCACCGTCTTAAGTCATCGCCGACTTAAGCCGATTGCTCCGTTAGTAGGGTATAGTGGTCACCCCGAGTTAAGTAAGCGTGAGCATGTCGCACCGTCTTAAGTCATCGCCGACTTAAGCCAATTGCTCCATTAGTAGGGTATAGTGGTCACCCCGAGTTAAGTAGTCATGAGCATGTTGCACCGTCTTAAGTCATCGCTGACTTAAGCCGATTGCTCCGTTAGTAGGGTATAGTGGTCACCCCGAGTTAAGTAGTCGTGAGCATGTTGCACCGTCTTAAGTCATCGCCTGACTTAAGCCGATTGCTCCGTTAGTGGGTATAGTGGTCACCCTGATTTGAGCAAGAATGCAAAACGAAGAATTCCTGAAGCCTTTTATTGATGATGTGTTTCCCGGTTTATAGAATACATTGCCGCCCCTATAGCTTTTGAAATGTAGCCAAGGATAAAACTTCCTGAGATGTTCTATGTTCCATGAGTTCCCAATTTCTGTGCCATCCATTTGTGTGAGTCGATATGATCCAGGCCGAGTGGCTTCAGCTACTATGAATTGTCCTTCCCATAGAGGTGACAATTTGTGCCGCCCCTCCCCCGTTAGAATTCGGCGGAGGATGAGATCTCCCACTGTGAAGGATCGATGCCGTATGGCCTTATCGTGATAGCGCCTCAGAGTTTGCTGATACCGTGCTGATTGAATCACCGTGTTTAGTCATTCTTCTTTGAGTACATCGACATCCTCCAGCCTAGTAGCCTCAGCTTCTGCTATGTTTTCAAAGATCAACCTTGGTGCCCCAAACTTGAGATCAGCAGGTAGCGCTGCCTCCGAACCATAGACCATAAAGAAAGGAGTGTTTCCATGCAAGGCTCGACTAGGCTGAGTTCTCAGGCTCCAAACGACGTACAACAATTCCCTGATCCACTTTCCTACAAACTTTTCATTTTTGTCGAAAACATTCTTTCTCAGCGCCTCCAATATCATCCTGTTGGCTCTTTCTACCTGCCCGTTGGCTCTCGGGTGTGCCACGGAGGCATATTTGATCTGAATGCCCTTTTGCTCGCAGAAGTCGAAGAACTCGGAGCTTGTGAAGTTGGATCCTAGGTCGGTGATGATGTTGTTTGGTATTCCAAACCTGAATATTATGTCTTGTATGAATTCCACTGCCTTAGCTGAAGTTAAGGAAGCAATGGGCTTGAATTCTATCCACTTAGTGAATTTGTCAATAGCAACCAGTACATGAGTGTATCCTCCTTGAGCTTTTTTGAAAGGTCCAATCATATCCAATCCCCAGCATGCAAATGGCCAAGTTACGAGTATGGTTTGTAGTTGCTGTGCCGGTAGATGCTGCTGTTTCGACAAGTATTGGCAGGCTTCGCACCTCTGAACTAACTTGGCTGTGTCACTTTTTGCTGTTGGCCAGTAGAATCCCGACCTGAAGACTTTTCCAACCATGGTCCTGGAGGCTGCATGCACTCCACATTGCCCAGCATGGACCTCATCTAGAAGTTGCTTTCCAGTATCTAAAGGAATACACTTCATGAGGACTCCTGACGCGCCCCTTCTGTATAGCGTGTCCCCAATGAGCGTATAGTGAGCTGATTGTCTTGCGATGCACTCGGCTGTATTCTTGTCATCTAGCTCCTCCTCATTTTTTATATATTTGATGATCGGCTCCCTCTATTCATCAGAATCTGACTCTGGTTGGCTCAGAATATTGCATTCCTCTGCTCGATCCGGTGAAATGCTTGGATGTAATATTTCTTGAACAAAAACTCCAGGTGGGACCTGAGTCCAACTGGACCCTAGATTAGATAATGCATCTTTCGCTGTGTTGCGGTCTCTCTCCACAGGATGAAACTCCAATCCTTCAAATTTATCTTCTAGTTTCCGGACAGCGGTGCAATATTTTCCCATGGAATCATTCGAGCAATCCCACTCTTTGTTTATCTGACTTATGATCACCAGAGAGTCTCCATACACCATCAGTCTCTTGATGCCCAGCGATACGACAATGTTCAGCCCGTGAATCAGAGCTTTGTACTCGGCTGCGTTGTTAGAGGCTGGAAATAGCAACTGAAGGGCATATCTGAGGTGTTCGCCTCCAAGTGCAGTAAAGAGGATCCCTGCGCCTGCTCCCTGCAGCTTTAACGAGCCATCAAAATACATTCGCCATACTTCTGCAGTTTCTGGGTTATCTGGTACTTGTTGTTCGGTCCACTCTGATACGAAGTCAACCAGTGCTTGAGTTTTAATAGCAGTGCGAGGTCAAAATTCGATGTCATGAGATCCCAGCTCGCAGGCCCACTTGGCTATTCTCCCGATGGCTTCTTTGTTGTGAAGAATATCTCCTATCGGAAATCCAGTGACTACTATGACTTTGTGGTCGCCGAAGTAGTGACGGAGCTTGCATGCAGTTAGAAGTACTGCATATAATAGCTTTTGAACTTGAGGGTATTTCTTCTTCGAGGGACCCAGAACTTCGCTGATGAAATAAACAGGATGTTGTACTGGGTATGCATGTCCTTCTTTTGCTCGCTCGACTACCAACGCGGTGCTCACCACGTGAGTCATGCAAGAGATATATAGCAGCAAATCTTCAGCTGGTTGAGTCGGCGTGGCTCGACGCGGTGGCTTCAGCACTGGTGGCGTCGTCAAGAACTTTTTCAATGCATCTAGGGCTTCCTGTGCTTCTGAAGTCCACTAGAATTTGTCCACCTTCTTGAGTAACTTATAAAATGGTAAGCCTTTTTCTCCCAGCCTAGATATAAATCTGCTCAGGGCTGCCATACATCTGGTAAGTCTTTGCACTTTCTTCTGTGATCGCGGTGCCTCCATCCTCATGATAGGTTCGATCTTTTCGAGGTTTGCTTCAATTCCCAGTGGCTAACAATAAACCCTAGCAACTTTCCTGTCAGCACTCCAAAAACGCACTTTTCTGGATTAAGCTTCCATCTGTATCGTCGTAGACTATTGAAGACCAGCTGTAAATCTTCGATGAAATTTTCTGAATCCTCTGTCTTGATCACCATGTTGTCCACGTAGGCTTCTACACGCTTGCCCCAGTGATCGGCTAAGCATGTCTGAATAGCCCTCTGATAAGTCGCTCCAACGTTTTTGAGGCCGAACGGCATGGAGGTATAGCAGAAGGCTCCAAACGGAGTGATAAACGTCGTTTTTTCCTCGTCTTCTTTTGCCAAACTAATCTGATGATACCCAGAGTAGTAATCCAAGATAGACAGCATAGAGCATCCGGCGGTCGAGTCCACCACCTGGTCTATTCTAGGAAGCCCGAAGGGATCCTTCGGATAGTGTTTGTTGAGATCCGTATAATCAACGCACATGCGCCAATCCACTTTATTCTTTTTAAGTACAAGAACAGGGTTGGCCAACCATTCAGGATGTAACACTTCTCTAATGAATCCGGCCACGACCAAGCGAGCTAGCTTAGCACGGATGGCTTCTCTCTTGTCGGGCGTTAAAGCGACGTAATTTTTGGCATATTGGCCTCGCCTGGGGGTAGACCTTCAATTTGTGCTCGGCCAGCTCTCTTGGGACTCCCGGCATATCCGCAGGTTGCCATGCGAATACGTCTCGATTATCTTGCAGAAACTGGACGAGCGCGCTTTCCTATTTGTCGTCCAGGCTGGAGCTGATGATGGCGGTTCTGCATTCATCGGTGAACCCGAGGTTGATCCTTTTGGTTTCTTTAGTCGGCCGCATAGAGGTCACGGCTTGTGCTTCGTTCGTGGGGACCGCGAGGTCTTCCTCAGGCTTTGAGTTTGCCCGTGCAGAGGAAATCGCCGATGGTTTGGTGGAGAGGGCCGCCTGAATAGCCACTCGGAAACATTCAGCGTCGCCTTGGAAGTCGGCGTGCACAGTTATGATCCCTTGCGGTCCAGGCATCTTCAATATCATGTACGTATAATGTCGAATAGCCATGAACTTTGCTAATCCAGGCCTCCCGATGATGGCGTTGTATCCACAGTCGAAGTTTGCCACCTCGAACCTTAGGAACTCGGTTCTGTAGTTTTCCGGAGTTCCGAAGGTGAATGGCATGTAGATGTGGCCCAGCGGGTACTCTCCTTCAGTCGGCACGATGCTGAAGAAGGGTGTGTCCGACTCGTGGGAGCTCTTTGAGGGGAACTCCCAAACCTTGGAGCGTCCGAGGGAAGGTGACGTTGATGCTGCTTCCCCCGTCCACTAGTACTTTCTTTACCCTGCTCTCTCGGATCACCGGATCAACGAGGATTGGGTATTTGCCTGGGTGGTCGAAGTTAAGCCATTGGTCTGCCCGGATGAAGGTGATCGGGGTGCTCAGACCATCGGTACGGGGCGGGAGGACCGGTGGCCGCCACCTGTATCTGACGATCGTTGAGCTTTTGTTGCCTCTTGCTTTCTTGTGACCCTTGTCCGCCGAAGATGACGTTGACTTCTCCGTCGACGCGCGGGAAGGCTCCTCCTCTTCCCTCCTCCTGCTGCCGGGGTTGTTGTGGTTCTCCCGGTCCTCCTCACGGTGGGGGAGGAGGTAGTGGCTGTAAAGGTCGACTGTGCCCGATGGAGTGTTTGAAATCCCTGCAGTTCCGGAGGGTGTGGTGCATGTCCTTGTGATATGGGCATTGGGCGTCGAGGATGTCGTCCAGCGTGCGTTCGCCTCCGCGTGGTCCTCCTCGGGCGCGAGAGGCGGGTGGTCCGGCGGCGTGGACCTCCTCACCAGGCCTCTTCTCCCAGCGCTTATCGGGTTGCTGGTTTGTGTCGCGTCGTGGCGCCACTGGTGCGGGTTTCGCTCCTCCGATGAGGTCCTGAGCTCGTTAGTCCACGGTGATGTAGAGGTCGGCCTCCCAGAACAGTTGCTCGAAGGTAATCGGCGCCTTCTGTAATATGGCTCGGACGAAAGTCGAGTCATTGGATCCTCTGTAGAAGAACTCGATCAATGCCGCTTCCGCAACCTCGAGGATACGATTTCTCATGGTCTGGAATCTTTTTAGGTACGACCGAAGAGTTTCATCCCCTTGGTGCTTGATGGATCTGAGGTCCCATGGTTGCGCTGGTTTGTCGGAGAGAGATTGAAAGTTGGCAGTGAAGCGCCGACTGAAATCGCTCCAGTCGTCGATGTAGTGTCGGGGTAGGTGTCGCAGCCATTGCAGCGCGTCTTGCCCAAGGACAATTGGCAAGTACGCAGTCATCACGTCCTCGGTTGCCCCAGCTGCCCAGGCAGCGGTGGTGTAGACGGCCAGCCAACCTCCCGGATCCTACTTAGGTTTGTATTTGTCGACGTTGGAGACCTTGAAGTTAGGGGGCCATTGAATGGCCCTGAGGCGCGGAGTAAGTGCCGATACTCCGCATGTGTCCTCCTGTCGTTGATGATGATGCCGGTCCTGGGGAGGAGTGTGGTTGTCGTGGTGCCTCGACCGTCCCCGAGTGGTGCCACCAGTTGAAGCCATGGCCGACTCGGTCCTGGTAGCCTGACTTCACGCTGGGACCCCGTGATCCTAGTCGTACTCTTCTCGGCGACGAATTTCGTTCTCGTGTCATCATTCGCGCGAAGCATTGATGGAGCTCCGTGCATCCCGCCGACTGTTGATGGCGTGTCGTAGATCGTTCGACGGGTGAGCGAGGGGCAGGAGATGATTGGCTGCTTGAGTAAACAGCCGCCGGTAGCCCTCAGCGTCGGGAGTTCATGGGAGGCCATCCGCTATCCGAGCCAATACTCCACCAACTTCACTCGGCGTGTTCATGGCTCGAGCGAAATCGGGGTTCAGGTTGCGTCCAAAGAGTGGATTTTTCCCGGCGTTGCCTCGTTTCCTGCTCGGCCTGTTCTTGAGCCCGCCGCCGATCGCGTCGTCGGGAATTCCTTCTTCCCCTGAAGACACGTTCCTCCGGAGTTTCTCCTATCTCCGAGGCCTCGTCTCGTGATACAGGTTGCGCTGGATCCAGTTCTCCGGCCTTGTGGTGTCGTCGGATATTCCGACATCGGTTCCTTCGTCAGTGGGACTCTCGCTGAGGAGGTTCCTCTCTAGGTACGGTCGGCTCGTCGTCGGAGATGGGGGCGACTCTGCCCTTCCAATGAAGAGGACGTCGGGGTAGAATGGAACAGTTGTCGTGGCGGCCCTCTTTCTGCCCTCCTTTGAGGACAAAGGTGCAAGAAAGGCCAGCTTGCCACCTTTCGATTTCATTCGTTTCTTTCTTCCTCGTGATCCGTGTCCATTCTCCTGTCGGAGAGGTGGGCAACGGCGTTCTCCGGGTTGACGAGCCCTGGACTCCTAGTTTGCTGAAGGTGATCTTTTTTCGAGGCGCTGGAGGTTGCGCCTTTTCCCGCTTTGCCCCGATTTTCCCATGGATTTCTGAGGAAGATTTTATCTCCGGTGGATCTGCGATGCGATGTAGAGTTCCCTCCTCATCTGCTACAGATGAGATGGTTCCGAAGCAGAATGCGGACCCGGGACGAAGGATGATCTTGTGCTGGAAGGTGACAGCCATTGAGCTAGCTTGGATCGATGACACACCCCCTACCTGGCACGCCAGCTGTCAGTGTTTTTAGGTCCGACCGCGCACCAGGGGTTACCCCTCAAGGTGCTTCTAGGAGTAGGACGGTGTTATCGACTGTAGCTCAATGGTTCATGCCTGATGCACGAGAAACATTGGACAATGGTTTATAGGTTTCGGGCCGCTTTGTGATGCGTAACACCCTACGTCCTATCGAGAGTGTTTTATGTGGTGGGTTACAAGAGGATTCTCTAGCGTAGAGAGTTGGGTGGGAGGCTAAGTAGTGAGTCTCTGATCTGAAGGGGTGCTGCCTAGGCCTTATATATTCGACCGTGGGGCGGTACATGTGGATATTTCAGCGACGCGCACCTAAGAAATAGTGAACCAACTGAGCCTATCCTCCTATAATCCTGCCGACCCATTCTCGCTTGGTTCCGTTGCATGGGGCTCCTGCACGGGGAGGTCGGGCCTTTTGTTGTGATTACTGCTCAAATTCGTTGGGCCGTCTTGGGCTTGTGCTGTTACAGCCTTGTGTTGATTCACTTCATCAGTCGTTCTTTCCAAGGCCCACGAGGGGGATGACCTTACGAATTATGGGGCCCTTGGGCCTTTCGTGAGGTCTTTTATCCTTCTGGTGGACCCAGGGGGATATCTGCCCCCGCACCGTCCATGTGGGAATGTGCGTTTCCTCCTTCCGAGGAATCGTGAGAAGTCATCTGTGTAAGGGTAAGAGTAAGTGAAAAAGAATCATAAAAATAAAAGGGGATTTACGCTTGGCCTTTCGAAGGTTACAATAAGGTCACGTGGTGTACTTAATCTTTCGTTATCAGGCCTCATAGCATTTAAAGTTCTTAACCACTTACCAAGTAGTTTAATTAACAATGATGCATGCATGCTCGTCCTAAGCGACCTCAATTACTTATAGGCGTAGAGAAACCTCCATCCCTTATTAGAGTAGCCCGTAGGGCACATTCAATTAGCCACCTAGCTACCCATCTAGTATCCTAAGGCTTCCACGCTCTATGTCTATTCTTATCGTCTTACCGATCTATCCAACATTCATTTCTAACAAATTTTACTTTTAAAAAGGATGGTATTTATGATTTACTGATTCCTCTGTGGTGGTACGAGCTCCGATACCAGCTGTGGCGGAACCGCCCGAATTATTCCAACTTAAGTGCCTAAGTCCCACCTTAAAGGCTAGACCACACTTAAATAGGAATAAAACGTAAGTCCCCTTGGATCTAGTCCGACGAGGCCACTAACAGGATCAAGTACCACATACTCACTCGAAGGTGAGGCACAGAGCAAATACAATAAAGCATAAAACCAAGTAATAAGGAGTAATTAATTTATTACAACATCATCGGAGTTTTAACAAAACCAGTGATCATTGTTCGGAATGCAGCGGAATAAAACTAACGTTAAATAAATGGAGGGATGGGGAAGCTTGGCCCATCACTCCTCATGCTCCTCCTCTATCGAGGTAGGGTCCCACTCGACTGTCCAACCCGGTGGCAAGATGGACAGCCAAGTCACTCCAGCAACCATGTCCTCCAGAGAACCTGTAAAAAATTATGCCACAAGCAAGGCTGAGTATACAACTACTCAGCTAGACATACCCGGTGTGAGGAGTCTACTCCTCTACCTCTAGACATGCAGCTGTTTGGCGGAGGGGTTTGGTTTGCCCAATAGCACTAGCTGGGTCTAAAATCAAGTTTAGCTTCTCAAGTTTTAGTGTGACTCTCTTAAGACTAAATGTATACCTAGCTAATCATACATGGTAGCAATCAGTTAGCAATCAACAGCTTTTGCCAAATCAACACATTTCCACTTGTTACTCAATGTAGCAGCATGGATCAAGCAGTCTCATTAGCTGCGAGAAGCAGACGATTCGAATCGAGTTTTTAAACCTTGTAAGGTTAACCTAAACACACGACGTGGCGAGGCACTCTGTCCCCACACACATCAACCGTCCCCATCGATTCCCCTGTTAGCAGAGAGGGGCTCACCGCCTTGGCGTACAATGCCTCACTGACCCCGATTGCCGTCGTGCAGTGACCGCACTTGTACCCACCATAACCGGAATGGGAGACCACATCTCAGGTCGCCGTGAGGAGGGCAATCTACTGCCAGGTTCACTCAGGTACTGGCTTACCGATTTACCATATTTCTCGGTATATGTTTAGTACGTTCAAACGCTTGACACACGGTACCAGACCTTAATATTCCAATTTCGCCTTGTAGACAACGCATCCCCATGGATCATTGTCCACAGAACATCATCATTACGATATAAAAGTGGATACAATCAATTTCCTGACCTCACACGAGTGCTTGAAAAATCATTCGACTTCTACCGAGATCCCTAATTTGTAAAGCAGCTACTCGACCTAGTACTAGTATCCATCTCAAAGGGAATCCTGAGTTCATGCAACTAGGGTTTCAGGCAACTCCTATACTTAAGTGCACAGTACAAGCCTACAAACATTAAGTGTAGTAAAATATAGCATATACAAAACGGTTATGCATAAAACCGGGGCTTGCCTTCCAAGCTGGGGCAGGCAGATCCTCAATGGCAGGCTCTGGTGCGGGCTCCTGGGCTACCTCCTGAGCAACTCCTTGCTCCAGAACGAGGATGTATTCCCCGTCAGTGAGATTACATCTATCGAATGCAATGAGTAAGATATATGCATAAAAAATGATATGAAAATTTGTAAAGGTTATGCATAGCAAAAATAGTGCTTAACTTTAGTGGTTCTCTAGGGTTTCTTTTGGGTATACTTAAGGGTCTTGTACTTTCATCTTTGAGATTTGAATGAATTTACACTCTTTAATTATATTTTTATGTTCCATGAGTTCCTTGGAAGGTTTTGGTTGTACATTATCTATTTCTCCCAAAATTCCCTTTTTCTTGCTATTGTGCTTCTTATTAAGCATTTTGAACTATCAAGGTCAGTTAACATTCTCCAAAAATGCTGTAAAATTTCACAGTAGGTAAATATTTACCTTTGTGAGTAATTCTCAAAATTTGAGGTTGAAATTTATTCAGTACTACTTGTGTAAAATTAACAAAAGTAAGGGTAAAAGGGCACTTTACACTATAGCTCTGATTTCTGTGGGGTCTTTGTGTCAACACTTATTTTTGTCAAGATTCATAGGTGATATTAGGCCTCTGTGTTAAAAATCACAGAAAAAGACCTACTGGATATTTAGTTGTGATTTTCTAAAGTTTAAAGCCAAAAAGGTACTTATAACTAACTTGTTATTTAAAAATATCAAACAACAGAACTTACATTTTTCCTAGATTCCTAATAACATATTATTTGTTATCCCCAGGTTTGGGTGTTTTCCCTTCAGGATTATTTTTCTAGGATTTTTCTAAGTTTTCAGTGTTTTCACAAAATAAAAGGTAGTGCATTCCTTTTGAACTAATAGAGGGTCTAACAAGATTTTCCAGTGAACTATGTTGGATAAGTGAGCTAGCAAAAATGTGGTTTCCCCCTGGTCTTATTTTAAATTACTTTTTCTATTTTATTTAAATTTGGGCCAAAAATGAGTTTAAATGGTAAACCCTTTCTTAATGTGGTGTACTGAGGAGTTTATTATTTTAAACAAGCTAGGTAGTGGTTTAGTACCTCTCTGATTTTTCTTATCCCTAGTTTAAATGTGTAGCTATTTTTCCTCTCTTATTTATTTTTTGGTCAGATTAATATTTAAATGGATAAATGTTAAAAGGTTTTCTGAAAAACCAGTTTACGCCGAGGACCCAAGGTTTTTCTTTAACCAACTCTCTCACTTATGCCCCTGCGCAACTATTCCTCTGAGTCTCTGACCATTCAAAAACCCCCCTGACTTCTTCTCCTTTCCCCCGAGGTCCTTCCCCCTTTTTGAATAGTACCCGTGGAGGCAAATAGGGGTGCGGCTTACCGGCAGCGAGGGAGGTCCGACGAAGGATGGGGTTAGCTCCGAGAAGTCCTTGCGGTCACGATGAGGTACGACTCGATGACGGTGATGGCCGGAATCAACCGGTCCACATGCGCAGGGCGGGCGAGCTCATCGGTAGCGTGTACTCCGGCCTATCTATGGCGATATAGTTCAATCCAAGGGCATGGGAAGCTTCACGGGGTGCTAAGGAGTCTACCCGTGCAAGGAATTGAAGAAAGGCTCACCGTGGAGCTCGGTCTACGCTTGTCGGTGGTCGGGTGAAGTCCGGTGACCTTGATCCGGTGTCTTCGGCGAGGCAGAGCTCGATTCCTCGCTCTGGGAGCTTCACCGAGGCACGTAGAGTCTCTTTCGAGGGTCGGACGGGGCTGGGAATGGCTCGGTTGGCCGTTCTACGGTGGTGTGTTCTTGGGCGGCCGCTGGCACGCCGTGCGCAGGGCAAACGCTGGTGATCTTGTGCTCCAGTGAGGTCCGGAGTGGGCGGGGGCGTACGGTTGAAGCTTCGGCTGACTTTATAGGCGCGGGCGCGGGCAGTGGCACGGGCTTGGCTTGGCGCGGTGCGCGCGCGGGTTTGGGCGCCGGGCGTGCTCTGGCGAGGTCAGGGCGCGTCGAACACGTGGAGGTGTGTTTCTGCCCATGTTCAAACGCTGGCTGAGATCGCAAACGTGAATCTTGGCAAAAATCCTACGCAGACTCTTCCTGGCATC